>OY829914.1:133518574-133737943 GCA_963691935.1 Nephrotoma guestfalica | reverse complement strand
CAGTATTGCTCCGGAAATAGAACCATTAAAAAAATGTGCAGTACGTGACATTAACCTTTGCTGTCAAAGCGAACATATGTATGTCACAATCACTGGGATGGTATTTGTAAGTGTGTAAACAATGATGTAACTTGTAAGTGTTTTGCGATGCAAATTTCGGGTACTGAAACTATTACCTATTGGTTGAAAAGTCCTCTAAAAATGCTTGAAATCAATAGTATTGTTACGAATTTCGCACGTTCGATATGGATTCGCAATGGATTTTGTAAATAAAACACTCAGTGTTTGAGTTACAATTTTGATGTAGAGTAAGATCAACATGGTAAATTTTGAACACTACCAATATATCTAAAAAATGGATATATTTTTGCTGCTGAGCTAATTGTCACTTTTGCTTTGTATATTTTTTAAATAATAAAACAAATAAATAACTTAATTTAATATTAGAATATAAATTATTTTATCATAAAAAATTAATCATTATGGAGAATCAGAGTAATTTCAATTATGTATGGTGAACATACATATGTACATAATCTCAAATGTAATAGCGTCTAGTATAAGATCTTGTTTCTATTTAACCCTTTCTAAAAGCACTAAAGAGTCCACTCAATTTATAATTGAAAAGTATAAAATACGAAAAAGATCATTTAAAACAATAGATAAAGATAAAATTTCTGGATTTTGGGTGCGACATTTCCGTGGATTTATTAGACCGCCAAGTTCGTAATTTAAAGGAAATTTACACCACTATCAAAGGTATTTTGGCCATAATAAGTTTCAAAAGCCTACTGCTTTATTTCTAGATATATCTAAAGCATTCGATAGTATTGATCACGACATTCTGCTTACGAAATTGAGGTTCATAGGGATGAGAGGCATTATACTAGATTGGTTTGTTAGTTATCTTAAAAATCGTCGTCAAGTGGTTAAAGTGGAAAGCTCTATCAGTGACCCAGGTACCTTGAGCTGTGGTGTTCCCCAGGGCTCTCTGCTTTGGATCCTTGCTATTTCTTATTTACTTTAATTCTATTTTCGAAATCAATCTGTTGAGTCAGACCACAGCGTTCGCCGACGACTTGGCTTTGAGTTATCCATTTAATTGCAATTATCAGAATCTCAACTTGCATTACAAAATGATTTTTCAAAACTTAGTAAATGGTTCTATTAAAATCACTTGGTTGTAAGCGATAAATTTAGAGTTATGAATTTTACACGACCTAACGTAGGAATTGTCCCAAATACATTGCCGTTTCATAGCTACTTATGCAACAGCAATCCCTGCTCTCCACAGTGCTTTCATCTTCTAGGTGTGAATGAGTTTAAATACTTGGGTCTAGTTGTTGACTCGCAGTTAAATTGGGATTCTCATCTTTACAAAGTCAGGAGAAGCGTTATCGCTGTGGGCTGGGATTTTATTTTTCACATTTGAAGATCTCTATATTGCACAGAAACGAATTGTTAAATTAATATATAACCGTAAAAGAAAAAATACGAATTGAACATCAAATACAGGAAAATGTTTTGGCTAATAGGTAGAAATTCAAGCTACAATACACAATAAATTGCTATTAGATCGGCAAATACTTAAACCAGTATGGACATAAATAGTATTCAACTTTGGGGTTGTACCAAGAAGACAACTACACAAATGATACAATGTTTTCAAAACAAAGTGCTGCGTGGCATTGTCAACGCACCATGGTACATCAGAAATGACAACCTACATAGGGACTTAATCATGGATATGTCAGTGAAGACATAAAAAATCATGCAAAGAAACACATTCAGCAGATATCTCGGCACCAAAATGCAGACATACGAAGTTTGTTGGACACCACCAATGCAGTAAGAAGACTTCAAAGGCAGAAACTTTATGAACTGGGCAGTTGTATTTAATTAGGACAGAGAAATATAATAAATTATGTAAATTCAATCGGGTGTAACCATTGCATTACTGCCCGTCAAATGTGAATTTTTATTTAATAATGATAAATTACTAAATGATTTGTAAATCAGTTGTAATATAAAAAATATAAATAAAAAAAATGTTATTTCTGCATTGAAATATCTGCTGCAAGCGGATATCTGTTGCAAGCGACTGTTTTGTTTATGTATATAGTCAGAGTAGACCAACTTGAAGACTCCTATGATATTTCGTTTTAGTTGATTCGGGATTTTAGGAATTATATCGATTTTACGAAAAAAGTGTTTGGTTGCCATTTTTGTGTAATTCCCTCGGACTGTAATTGTTAATTTGCTTTATGTTATTATACATTGCTTTACTGGAAATCAAAATTTGAATTAAATATTTTTCAGATAATTAAAATATTTTTAAAGTTGTGAATAAACGTTGAACTTGGAAAAAATTAATATAATTTTAATTCTACATTTTATTTGAACCTTTTAAGTAGGACATTTCCTAATTTCCAAGTATTGATTTTAACCTTTTTCGAGTTGTTCAATTTTAAAGTTTGAATAGTGAAATATAGTGAAAATTTATTGATGTATTGAGATGTATTATTTTTACTTAATTATGTTGCCCTCTAGTTGTCGAGTTAGATTGACGTCACCACCAAAAAATTAATGTTGTCACATGCCAGTACTCTAGAAGGCACTGGCACAACCTTGAACACCAGCTTTATTTATTTATATTTGTGTTAGTGAAACGAAATCGGATAATTACAAAAATGTTTTAACTACAACTGCATTACAAATTTCACCACCACTAAATTAAAAACACATAAAAAGGATTAAGTAAATGTAAAACGAATCATCAAGTAAATAGTGGTTCCCGAATTTTATAAATATTACTTTCTTTTACGTAGTAAAATAAAGTATAGTAATCACGAAAAATTATTTACCATTCGCTGGCAGCTTATAAAATTATATCACTTACGAGAAAACGAGTAAGAACTAAACCAAAATTTAAGCGGTTTTTTTTAAAAACCTGTTTTTCAAAAAAACATAAATTCTTTTATCATAAATTGGTAGGTTCCATTGATGTTTGGCCAAAATAGGTAAACCGGAAATCACAGCTTTCATAAGAGCGTTTCGTTATTTGCAATATTTTGAAAATTACATAACATTTACAAAAATAAGGTTGAAATCATAAACATTGTAATTTATTTTTCTAATTAAATTAGTTGAGATCATATTTTAATTTTACCGAAAAATCAGGTCACAGTTCGAGCAGATGGACAATAGTCCGAGGATGCAACTTCATACTTAAACTTTTCCGTTAGTTGGGAGATTTTTGCGAAATTCGGTGGAAATCTGCGTACCGGAAATGATAGCTTCCATGGGAGGTTTGTTAATTTTTACAATTGACAAAGGGTTGAACTTGTTGGTTTTATGAAAATTTAATCAGGAATAATGATTTTTGAATAATATTGTGAGCAAAAAGTAGTAAGACTTTTTAATTTAAATATCGCGCGGAAAACCATTCGTCGAAATATTTTTTTTTCTATGTTGGTATAAACTGTCAGTGACATCTGTGCCAATAATCATTAGTGATTAGTATACGCTTGTCTTTCTGAAGTACAAAAAGTGCATTCGGCGATTTTTACAATGAGTGAAATTATTCAACAAAGAAGTTCCATTAAATTTTGTGTGCGGAATCAATTTTGTGGTGCCAAAACGTTCAGCATGTTACAAAAGGCCTTCGGTGATAATTGTATGTCGCGAGCAAGTATTTTTAATTGGTACAAATTGTTCAAAGATTCAACCACGTCTAGGACGGCCATCAACATCAACTGATGATCAACACATTAATAAAATCAAGGAATTGGTGCTCGAGAACCGACGATTAACAGTCAGAGACCTTACTGGCATCGTTGAAATATCGGAAGGATCAGTGAAAATCATTTTGAAAGATCATTTGGGCCTAAGAAAAGTGAAAGCACTATTGGTTCCAAAATCACTTAATTTTTTTGTAAAAACAGCGTCGCGTTGACGTCTGTGAAACAATGCTTTCCGATTACCAGGATGTCATGAAACGTATTATAACTAGCGATGAGTCTTGGATCTATGGTTCCGACCCGGAAACAGACGATCAATCGACCGAATATCGTGCCAAAGGTGAGCCGAAGCCGAAAAAACCACGTCAAAGCAAGTCAAAAATCAAGGTGATGTTGACAGTTTTCTTCGATTATCGAGGTGTGGTGCACTCCGAATTCCTTGCGATCGGCCAAACTGTCAACAAGGGATACTATTTGAGTACTATGCGTCGTTTGCGCGAAGCTGTTCGTAAAAAGAGACCGGAATTATGGGTCGACAACTCTTGGTTTTTGCACCACGATAATGCACCTAATGCATACTGCACTGGTTTTACGTGATTTTTTCGCCAAAAATTCTACCCATGTCCTTTCCCAACCACCGTATTCGCCAGATTTAGCTCCGTGTGACTTCTGGCTGTTCAGCAAACTCAAACGACCGCTCCGGGGAAACCGTTTTGAGTCAATTGAGGACATTAAACGTTAATCGCTACGCGCATTGGAGGCTATTCCGGAAATTGACTTTAACAACTGTTTCGAGGATTGGAAAAAACGTTGGCACAAGTGCATTGAGGCCGGGGGTGATTACTTTGGGAGGAACGAAATAGATTTGGACAAATTATTAAAGAATTTTAAAATTATGAACAAAGTCTTACTATTTTTTGCCCACAGTATTATTTAAGACAGTTTTACCAAAAGTCCGATAAGTTTGATTTTTCGCTTCAGAATTCAAGTGTGGTGGATTCGAGATCTATGTATACATTCGTGGTAAAAGAAAGTCGGGTGTTGGCGACAACATAATCACCTCTCCATTTTAATAATAGGGCACTTCATCACGACATTGATTTCTCTTTGTAATTGTTAATTTTGTTGACATTATTTGGAAATTTTAGTTTGTCAGTTTACAATTTTCTTGTCTCGTTTTATTTATGCGTTGGTAATAAGCGCCTGTTTTCTGAAAATGTCAAAATCATTCATACAAATAAGACATAAATACAGCTACATGACACAATAATTTCGATTGGCAAGTAATCGCAATCCTTCCAAGTGAAAACTATAGGTAATTAATACAAGCTTCGACGGAAAAAGCATGCTTTGATGAACATCTTAAAATTCACATCAAAACATATATTTCTAAGAAGAATGTATGGAAGCGAAAAAGTGATAGTTACAACATGTTGACACTGTTTTCAATGCAATCTTGATCGAAATTTATTGTTTTTATATGAAGTTCTGCATTTCCGCCGCAGTAAATCTGGATAGTTGTGTATGATTTACGTGCTCAAATCAATGCATATTTACTACACGTGGCGAACACAAGTAAATTATTGAATGCGTTATAATATTTTCCATCGTTTGACTGATTCAAAACTGTAATTTTCGTGCCAACACAGCCCTGGGAACTTAGGTGCTTTATATTGTGTTAACAATTTTATACTCAAATGGAAATTGTTATCTTGTATTTTACTCATTACTGAGTATATTTATAGGTAAATAATTTTTGGTACAACTGGTTATGAAATATGTATAAATATACGTATCCTGCAAACATATTTAAAGTCATCAACATTAAATTAGGTTTCTAATTGGTTGGCGACATAATATCTTGACTGCGGAAAAAACATAAATCGAACGAACTGTAAACGCTAGCTAGCTCTATACACGCATTATTCAATGGTCACGCGAACCTTACACACAAAACATAAATTTATGTAGCAAAAAGCCAATAATTTGCTTGAATAGACGGGCTAAAATTTAGTGCGTGACCTATTCAGAATTCCGCAAGTTGCGCGCCCTAACTAATTATGTTCGTTCGATTTTTTTATCTGATTTAGGGTTTAGGACACAATAGGAATACATTATAATACATTACACAAGATACTTATACATATCTCAGAATTAAGTACAATAATGTTATTTTTACATTTTATACATTTTGTATGTACACAGCAAGCAAAGAATAAAATGCGATTGCTGTAAACTTTATTGATTGATTAATAAAATAATTGTAAAATGAAAATTGTATGAGTGCTTTTCATTTAGTTTCTCCCGCCGTTTTTCCAAACGATTGCATTCAGTTTCAATGAAATGTTATTGTTGTCAGTTATAATAATATATTAGTAATAGTTTAGCTTTGATATTGTGAATTGTACAGAAAAAAATCGATTCCGATTACAAATTCAAAATATAATATTTATGTATACATAATGTATGTTGTGTGTGCTCTATATGTACCAAATGAATTAAATAAATAATTAAATAGTTTTATCAAATATTTTCCGTTTTGATCTAATTAAAATAAATTAACGTGGAAAGTGTCGTAGTACGAGACGGGGCCATACTCGTAGATATACTTTTCAATTTCCACAATCAATGTGCTGCATTCATGTACCGAATGAATATTTAATATTATAAATTTAATTAAGTTAATTTTTATTTCCTTTAATTTTTGTTGCGTATACGTTTGGAAATAAATAGTAACGCCTTTTTGTTGTACGTGTACTGATAACGATTAATTATATAAGTTGTTGTGCCATGTACAGTAGTTCGGTAGTAGTTTTAATGGTTAATAAAATATTAACGAAAATATAAAGGCAATAAACATTAAATTTCGAAAAGTTAGCACATTAATAGTTATTTATTTTGGCTGAAATATTAATGTGTTGGCATTAATTAGCTACTTTCGTTCGAACTCCCTTCTCTGTGTTTGCTCTTTGTTCTTATGATTGATTGAAATTCTTGAACAATAAGCTTAGTTAAGTGACCTTTTGTTATTGACAGTACATGAGCAATTTGTCTTTTGTATCCGTATACAGCTTAGATCTATATATTTAATTAATTAAATTTTTGGAAAAATATTTGTTTAATTAACATTAACTTCTATATATACGGGTTCCTTTTGTCATAAAATATGTAGGAGGTAC
Source organism: Nephrotoma guestfalica (assembly GCA_963691935.1). NCBI lineage: Eukaryota > Metazoa > Arthropoda > Insecta > Diptera > Tipulidae > Nephrotoma > Nephrotoma guestfalica. The sequence goes on along the minus strand of OY829914.1, from coordinate 133,731,024 downwards.
ATAATTCAAGTTGTACCTGTCAATTAAAAAGGTATAAAGATACTCGTAATTTTACACAATTAGAAAAATCAATTCTAATTGAATCAAATATTCGTTTCTTACTATCCCCTGGCAATATGTCAATTATGTTATATAATTCTGGCACCATTTATATTATTGCATTGTCGATTAATTTTTTAGGGCATCAATGTTTTATATTGTAAAAGTAGTTGGTTGTGAAATGTATGTCAATATTGGATTTCAGGAACTGATAGGGAAACTTTTTAAGGAAATATTTTATTCGCATTTGATTTTCGTGAATGAGGAGTAGATGTGAAAGAATTTACTACCAAAATGCTGGTTCTCGGCCTCAAGCATGTTACATAATCCGCCCCCCCCCCCCCATGCATCTTTTTCAATCTACACATTTGTCTATTTCAATATTACTCACACTCACAAAAAAGCAGCATGTAAAAGAAAAATTATTAAAAACAAAGTTAAAAATATCCAAAATTGTAACATTTATTTAAAGAAAAAAAGATTCTAGGTTCAATATGTTTTGTTGAATTGTCAGAAGAGACTCAGCTTCATCATCCTTTGTTGTTATGCATTCTGGCCATATTTTTTCCAAACGCCGTTCCTTGTGGTTGAATTCAACTCTTTCCATGAATCGCCAATATTTTCGACCGCATCTTTGATGTTATACTTTTTCTAAAATTCTGTGAGCGAAGATTTACCGTCTATCTCGTTAATCAGTTTTCGAAAAGTTCTGCGTAAATAATATGCTGTAAACGAAGCTATTACACCCTGGCTGGATTAGGACTGTAGTGTTTTTAGGCAAAAATTCAATTTCCACATGTTTAGAAATTCAGCTAAATTAACCGGATGTTCTAAAAAATAAATAAATAAAATAATTTTTAAACCAGTCTTCAAAGAGAATCTTGGTCATCCAAACTTTTTTGTTGGATCTCCAAATAACTGGCAATGGATTCTTTTTCAACCCTTTAAAGGGTCTGGGATTTTCGACATATAGATCAAAAGCGGTTTAAGCTTAAAAACACCTGCAGTATTGCCGCGAGAAGCAAAGTAATTCGTACTTTGGCCACCTTATATTCCGATGCAGTCTTTTCGTTTTTTGAAATGTAAGTTCTTTCAGACATACGTTTCCAGTAGATCCCGGTTTCATCGATATTAAAAACTTGTTCTGGAACGTATCCATTTCTTTCAATGAGTTTTTTCAGAATGTTAGGATACTCTGTTAGGATAGCTCCCTCACCTTTCATCTTTAAATTATGTAAATTATGTCGATTTTTAAATTTTTCAAACCAACCTTGGCTTGCAACCGGACAAGTGGTGCAGTGGTTAAAGCTTCGACACTTGGACCGGAAGGTGCTGGGTTCGAATCCCATCAGAGGCTAGATGCAAATCGAATTTTCATTATCGATTACGATCGGTGATGCTAATAAATACAACTAAGACCCTCTGCTGGAGTGCAGAATTCCGTGTCACGCGCCGATCCACCTTCCATGTCAATGTACAGGTTGACATGGAGCTTGCAATGTGCAGGTGGTATACTGTAGTTGTGTGAGTAGGTGCAGTAGGTGGGTTAATGATGTGGAATGAATGAGTGGTATCACAATGGGCCTAAAAATTGGCCTAAGTGTGCAGTAAGCAACCACTGAAACCTAAAAACCTACCACCTAACCTTGGCTTGCAAGAAAATTTACGCCTTACGAAGAATTATCTCATTTTTCAACTTTTCAAAAATGTTTTTTGCCTTTTCTTGAATAGTCATTAGGCTCTTTGGAATTCTCCGTTGGTTATAATCCAAATGCCTAATAACTTCTCCATTTTCCGTTACACTGTTCCTTTGACGAGTTAATTTTGAAACACTTAACGCCGCGGCTGACGTAGATTTTGCAAGTCCCAATGCCCTACAAATTTGGACAATTTTTTCACCAGCTTCAATTCAACGCGAAACTTCTAGTTTAGTCTCTAATGTAACTGATTTTCGGCTTGTCTTTACATTCGAGACACTGTCTAAAATATAATTACCGGCATGCATTGCAAGAATTAGAAATGGAATGCTGCTAACTTTAAACTAGCTCTGAATTGTTCTATGGATCGACGAGCGTAAGCGATTGTTTTCCAGCCGTGTTTTATTCTATTCGCTTGTTCCAGCTCCAGAAGAAAACTTTCTTTTCGACGGATCGGTTCAATTGATTGACAACGCTACTCGATTCGTACAATATTTCATAGTCACTAGTTTCATGTAACTCCTTCCTTAAATTTACTCCCGATAAAATTAAACAAACATTTAATATTTTAGAAAACATTTGTACCGGGGCTCTAGTCCCCAGGGACCAGCATCTTCAAAAATTTCGTAAGGTTGGTTTTAGACATGTAACTTATACATGATACAAATTTCATGACACGCCTATTCGGAATACACAGTCATTTTTGTGAATATTTTATAGAACAACCTACACCCATTGGGTTAACCCCAACAAAAATACTACTACCTCATTTTGGTATAAAATTTCTATGCAAAATTTGAATCTGATTGGATGAATCATGTGGAAAATTATAAGAAGCGACCCTTAGTTAAGGAGACAGACTCTTTAGATTCGAGTATGTCACTAATTTCATATAATCCATTTCCTAAACTCATTCACGTGAAAACATTTACAAAAAATTAAATTTTATAAAAATTTTTGGCCAGAGCCAAAAATATCGTAAGGTTGGTTCTGGACATGCGGTCCACTTATATACGGTAAAAATTACATGACGATCTGCTGGGCGGCTGAAACGCACTTTTGTAACAAACAGACAATTTTGGGAAATAATTATATAGGTGCATCTAGACCCATAGGACCGATCCCTTAAACAACATTACGAAACACTTTCTCTCTTTCTTTCTGACTTTATTTAAAAGATCATTTTATACCATTAATATACCTGAATACGATTTCGGACATGTATCCGCCGCGACTGTCGCGTACATAGCGTAATCTGGAGGACCAATTTTCGATCATTCTTCGCATCATTCGCGTCGAATGTAGGCTTCCAAGTGGTCAATGATCTCTGGTTTATCAGCATAGACAACGGTGCGGCCACAAGGTGGCCAGTTGATTGTCCATTTCTCGATATTAATCGTTCATCAAATGTAAATTAGGCAAAGTGTGATTGAGTGATTTAGGTAAAAATGTGGAATTCCGTACTTCTGTAAAATATTTTAATTGACCGATTAATGATTTAATTTGCAAAACAATCGCCGTACTAACCCCATTATTATCCAAACGCATGATCGTTTAAGAATGTCACCCATTTCCATTTAATAGTGCAAGTATAATCATAATCGTTTAAAAACTAAACTAACATCATTGTCTTCCAGTTGACTACTTTTCAGAGCTTCATAAAAATATGTGAATCGAAGGTAGGCAATATACATATTGACCGGGGGCCATATACGAGAGTAAAGCCCTAAAAGCATCAAATAAAGTGTAACTTTAAAAAGTAACGTTGACCTTGAAACATTTACCATAAATAATTCAAATTTAAAATTTAAAAATATCGCACGAATTTAAAATATTTTCAATGAGTTATAAATCTTTTAGAACTTTACCAAAAAACCCAATCACAATCTGCGAACTTTGACTGTGACCTAAATTTGGTATTCAATTTTAGATTTATGAGACAGAAATAATACAGAGTAAATTAAATCCGACACTTGTGTCGTGTTGTGTTTAAAGCGAACACCACACCACCTCCACATTTGAATTGGAATAATGATTTCCATAGTAATTATAATTAATAAGTATTACGTGTATTGTATTAAAGATAACATTTTTTAATACAATGAATATTTTAAAATTAACCAAATGCTACCCTTCTGCGATATACATTTTGTATACGGTTGTGTGCGGAAAAAACATATTTTCCCGTCTTTACATTCATGTGTCTAACCAATTGAATTTATTACAGCGATAAATTTTCCCAACGTATTTATTTGCGTAACATTTTTTTTATTTCTGAAACAATATATGAGTATGTATTATATGTACCATATAAATATGTTTTAAGGCCAATTTTCAACTTTAGAAGTTATACAATTGAATTTACGAGTGATTATTTAAAAAAATCTAGGAAGCGTGAAAGTTGTATCGGGATTTTCCGTTGAGAATGTGGGGCGAGTATTTATAAATAAAAATTCGATTACGAATAGTTCCTTTCAAATTTAAGTCAGTCACTTCACGTTTATTTATAAGCAGAAGTACAAGAACAAAGATTGTATTACCCACTTAAGATTATTTCCTTTAACGTCAATCAGCTGTATGCTTATTTGTCTTTCAAGAACATGATTGAGTTTAAATTTGATACAAACATTTTTGTAATGCTTTTTTGCGGATGTTCTGCAAAAATATAAAATTTTTTAAATTTCCGTCTTTGGAGTGGCAATTGAAAATTTTTTTTATCGTAAAAATTGTTTTAAAATGTGTAGGATAAAGAAGTAATCCGAATTTCAAAAATGTTTGCGGGAAAACAAATTTTGAATGACCACATCTAAATCTAACGTGTTATTTACTAGAGTGCAGTTCCTAGTTTTAAACTTTTAAATATTGATTCAATTGCAAGTAAAAATTCGGTAGATAAATTCTTGTCTCAGTTAAAATGCAAGCCTTGCATAATACTAATACGAATTTCTTTCGTTAATCACATTAAGACTTTTTATTTTAAGTTGTAAGCAAATTCTAGAAGTGGAGTCAAAAATAATATTAACCAGTCTTGATAGGTCTGTGTAAGTATAGGGAGCTATCGATACCGGTTCATTATTCTATTTAATGGGAAATTTTAAGCATACCTAGCTTAATATTATTTAAACTTCTAGAACTTAAAATAAAAAATCTTTGTTATGTGATTAAGAACAGAAATCGTTGTTCAGAATTATGCAAGACTTACATTTTATCTATTGTTGATAAGTGAAGAACATGACAATCAATCTCTATTAATATAAATCAGTCTATGATATTTCTGTGGGAACCTGGTTGCTACATGTGTTAACTTTCTTTAGATTTTAATGCCCATTGATTTCCATTGAGCTTCTGGGTTTCGTTGTTTATTTTAATGTCCCCGTCGAATTGATTCAGTAGGACTAGACGCTCCGAATCTTCATTGTCGGTAGGAATGTGTTTATTGTTGTTCTGTTGTCATTTAGCAGTCTTTTGAGTAGGTTTGGTTAACACGGGGAATTTGCAAATTGAAAGAGAGTTGACTGTTTTACAATTTTTAACAAATACTATAAATTTTATTGTGATCTGTATTAATATTTTCATATTCAATCTCAGCGACATTAACAATTTATCATAAAGTTCCAGGGTCGTTAAAGGGATATAAACCATCTAAAGTAAGGTAGCTGTAGTAATGTGCTACAAATAAATTTAATATTCGCGAAGTCTTACTCGTATGCTTCCTTAGGAGTGATGTAAGGTAAATTTTTAGTTTCCAGTGTATCGAATTGCGTCCTTAATATCACACAATTCTTTTTTTTTTAATTTTAATTTATATTTAGGTGACCATATTTTTGAATTTTCAAAGGAATACACAAAAAATGCATTTTATGAAAATAACCCAAAAAATCATCAAAAGTAGCAGCAGTATAAATTACTGCTCTTTACTCCCAAAATGAAAATTATTTGATTTAAAAAGACAAAAGAGACCACTCTAGTAGGAAGCAATACGGTATCTATACATTTTACTTCTTATGATTGCGGGAGAGATTATTACTTTTTCATTATGAGACTTTTTCCAAGATTTTTAATCTATTGCACTATCTTATCTACTCGTATATCTTCAAAAAAATGAGGAACGTAGTACTGTATTTCAACATTATGGCGGATATTTATAATTCGAAATAACCGAACTGGATCATAAACCAAGAGTTGCTTCTTTTAAAACAAATAAACCACCAACTAATTTTGCACAATTTAAGGGATGATTTTCAAAAATGGTCTTGTGGTACATGTTAAAGAAGAATAAAATACCGTTTAATAAGATATTGCGGACTAGAATTGTACAATTGTAATAACAATAACATTTTGCATCACTTGAGTCTCTTAACTTCTTTATCTGATGAGGCTTAGTGTCGCCAGAACTTCGATTAACCCGAAACATTGTTCGAAAGTTGATACGAGACATTGTTGGAAATCCCATAATATTAACACCACGTGAAATACCAAATAGAATTTTCTATTGGCCGTATATATACCTAAATTTTAGGTAAATATTACGTATTACCTAAAAATTTTAAAGAAATATTTTGAGGTACAATATTTACATTCCGAATGATAGTATTGCCTCAGATAGTAAAATAGATATAAAGGTACCACGCAAATAACTAATACAATTTTAAATTGTAGGAAAAGAAGGGACAATCTCATAGAGACCCTCATTAAATAAACTTATAATTGAATTATCCCTAAGGTTTTCAAATAAAACTAATTATATATTATTTTTTAAAATCTCTATTGGTTCCGAATGCAATTTCGTCTTAGTTTAATTGTTCACGAGATTGATCTTCCCTATTGAAACTTACACTCGAGCCCGTAAACTATAAAATCGGCCCAGGCATGAACTTCTCTGCACTGCAATGTTTCGAATTTATTCTGAAAGAAACGACGAGGCTAGAGCTCAAAAGGAGTTCAAAATAGTTCACTGAAATAGTTCACAAGTGGTCACTGAAAGGAGTACTTTACTCCTGAAAGATGCCCTTCTGGTCACCTTATATATATTGAATATTTAATACTACTGAAGCCTAGTATTTAGTTTGATTTCATGTGAAATCTTCATACGATTTTACCAAAGTGAAATTAAAAATGAAAAATTCCACATATGTTTTCATTTTGTAGTTGGCCAGCGAAAAACTAAGTGTGTTCAAAACATCAAAAATGGAGCGCATAAACTCTTCAAATTATTTCCATTTGAAACTAATGTCTTGGTCTATTATGATAAATTAAAAAAAAAATTAATTAAATTTAATTTATTTATGTAAATTAAACAAACCCATTTTATGCCATTGATGTTATAGTCATTAATTGGTGGTTTTTTTTTCAGTGGAAGGATATAATTTTACATTTTTCGATACTGAGAGGTAACCACTCGCGGATTCTATCTATGTCGTCTTGTAATAATTTGGTATCTTGTGTTTGCAATAATTCTGAAGATTATTAAATCATCCGCAAATAGAAGAACCGAAGATGAGTCGAAAATGACATTAGATCTACCAACGATGAATATGCGAACCTTGTGGAACACCAGAGGAGTCTTGTGTTGTATTTGATCTTTGATCTCCAATTTCAATATATTGTAATCTGTCCGACAGGTATAATAAAAACCAATTAACAAAATCAGCAGAAAAGCCAAAGGAGTTCAGACTGGCCAACGTTTTGCTATGACTTATTGAGTCAAATGCATTACTAAAGTCCATGTAAACTTCGTGTTATTTGCTGATGTTGTTTAATGGCCTTAAGAACACTACTTGTATACAGGAGAACTAAAGTTGAGAAGAAGGCATAAACCTATGGTTGAAATTGAACAAATGTCGTGGAATGATATTTTTTAAAATGCCGTTCTTTTCCCTGGTTTGAAGAATCGCTGGAAAGTTGCAGCTATAGACGACATTTTGTTCACGTTTTGGAAGTAAATTGAGCAGCTATTTAATTTGTTAGAACTTCCTGTTATTTTGTGAGGCGATGTACAGGAACTGTGTGAACAATTGGAGTTTTGTAAAGTTCAAACTCTTTAAGCAGGATACCTTTAGGCCACGCCATGCACTGGATGAAATAGTACAATTTAAAATATGGCCTAACACACTTATCATGAATTTCGTATGGTCTTTGTTGACACTATTAATTGATTTTGGTGTTAGTGTTTTAAAAGTACTGTAGGGCATTAGTAACTTTGAAATTTCTAATATCTCACAAATTAAAGAATTATTCCGATGTTTAAAACCGTTAAATTGCTCCAAAGTTCAATTGACACTATGAAAATGTATATAGAAAGCACGCAAATTTTATGCATTCCGACAAAAGCATTAATATTTGCTCCAGTGATTTTCTAAAAATTGTCAAAAGTATCTGTCAAGTCATAATACTTGAAAAATAATTATAAACTACATAAAATTAGGTCAAGTTGAAATGAAAGTCAAGCGTGCAAAATAATTTATGCACTCCATTGAGAATAATAATTCATCAAAGCCTCCCTCGAACAAATTGTATATGATTAATCATTTATATAGTGAATTCAAGAAGTAGAAAATACAACCGTACACAAGGCAAGGCAAATTAACACCAATTTTCATCAGAAAGCCCAGAACAAAAAACTGAAAATGATGATTTACATTTTCTCTTGTCTATATTTAGCAATTATTATTATTGTGTTGTATACATGAGGAGATTAAAACGAAAATCATTTTCAAAAAACACAAAAACAGAAATGCAAAAATAGTATTTCCACTTGAGCGACTCCATTACTCCAACAGCAAAATGTATAGATAATTTTAATGGAAAACATTGAAGAAAACGAAAAGAATTTTTCTCGTGTAGTTTTATTTCATTTTCCTTGTTCTTGTTGATTTTCTATACGCTGTGCTGTATAATATGTCGTGTACGCCTTCGTAGTGGAAAACAGCGATTATTGTGTTTATGATGAAAACAAAAATTTAATTAAGAGAACTACACACTCGTACCTATAAGTAAAGATGTTTTAAAATGCTAATGAAAAATATTTTTGTTCGTGCGGCGCAACCCTTTAGCAAAGAAGCTACCAAAACTAAACAAGCCCCGTCGGATTAATATTTCCGTCTTGTACGATTTGAAACATTTTAATTATTATTTTGATACGCCAATAGACGTATTGTGTTTTTCGTAATGAAAGATTGTTATACGTAAGAAACTAAAACTTATGCGCCCGAGTCACTTATCTATAACAACATTGAGATTGATGAAAATTAACTTAAAACATGTGCAGAAGCACACACATATACCATTTTTTCTATATTTCTTCCATTTTTTCTATTATGGTATAGCTACTTTATGCATGTAGAACCTTTTCACAAATTTTATCTCTAATGGACAATTATTATCAAATTTCCTTCCAAAAGAAAAATGAAAAAGGTAAAAACATTTCGATGTAACAAAAATCAAATTAGATTAGATATTTTTACCTTTTGGGCTACGGTTAATCAAATTAAAAGTAAACTTGGATGGTAGGAGAAAATGCTTATTTTTGTTGTTTAGGATTTTCAATTTCTTGAGATTCTTGATACGATGTATAACTATTTTCGAAAATTATTTCATTGTTCTTATATACAAGGCCGGAAAGTTAAGATTACAATGTACAATTTCAAGGATGTTACTGTTTTAACACATGATGATTTTTTCCTTCTTGATTTATTAAAAACTGGAATGAACGGAACGATCTTCAGGAGTCACTCAATGCCTACTTTCATTTCCAACTTTTCCTGTGAATTTCCAAAGTGCAAGGTTAAACACCGTGATACACCTCCGGCAATTCCCCTTTCATATCGCACTGTGTCTATTACGGATTTCTTCGATCAGTGTTGTCCACAACGTTCGAGTGCCCAGCCGCTAAACCCTTATGGAATTGATTACTCATCACCTTAAACTAACACATTATTTGCACTCTGGCCACAACAAACTAACTCCTTACTAAAGTAAAGATCTTACAACGGTAGAGGCAGTGTACAGACTCCGGCTCCTGTTTCAATTCAAATCTCTGCAAATGTCGTTCCTGCATTAAGTACAAAGGTACAGTAGCATTCATTTGGTTTATTTTTGTTTTTATTTTTCGATTTCGGCAATGTCGTTTTATTTGTAAAAGTGAGTTTAGTGTCTTTCAAAGTATAAATATTTAAATATTTATGGAAAAAACCGACAACTATGGCTTGAGATATTGGAGATACGAATACTTATAAATTATAACATATTAAAATCTGAACAATATGACGTTCTGGAGAAATGTTGCAAACTAAGAGAATAGTGTTTATTAGGTATTCCAAAAAGACTTAAGAATTTTATTCATATTCGTGTTTCCGTAGACTGTGTTATGTGCTTTCACATCACATCAAAGTATCACATCGATTTTCTTCTTCTATGCTTTAATAATTAAATATCCCAAGCCATCTGTTGAACCCTTATTATCATGGTATATGGTCCGCCGTTCCAGCAAAATTTTAGTGTGACCAACCTTTAAATCGATCGAATTATATCAGATTACTTGAGTATATATAATTTTATATGCTTCCTTTCTGAGGCCTCAGATTAGAGATTATCACGATTATTGAATACGATCTAAATTGCCCTCCGATTTATACAGTCCATGATGGAAGGCTGTTGAGGCATATTTGTCTCGTTGTGAGGTTATTTATCCACCAACCTCCCAGTTGACTGATAAATTCATCTAAAATTAATATCTTGAAATCCGGGATTTTAGCTTATCCGGGATTTTGGTTTTCTATGTTTTGAAAACCTGGGTTTTTGATTTCCGGAATTTTGATATCCGGAATTTTAAATGATAAACCGGGATTTCGCTCAAATCTAAAATTATAGAAATACAATATTTTTGGAATTTACAACACACGGACAGACCAAAATATTATCAGTTTTTAATTACAATATATTACAATGTAATTAATACAACAATTTCATAAAAAAGTTAGGGGTACTAGGGGTTAGGGGCACCCGACTTTCTTTTACCACGAATATACACATACGATTTCGAATACACCACTCTTGGTTTCTAAAGCGAAAAATTAAACCTACCACACTGTTGGTAAAACTGTCTTGTATAATGAAAAACCGTTATCGCTGTTTAAATTTCAAAATAGCAACAAGGTCAACTTTTGTTGGTTGAAAGTTTAACCTTTTAATTTTTTGTCGTTTTTTAAATGCTAAACTTTTCAACATCATTGCAAAAGTTGAAAAAGCTTTCATTGAAACTGGCACTTCCGGTACTCAGATTTCCACCAAATTTCGGAAGGATCTCCCATTTAATGGAAAAAGTTTAAGTATGATATTTTTTTCGAGCAATTCAGGCGGATTTGTAAAGATGGCGAATTTTGTTGAAATAGAGTTTTTTTTTATCAAAATTCGTAATTTCCGCTAAAATTTAAAAAATGATCTGAACTTCAGATTTTATTAGAAAATTAATTTACGATTTTTTTGCTTTTAATCGGTTTTTCTAAATGCTATATTCAAAATATTTGCTAAAAACGTAAAAGCTCTTATGTATGACGCTTAAGTATGAAATTTCATCCCCACTACACAATCAATAAGGGCTGCACGGCGACCGAGTTTTGCTGATAAAAAGTTTTTGTCTGAAATCGTCATTGAGGTTTAATTTTTGAAAATTGTTGACTGATTTCCACCATAAATCATTGGAGCCGCACACTTTATGAGAAAAGCTTGAGTTTGGAATTTCATTCCGATCAGTTAATCCGTCTGGGCTGTAGAGAAGCTACAGATATTTAACAAGCGTCGTATTCACCAGACTTTGCTCCTTCCGACTATCATTTGTTCTGGTCGATGATTCATGGCCTGGCCGAGCAGCACTTTACTGCTTTCGAAGAAGCGTTCGAAAGATGGGAAAAGTCAGAATAAAATATTTTACATCGTATTTATTTCCCTCAATAAAGTTCGAAGTTATAAAACAACTCAAAACTTATTTCTACTCCCAATAAATGATTTCAGGCCTGAAGCCTAGATGTAAAACCCGAAACTGTTAGAAATTTGATATAATTACATTTGTAAATCCTGCCCATGCTAAAGTTAATGAATGCGGAGTTAATTATTTCCGTTAAACCAAGATTCCTTATGAAATATTATTTACAAATCGTATGTTTCAGAACCAACATTCAAGCGAGACTTAATGATTATATCGAAAACAGGGTTAAAACAGGGTTGCCAACCCTATAACAATACTAATTTAAAAGCCACAATTGCTGAATTAGCATCAGTTTATCAAATGCAGTAAGACATCAGCATAGTTATAGCAGTACTGATGGTGGTATTAAGCTCAACTGCAAAATATTTAGTGATTCCTGTGTCTCTGGGCAAGTAGATTATGGTCGTACGAAAGTTACAAGCTTAGTCGAAAATATCCTCGCTCCGAAATCTATTGAATTGGTACTAAATAACGCTTTAGATTCCAAAAATCCGGGTTTCTTCTCCATTTCATCAGATGCTTCGAATAACAAAAACGTAAAATTATTCTCTTTTATCATAATTTATTGTATTCCAGAAGAGGGAATTAAACACAAAATATTAGACTTTTATTCTTCTGATTATGAAGACTCCGCTTCAATTTATTGTTATTTTAGACTGCCTTAAAAAACTAAACTTGAAAATAGAAAATGTGTCGTCATTAGTAGCTGGCAATGCACCGGACAAGTGGTGCAGTGGTTAAAGCTTTGGCACTTGGATCGGGAGGTGCTGGGTTCGAATCCCATCAGAGGCTAGATGCAAATCGAATTTTCATCATCGATTACGATCGGTGAGTAGAGGTTGACATGGAGCTTGCAATGTGCAGGTGGTATACTGTAGTTGTGTGAGTAGGTGAAGTAGGTGGGTTAATGATGTGGAGTGAATGAGTGGTATCACAATTTGCCTAAAAATTGGCCTAAGTGTGCAGTAAGCAACCACTGAAACCTAGCTGGCAATGCACCCGTTAATTATGGAAAATCAAATTCTGTCTATCAAAAGCTGTTGTGTCAGAACAATCCTTTTATTATAAAGGCAAATTGTAATTGCCATGTATTACACAATGCAGCTAAATATAATTACCGTATGATGTCGAACAATCTATTCGGAATTTGCTTCAAGTACAACCAGTGTACGAGAATTAAAAGAATGTTTTAACTTTTTAATTTAGAATATTCGATAATGTTGAAAAATGTACCTATTAGATGGATAAGCTTGTCTAAGGCAGTAGACCGAATTTTAATTTGCTGGCCTGCAATTAAACGGTATTTTTTGCAGCAAGGCGAAGAGAATTGTGACAAAGTTATTTGGAAGTTTATTAAATCTCAACAAGATGAAATGGAAGATGAGATGACTTCAATAACTATTCCAGAGATGTATTTATATTTCATCAATTACAGCAACAGAGTTACATTCTATTATGAGTTCTCTAAAGGATCAACTGGAATGCAGAATTCGGAATGCATTTTTTTTTCAGCAAAGTTAAAACTGCTTTATTAAATCTTAATACTCGAGAACCAAGTAAGTTCATTGATACCGCATTAGAGACTTGTACGCGGGCTTTAAATTATATTTCAAAATTTTACGATTTCGAGGATAATTCATTTAAAATTCCATCTACTCTCAATATAAAAAATGGAGTCCGGAACTTCGAAGCCGTTTTAGAAGTTGTCAAACTATTTAATTTAAGTTTAGATAATGATGTTATATATGATGAAGTAATTACCGTAAATAAGGTTAGCCAAAATTTGGGAAATATTGATTCTTTTACTGCCGAACAGTTCTGTTCACCGATAGTTTAATTAAATTAAAAATGTTAGTGACGAAAGTATTAAGCAATCCTGTCAGCAATGCTTTTGTGGAGCGGTTATTTTCAGTGATGAGATCAACATGGAGGGACGATCGAAATAAAATGAGAGTAGAACTCGTCAAGGCAGAATTATGTGTTCGAATAAATTATAATATGAACTGCGAGCAATTTTTGAGTTATTTGAAAGCATCCGAACAAAGAAGACTTTTAGAATCAGCGCAAAGTCAAAAGAAATATAACTTTATAAATTAAGAACAATTGATATGACATTTTTATAATTTACTCGTATGTTTATTTTTATAAATATTCAGATTCAGAATGTTGGCTCGATCAGAAAGAATATTAAATGAAATTTTTTAATGTGAAATACATTTGAGCTTAGAAAAACTATATCTTTTGTATATATTTTGTTCAATTTTGCTTTTCAGGAGTCTGCGAACAATTTTCTCGGGTTTCTGAACTAAGTCTACGGGGCTTATGACTTTAAAACTTGGCAACCCTGGTTTAAAATATAAAAATAAGTAGTCATTAGAGTAGATTGTTATAACTTGTGTTGAAATACCAGTATCTGTACCAGTTTTAAACTATAATTGGTAAAGTGCTATACTGGATATTTTAAATAATACGTTATGAAGACTTAAGAAAGAATTATTGCTAGTTACGCATCAGAAATGAACAAACAATAGAAACAACTGTAGACATGCAAGAGAAGTGTAAAATACAGATGTAGGTGTGAATCCCAATTAAAAGGAGAATACATTAAATTGAAGAGCAATTGCAATCTCTTGCGGGATTTGTGTTTCTTCAAACAACTCCCATATTAATTTCACTTTTCTTCGTGAAACTAGATTAAATTTCTTTCCAAAAATCATTGGCGTCATTCAAGAGAATTAATTTGTATTCAATAAGCTTAAACAATTGCCTGATTAAAATAAATTAACGAAAATTAATTATACAGTATGTGGATTAATTAATATACGTAATTGTTTATATGCAAGCGATAGTGTTTAGAGCAAATATAATTTAATTTTTGGGTTATTTGAGTAATTAGAAAAGATGTATAAAAACTGTAAATTATCATAATTAAATATAAAATACTTATGACATTAATCCTACATCAACAGCAAACAGAAAAAACTGACAAGAATTAATTAAAAAAATTCTCTAATACCCCATATAAACATTAAACAACATTGGAAAAAATTAATTTCATAAATTACAGAGCCAACCAAACATAGAACTACATAAAATTAAAATACAATACAACAACAAAATATTGTGTAGAACAATTTTTCACATAATATCAAATGAACAAAAATATACTCGTCCTTTTACATGCTGTAATACCTCCCAAATCCAATGTAAATATTTCAACACTGTTAATGAACATAGTTAAAATATTCGTACAATAAACAGACACAAAAACTATTTTTCATTTGACGAACATTTTCATTTCCCAGCTGTAACTATATACCCATGTTGTGTGTTCAAAACAAAACACTAGCACTACATAAACTAAATCAACGAGCGCAATGTCAGGAGATGTGAAAAAATTAGCCCATCCGCCACATACAAAATGTATGTTGTGTTTCTACAATTTTGTGGTAGTATATGTGGGTTAGTGTTTGGCGCGGTTATATTGGTATGAGTAAAACGGAAATTTGTAAAATTGTGAAAATCAAAAGGAAAACATAAAACCACGGTGAAAATAGAGCGCCATACTAAATTGAAAAGTGGAATTAATAATAAATTTGATACAAAGATTCTCGTTCTTTATGTTAAATAGAACGTGCAAAATTTGTCATCATGAATCAACCTCATCTTAAGAAGCAACAAAAAAAAAATGAAAAATAAAATTAAGAAAGCTAAATACAATTATTTTATTATATATTTTTAATACAGAGTAATAAAATACACAACTCAAAGCACTGATCTGCGGTTACTTTTTGTGCTTTTTTTCTTCTTGTGCGGTAGCGTCGCAGCAGAAGGAAACTAGGTTAACGCGCGGGAAAATCAATTTATATTCGTATACTATATACGAGTACATATAGCGCTGCTTGCTTTCATAAAAATGATAATTTTATTTTATTGTGCGGAGCACCATTCAATGGCACAAAATCTTTTTCACGTAAAGTGTATTTTGATTTTCTTAATTGAATTTTTGTGTCAGTCGGATTTTTAAAAATTATTATTCTTTAGTTGTTTTGTAAGGTAGTACGGGTATACCAATCATATATCATTCTGTAGGGAGTTAAATAATTGGCACCATTAATTTGTCAACTTTATTGAATTAAATTGTCAGGCATTCACACTAAAAGTGTTAGTGTTACATGTGTTTGATTTATTTTATATTGTAAATAAATTTTGTCAGAAGTTGAATATTTTATGATAACAGAAATTAAATTAAATTTTAAAAATATTATGGCCAGCTGGGATAAAACTGTGTCTTCATTATTGGCTTTTAATCAAATTCATTGAATGGGTTCGAAAGCAACATAGCTATTTGTGACGCTATTCACAGAATGTGTCTCGACCTAGCCGATTTTGAACTTCGTCTAGCCGAGCGAAAAGAGATATTTGATTCACTATCAAATTGCACACAAAAATAAAATAGAACTACATACGCACAGACACTAGTTGCAAGAAAACCACAGGCACCTGCAATCAAAACAGGTGTTAAAAACTTCCCAAAACCTCAGTGACCACTGTAAAGCGTTGTCGCTGTAAAACCACTGGCAAAGAATCCGCCTTTGCTAACAGTAGCAAAGTGAGGAATAAATTGTGGGAAATGATAAACTCAGTAGAAAGTAATGTTGCGCTAACTACGTAGACAGAGATGTTTCAATCGACGACCATAAGGCGGCAGAACAGTGCAACAATAAAAGTTGAGGATTTGAAATACAGTTTGGGCCATTGAATTGGCTCTCCATTGATTGGTCGCCATGCAGAGTGCAAGACTTTATTAGGATCACAAGGTGCACAAATGTCATGTATTTGGGCACATCACAACATTTTGCAAATAAAAAGTACACATTTGTGGACACTTCTATGATTCAGGACATGACCAGTAGGTCTGTCCTAAGAGGCACCAAAGTGTCTGCTGCAAAAATCTTAAAAAATCATTTGAGCACTTATCACGGAGTAAAGTGTGTACCGCATACAAAATGGTATTAGACCTAATGATGACAAAAACAGTTTATGTCAACTAACTCTGCAAATTCTAAAACACAAACACACTTAAATTAAAATAGTTAATAACTTTGTAATTCCTTCCTGGCCTACGACTTAACGCTCAACAGTATTTTACCAACGTTTGATTTTGTGGTTTTAATCTTCTTTATCGGGCGGTACTGAGTTCGGATCCCACCAGAGGCAGGATGCAAAAATGAATTTCGATTACGTTCGATAATATTAGAAAACATAAATATGACTCTCTGTTGAAGTACAGAACTCAACGTCGCCTTATCTTCAATATTAGTGTAAAGGTTGACATGGAGCTTGTAACGTGCAGTTGGTAATAATCCAATCCGCTATTTCATCAAAAATACTTAAACATGAAGTTTTATCCGCATTAGTCACCCTGGTTGTGCTGTAGAGTGTCAGAATTTTTGGTGAAATAACAGTTTTTTTTTTAATCAAAAATCGTTATTTCCGCGTAAATTTTGAAAAAGTGATCTGAACCAGGTCTGTGGCAAATTTAATTTAGATAGAGAGTATATTTTTTAAAATATTTCCAAGAATTTGTTAATGTGACCACTTTCGGCCGATTTTCGTCAAATTTCACTGGGACTTTTTAATTGATGTCAATCCGTCCCGCTTATAGAGAAGAAACAGAGCGACAGACAGACTCCACCTCAAAAGCCACTTTTCGTACTTCGGCGATAGGGAGAATGATAAATCTGCTCTACTATACTTACTTTATAGACGCACAAGACTGATGCTATATATCAGACATTTAGGCCTTTGCTTTAATTAGTTCAGATTGGAAAATTGCTGGAAAATTAATTGAATATGTATCGTGGTATTTCATTTCAGGTTGTAGTGAGAAACTCCTTGTTAAAAGTTTTTATGCTGTACCACTGTCAAACAAATTAAAATTTGAATCTATCTGAAATGACAATGGGCTAGGTGAAGTCAGACAATTTTGAATTTTCTATGTGAACCAATATGCGGGTCCACTCAGGCTAAATTCTTCCTCAAGCATTAATATTTTTAAATTTTTAATTATGCCTCACGTTACTTACATTAAGGAAGACGTTACTTATAAATTATGTTGACCCTATTCGATCGTAAAATATGACCGATGTTTTGGAATAAGAGTTCTTTCCTAATATGCTCTAATAAAATTATTGGTCTTTAAACTATAACCAACTTGTTTAGGCATGTTATCTTCACTAGTACTAGTAATAAAGTGAATTAAATCGACAGCAGTTTTAATTGAAGACTATTATAATTGTATTTTATAGGTAATACTTAAAATATTTTTATCTGCGGCCAAACAATGCGGCGTAACCTGCGGCCAAACAATGTTGTAATACGATTCCGTTTATGTTCTACTTTGAGCAAATGTAGCATCTACGTCGCCGATACCTTTCACATGCCTAATTTTTTTCTGATCTACTTCCGGCGATCTGTTAACACAATGAACGGCATGGACCCTTTTAATCATAAACGGATGTTTAGCTACACTTGAATTAATTAAACCAACATCTGATCGTAGTAATCGAAAATGCATAGTTCTTGTAAACGGCTGGTACTTTTACTTTTTCCTCACACGTCTTCCCATCCAAAAAACCAATCGAATCATAGGCCGATACTACCCTATTTTGCATGGTTGTAAACAAATAAAATAAAATTTGTTCACTTTCGCGAGGTATCGGTTATTCAAAAGGTGACGTTTAACGATGATACACAGATTTTGAGTCAGTTTCTCATCAGTTATTAATCCTGCCATACAGTCCTCGTAATCGTATTTGTGAGACTTTTTTCAGCTGCTAATATCAGTGGAATTTTCGAATAATTTCGTAGCATTTTGTAATACTATCTGGGGTGACATGTTGTAACATCACATTTTCGATACTTTGTCGAAATTTATGTCTCTTTTTCCTAAACTGAAATTGGCGACTGTTTCGTTTATCTATTATTTCTTTTCTATTGCTATCACAACCTACTAGAATAAATGTGACAATATCGCTTTCTCTAATTTCGTTGAAATATCGTAAACAAATTACTTGGTGATAGAAATGGAATAGATTTATAACAATTTTTTAATCTAGCAGGCTTGAAAACGATTTAAAATATGAAATAATATCCCAATTTATTCTAGGGAAGCGAGACATAAACTTCGATAAATTATCGAAAATGTGATGTTATAACATGTCTCCCCTGATTTAATAAAATATGTTGATAATTAAAATGTTTATTTGTGGCAGTGAGATTCGAACAACTCCAGTGTAAGTCGTTCATTAATGAACCATAAATGGCATCAAATATGTTTTGTGCATCTCCATATTGCGCTGAAGCACTCTTTGTGGCGAGTCCATACACACTGTAGGAGCACGGAGACCGCTGTTGTAGTTCACTAGCGACTGTCTTATGAAGTTTCTCACAAATTTGCGTCCAACCGCACGTTGTTGCGTTTTCTAATTTCTCTTTAAAATTCGCACTCACTTTTGAAACAAGTTTTCAATATTTCCCAACGTTAATCAAACGTAAACGTATTCATTTCGAACTGCGAAGATACGATACTGTGTTCTTGTCGATATTTCGAGCGAGATATAGCAGTTAGTGTCAAAATAACATATGATTTAAAAGCCCGCTAGAAGGTTCATGATGCACTTGGTTTTTGTTTCGTTGATCTGAAGGCCAATTTGCTCAGCTAATAATTTTAATTCCATTAGATTTTCTTTAAGGGGAATTTTTTTGTAGACGCTGTTTACAGATATATATATATATATATATATATATATATATATATATATATATATATATATATATATATATATATATATATATATATATATATATATATATATATATATATATATACTTATATATCGCCCCGTAACATCTCGCTAGCAGCATTCGCAGAGTAAATATTTGTGGAAATGTGTCTAATCAGTCATCAGAAAATAAAATTTTCTTTGAAAAATCGTGATCAACTAAACATCTGAAATGTGTATTTGTGTGTAATTGTGTTGTGTGAAACTAAGATTTGAGATTAAGTACATTTGACAGCCGTGACCTAGAACTCCAAATTGATACTATCTGGTAATAATTATGTTTCAATCGGCAAAATGTTTGAATTAATAAATCCAAATCTGTATCAAAATTAAGAATTGTTAATTAATTCGAAATTACCATAACATATATTAGTTTATATGTAGGCTTGGACATAGTACAAGTACAGCAAAAGGAACTTATATTCCATCTCACATAAACAAGTAGGTGGCTCACTCTCTCATCAAATACAACTCTTACCCTACACTCAGTACACACATATTACCTGTTACCCAAAAAGTTGTTTATTGTACTCAACTAGCTGGGGCATTTGAAATACGTTCAAAAATATTATAAAATCGAATTTTAATTAATTGGGCATAAACAATGTTTCTTTATTTCTGTACGAACTGATAAAGGTACAAAGATACATAGGTATGCTTTCAATTCGCAATAAACTGGAAAATCAAATGAAAAATCTTTCGATTAATCGACATGGTAACTGAATCCGAAAAAGGATTTAGTTTTCCGATTCGAATCGACTAAAGGCAAAATACCAAATTCAAGTTTTCAATAAAAGATACAAATTTTCGGTTGGCTGCTGTTTTGATGAGATTTAACCGAAATGCAAAATTTAGTTTGTGGATGTATTATTCAAATTATACACCCACACACACACTTACACAAACACACATAAGAAGGCATAGAATCGAGTTAAACAAGTTCAAGCAATTTTCAAATTAAATTTCATCCAACAGTAAGCCAAAAGAATACGATTGTAATTTCGTATACGCCAATGAAATACAATTTTCCTGAGTTGTTTTCCTCTTAGGAAAATCATTTTTTCTTCGCTCGTTCCAAGTATATTTGTGATGCTTAACTTTTCGTATTTAAAAAATTCAAAGTTTGTTCTTTTGTTGTGTAGCCTTACGTAAGATACGCGTATCTATAGTTAAGAAGGAAAAATTACGATATAGATCGCATAAATATACATTTATATGTTATATGCCCAGTATGTATGTAGGGATATGTCCTACTCGTACATACTTATAATCTGCACCCATGGATATATAGATCATAAGTAAGCAGATATTGTAATTTTAGATTTGTTATTAAATATATTTTCTTGTTTTTGTTGTTAGACTTGAACATTAAATATTGTGATTTCATAAGCACATCCAAATGTATGAACAATCATTTTATTATTGTTGTAATTTAATAACACATCTTCGTAATTTTATGTATTTTATGAAAAATTGATTTAATTTTTTTCTTGGAAATTTGGAAAATAACACTTGAACCATAAGTGATGTAAACTGTGCCGTTCTTTCTCCAATTAGGACTCTGCAAATTATGATTTGAAGTATTTGCAAACACAATTGACATTTCTTAAAAAGTTTAGACTACTCATTTGCTTTGTAATCAGCATATTAAGGTGAAAGGAGAACATAGATGTAAGATAAGCTTAACAGGTCGACAACGCATTCTCGGGCGTTTTTTTAAGCTTTAATGCTGGCCTCCAAGGCGGCAATTGTTGCTGGTTTATCAGCATAAACCAGTGAGTTCACGTAACCTCACAGGAAATAATCGAGAGGTGTCAAATTGCACGACCTTGGAGGTCAATTGACATTTTGATTTGAATAAGTCGATGGTTGCGGTTGCCGTAGCACGTAGCGCCATCCTGTTGAAACCACATCTCGTCCGGATCAATGTCATCCATAACTTAAAAAAAATCATTAATCATGGTGCGGTAACGATCTCCATTGACCGTAGCGCGATCTCCGGCCTCATTTTTGAAGAAATAAGGTCCGATGATGCCACCAGCGTGGATTGGTCTCACTCTATATGCGGCAATTTTGTTTATTAACAAACCCGTTAAGCTAAAAATAAACCTCATCGCTGAATACAATTTGACGATAAAACAACGGGTCATTTGCCAACTGCTCTAGAGCCCAATCGGCGAAAGAACGACGCTCATAATGGTCTCGTGGCTTCAATTCCCGCACCAGCTGGATCTTGTGCGAGTGTAGGCCAAGATCTTTGCGCAAAATTTTTCATGTAGTGGACGGACAGAGTGGACGGACCCAATTCCTACGAACGACGAGGAATCGATAAATTTGGAGCTTCTTCCACACTTCCATTGTAAATAATTGCGGCGATATTCTCTTCAGTACGCACATTCCTTCAACGTATTGATGTTATTGCATCCTCTATAGAGTATGTGGTACGAAATCTATCCACAGTCCGACGAATGGCTTGCTCAGATGGACGATTATGTGCGCCATAAAAATCACAAAGTCGTCTATCAGTTGCGCGAATCGACGACTGATTTTCAAAGTAAATTTTAATAACTTCTTAGCGTTGTTCAAGCGTGAGTCTATTCATGATGATTTGCCAGAGTATATTTTTCGTAAAAATTTAATTTTTTTTTATTTTTTACAATTTTAACTTCTATCAGGCTTACAATACACCCGTTATTTCCAGACATCCAACACCTTTGCAGTAAAGATTAAAGTTTTTTATTTTCATATTTTGTCTATACCGTACAAACTGTTTAGGCAACAGAAATTTTATGTATAAATAAGGTCTTTAAAAAAAATAAAGCAGGATTAAAAATATTTACCACAGTGTGGGGTTTTGTCTCCAATTCAAATTGGGGATACCAATGATCAGGAATGATGGGGACAATGACGAAGGTGTCGGAACCTTCCAATTCACTAAATGATCCATAACGGTGTCTGAGACAAGTGCATGTCTAGTACTTTTTGTCGATTTCTAAGAATAAAGTCAAGGAGTAGCTCACATCGCTCATTCGTATCAGTGCACGTATCCTGGGAGGGATAACTCCAATTTTTTGTTTTTGAGTCTCTTTTAATTAGCTTGGTAACACTAGCCCAAGGTTATTGGACTAAGACAATGTCTATCTCTTCTGCTCTTAGTTTGAGCAAGAGCGCAGCCAAAGCTGCCTTGGAGTGGTGGAGGTTAATCTTTTCAACCTCCACCACAGCTGCACCAGGGTCCTTCTTTGACTGCAAACCCTCGAAGTGGAGAGTGTTTCTACCTCCTCACCCATTTCCATGATGGTTAGGTTGTCAGCTGGGGCCTCTGTCGGTATTGACGCCCTCAAGATGTCCCCTCATTCTTCTTATAAATGTTGAGTATGACTGAATTCATAGCTAATTAAACCATTAATTTTCACCAGTGCAGCCAGTGACCCATTATTTAATATAATAATAATAATTTCAGAATTTACTCCGGGTCGCTGGATCCTGTTGGGATCCAAGCTCTCGCTCTAGGACTGCAGGGGATATCCTCCCTAGCTACTGCTTGTAGTCTAGCATCAGGCTAGACTTCACCTAGTTTCTTCAAAGCATTTTTGTACAGGATCAATGGCCATTGACATCAAATTGACATCGAACCTGAGTCCAAATCTCTGGGAAGGTGTGTTAATGGCCATTTACCATTTTCGTTCAAACTCTAATTATAAATTCAAAAATTCGTTGCAAATTTGCTGATCTGGTTGGAAAGTGGCAATAAGGCTGGCCACGTGGTCAATTTAACAACCTATTAGAAGTGCTCACGGAACCTGAGTCCAAATCTCTGGGAAGGTGTGTTAATGGTCATTTACCATTTTGGTCCAAACTCTAATTATAAATTCAAAAATTCGTTGCAAATTTGCTGATCTTGTTGTAAAGTGGCAATCAGGCTGGCCAGGTGAGCAAATTAGCAGTCTATTAGAAGTGCCCACGGAACCTGAGTCCAAATCTCTGGGAAGGCGTGTTAATGGCCATTTACCATTTTGGTCCAAACTCTAATTATAAATTCAAAAATTCGTTGCAAATTTGCTGATCCGCTTGGAAAGTGGCAATAAGGCTGACCACATGGTCAATTTATCAACCTATTAGAAGTGCTCACGGAACCTGAGTCCAAATCTTTGGGAAGGTGTGTTAATGGTCATTTACCATTTTGGTCCAAACTCTAATTATAAATTCAAAAATTCGTTGCAAATTTGCTGATCTGGTTGAAGAGTGGCAATAAAACTGGCCACATGGTCAATTAAACAACCTATTAGAAGTGCCCACGGAACCTGAGTCCAAATCTCTGGGAAGGTGTGTTAATGGCCTTTACCATATTGGTCCAAACTCTAATTATAAATTCAAAAATTCGTTGCAAATTTGCTGATCTGGTTGAAGAGTGGCAAACAGGTTGGCCAGGTGAGCAAATTAGCATTCTATTAGAAGTGCCCATGGAACCTGAGTCCAAATCTCTGGGAAGGCGTGTTAATGGCCATTTACCATTTTGGTCTAAACTCTAATTCAAAATTCAAAAATTCGTTGCAAATTTGCTGATCTGGTTGGAAAGTGGCAATAAAGCTGGCCACATGGTCAATTTAACAACCTATTAGAAGTGCTCATGGAACCTGAGTCCAAATCTCGGGGAAGGTGTGTTAATGACCATTTACCATTTTGGTCCAAACTCTAATTATAAATTCAAAAATTCGTTGCAAATTTGCTGATCTGGTTGGAAAGTGGCAATCAGGCTGACCGGATGAGCAATTTAACAACCTATTAGAAGTGCTCACGGAACCTGAGTCCAAATCTCTGGGAAGGCGTGTTAATGGCCATTTACCATTTTCGTTCAAACTCTAATTATAAATTCAAAAATTCGTTGCAAATTTGCTGATCTGGTTGGAGAGTGGCAATCAGGTTGGCCAGGTAAGAAATTTAGCAGTCTATTAGAAGTGCCCACGGAACCTGAGTCCAAATCTCTGGGAAGGTGTGTTAATGGCCTTTACCATTTTGGTCCAAACTCTAATTATAAATTCAAAAATTCGTTGCAAATTTGCTGATCTGGTTGGAAAGTGGCAATGGCAATCAGGCTGGCCACATGGTCAATTTAACAACCTATTAGAAGTGCTCATGGAACCTGAGTCCAAATCTCTGGGAAGGTGTGTTAATGGCCATTTACCATTTTCGTTCAAACTCTAATTATAAATTCAAAAATTCGTTGCAAATTTGCTGATCTGGTTGGAGAGTGGCAATCAGGTTGGCCAGGTGAGAAATGTAGCAGGCTATTAGAAGTGCCCACGGAACCTGAGTCCAAATCTCTGGGAAGGTGTGTTAATGGCCATTTACCATTTTGGTTCAAACTCTAATTATAAATTCAAAAATTCGTTGCAAATTTGCTGATCTGGTTGGAAAGTGGCAATGGCAATCAAGCTGGCCACATGGTCAATTTAACAACCTATTAGAAGTGCCCACGGAACCTGAGTCCAAATCTCTGGGAAGGTGTGTTAATGGTCATTTACCATTTTGGTCCAAACTCTAATTATAAATTCAAAAATTCGTTGCAAATTTGCTGATCTGGTTGGAAAGTGGCAATAAAGCTGGCCACATGGTTAATTTAACAACCTATTAGAAGTGCCCATGGAACCTGAGTCCAAATCTCTGGGAAGGTGTGTTAATGGTCATTTTCCATTTTAGTCCAAACTCTAATTATAAATTCAAAAATTCGTTGCAAATTTGCTAATCTGGTTGGAAAGTGGCAATCAGATTGGCCGGATGAGCAATTTAGCAACCTATTATAAGTGCTCACGGAACCTGAGTCCAAATCTCTGGGAAGGTGTGTTAATGGCCGTTTACCATTTTGGATCAAACTCTAATTATAAATTTAAAAATTCGTTGCAAATTTGCTGATCTGGTTGGAGAGTGGCAATCAGTCTGGCTAAATGAGCAATTTAGCAACCTATTAAAAGTGCTCACGGAACCTGAGTCCAAATCTCTGGGAAGGTGTGTTAATGGCCGTTTACCATTTTGGTTCAAACTCTAATTATAAATTCAAAAATTCGTTGCAATTTTGCTGATCCGGTTGGAAAGCAGCAAACAGGCAGACCCGATGAGCAATTTAGCAGGCTATTAGAAGTGCCCACGGAACCTGAGTCCAAATCTCTGGGAAGGCGTGTTAATGGTCGTTTATCTTCTTGGTCCAAACTCTAATTATAAATTATTTGCTGATCTGGTTGGAAAGTGGCAAGCAGGCTGACCGGATGAGAAATTTAGCAGGCTATTAGAAGTGTCCATGGAACTTGAGTCCAAATCTCTGGGAAGGTGTGTTACCATTTTCTTTCAAACTCTAATTATAAAATCAAAAATTCGTTTAAAATTTAAGATCTGGTTGGAAAGTAGCAAATAGGTTGACCGGATGAGTAATTTAGCAGCCTATTAGAAGTACTCACGAAACCTGAGTATACATCTGTTTTCGCTCAAACTCACAATTGATATACAATAATTCGAAAGGAATTTGCAGGCAATATGAGCATTTTAACTACATTTTAAAACTATTTTAGGCGTTAGCGCCACTTCAAAGCGGAATTCAATCTCTGAGAAGAAAATCTAAGTATTATTTAAAATATTTAATCAAAATTTTAGTTCAACATACAATTTTGAATCAATTTTATAATTTTATTTATAAAATTTTGTTTAAAACGATTGTATATAATTCTACAATAAACACTTTTATTGTATTTTAAATTCCAATTCGTATTCCCTGATGGATTCTGATAAGAAACTAAAATAAATGTACAGAAACCAACCGGAATAATTTAGTACATTAAAATATTTAGTACGAAACGTTGATATTTCATCCGCTAGATGTCACCAGAATACAGTTTTATAATTTTAAAAGATAGTTTCAGTGACAGTAACGTATATGGCCAAATCACAAACTAATAAGTTGGTGTGTATGTAGGTTTCCTAAAATGTATACATTATTTAATTATTGAAGGCAAAATAAATTTTCATTATTATGAACGTGAATTTTGTTTATTTATCTCCACTTTTGATCAATTGTTTTTGATCATTAGTTTTTGCATTTTGAAGATAGCATTCATTGGTTCATTCGCAATGGTATTATTCTTACACAAAAATAACAATCCGGTAAAAATTGTTTAAATGATTAATTAATTAATCAATCTATTTATTTGAACAAACATTAAATGGTAATAATTTGATAGATAATTTGATTTGATAATTTTATAAGCTTGCATAAAAACTGCATAGAATCAATGACGTATGACTATATAAAGATAATTGGATGCGCCAAACATGTTTATTGTTTTGAGAGAAGCTTTTGCTCAGCTTTTGCAGCACCCTTGCGCAAACTGAATTCACATTATATCAAAATACATTGAATAATACGAGCGCAATTTTATACTTTAAAAAATCTTTCTTTATCTTACTTTAAAATCGGGCTCTGTGTCAAGTTGCAATGTAAATTTTTAAATTGTTGTAAATAATCAAATTGTTTTCCTTCTAATAATCTTTTAAAAATTTGATAATTTACACAAAAAACCTTATTCCACAAAGAAAAATATTTTTCAGTAAAAAAGAACTAGATAGAAATATAATTTCGCCACATAACAAAATGAAACATAAACAAATCAGAAAAGGTCTTTTGATAAAATCGCTTTATATGTAGTGGTTGTCATAATAAAAAGAAAACATACTAATAATAAATAAATTTAATACGGCAGGGCAGGCACGTTTTATAACACAAACAAAATACAAATGTCATTAGGAAGAACTCTTACCACACACAAAAACTTGAGCATAAAAGTAAAATGATCTACAAAATATTGCTCAAAATTACAGTTTTGTTTTGTTAAGGTTGGTAGTCAGCAGGAATATTTGCTCAAAAGTTGAAATCTTTCAACTTCTTGGGATGAAAAGTGGCGTGTATTTTGTACTATTTCTCTCATTTGATTGGATAAAACGGCGAAATGAAAAAATCCCCGATTTCGATCCGACGTACATACTCGTATGTACCGGGCTTCATTTCGTTTCACACATTTTGGGACAAAATCGATACACTGTCTCAAAATACCATTCGAGCCCACACACAAACCTCATGAGTCCGGGCTCATCGATAATCTAATCATTTTTACACAACATATAAGAAAAAGATGCGTAAAGATAAATATATAAATATATCTTTTACTAATTGTGGCAAAGAGTCGACTTGAAAAAAAAAATGCTTATGTTTATCTACGCCATATTAAAATGAGAAAGATCATGACATAAAGTCATCCAAAATTCTTATAAATAAAGAGATTCATTATAACAATGCGCATGTGTAATATCCAAGTAAAAAGTAAATAAAAAAATAGGATTGCAAGGCCCAATAAATGTAGATTGGTCCAATAAATGCTATGGAAATTTTGGTTTGTAAAGTTTTTTACTCCCATAATTAAAATAGCTACGTTATATTTCATTTATTGAAAATGTCCAAATAGCAACGATAAAAAGTAAAAAATTAAAAATAATAAGTTATTTAAGTCGAGCTTTCAAAACTTAGTTTCTTGCCACAAATCTACTAATTAGCAGTCCCCTCTTCCCAATGAACAAAACGTTTACTTATTAACTTTACCCTTTTACTTTTATCGTAAGAATAGCGTGCCCCATAAATATGTGGATAAAAAATAAATTTAAAACTGATCAAACTTCATTATTATTATCTATATACCAAATGGGACGTCAAAACGGAAATAT
Source organism: Nephrotoma guestfalica (assembly GCA_963691935.1). Taxonomy (NCBI): domain Eukaryota; kingdom Metazoa; phylum Arthropoda; class Insecta; order Diptera; family Tipulidae; genus Nephrotoma; species Nephrotoma guestfalica. Next base: position 133,702,696 of record OY829914.1, on the reverse strand, counting down.
GGTTCTTGTTGTCATCCACCAGATTGCAACACCGACGGGATAGAAAAGAATGGGATTTGGCATTAGGTTGTTTATACTGAAATTACAATTGGCGCTCACCACCACCATGCCGTACAAACCCCGCCCCGCCATTAGATATGACATATAGTAATTAGTAAATAAAGAACAATTAAATTAGTTTGAATAAATCTACTATATATGTACAATAATTATATCACAAATGAAATTAATAAATTTGAATAAGAATAATATTTTATTTAAATAAAAATTTATTAAAATAATTAGAAAAATAAAAATTATAATAATAATTATATAAAATATTAGTAACATTTAATCGTTATAAATTTATTAATTAACTCAAAACAATTATTAAACATTGATAAGTACTTTCATTATGCATACACGGCGCCTTATTAATGACTTTGTTATTCTGACAAGACAATTTATTTTTGCAGCCTCACGATGGAAAATTACTTATTTAGTAAAATATACAGACAAACCAAACGGAGGAAGTTTATCAACAAATCATATTAGTGTCACCCTATTATTTGGTTGAAAGAAAATAAAATTTATGGGGACATTTTATAGTTCAATTTTGACATCTCGACGAAGACAGCACAAACACAAAACTTCACAAAGAAAATTTACTTTGGCAATTTCATTTTTTCACAGGAATTTAAATTTGATTGGTATCAAATACAAACTATTTAAAAAAAATTCTACTCACGAAGAATCATATTCACCATAATATTTTCTAACCATAAACGTTCTTAATGTGCGAGAAATATTTTTTGTAAAATCCTTTTTAGTGTAAGTATATTAGAATGTTCCTTTAAAAAATAGTTTGGTTTGTCTGTTTTCTTTTTATTATGACAACCACTACATACATATAAAGCAATTTTATCAAAAGACCTTTTCTGATTTGTTTATGTTTCATTTTGTTATGTGGCGAAATTATATTTCTATCTAGTTCTTTTTTACTGAAAAATATTTTTCTTTGTGGAATAAGGTTTTTTGTGTAAATTATCAAATTTTTAAAAGATTATTAGAAGGAAAACAATTTGATTATTTACAACAATTTAAAAATTTACATTGCAACTTGACACAGAGCCCGATTTTAAAGTAAGATAAAGAAAGATTTTTTAAAGTATAAAATTGCGCTCGTATTATTCAATGTATTTTGATATAATGTGAATTCAGTTTGCGCAAGGGTGCTGCAAAAGCTGAGCAAAAGCTTCTCTCAAAACAATAAACATGTTTGGCGCATCCAATTATCTTTATATAGTCATACGTCATTGATTCTATGCAGTTTTTATGCAAGCTTATAAAATTATCAAATCAAATTATCTATCAAATTATTACCATTTAATGTTTGTTCAAATAAATAGATTGATTAATTAATTAATCATTTAAACAATTTTTACCGGATTGTTATTTTTGTGTAAGAATAATACCATTGCGAATGAACCAATGAATGCTATCTTCAAAATGCAAAAACTAATGATCAAAAACAATTGATCAAAAGTGGAGATAAATAAACAAAATTCACGTTCATAATAATGAAAATTTATTTTGCCTTCAATAATTAAATAATGTATACATTTTAGGAAACCTACATACACACCAACTTATTAGTTTGTGATTTGGCCATATACGTTACTGTCACTGAAACTATCTTTTAAAATTATAAAACTGTATTCTGGTGACATCTAGCGGATGAAATATCAACGTTTCGTACTAAATATTTTAATGTACTAAATTATTCCGGTTGGTTTCTGTACATTTATTTTAGTTTCTTATCAGAATCCATCAGGGAATACGAATTGGAATTTAAAATACAATAAAAGTGTTTATTGTAGAATTATATACAATCGTTTTAAACAAAATTTTATAAATAAAATTATAAAATTGATTCAAAATTGTATGTTGAACTAAAATTTTGATTAAATATTTTAAATAATACTTAGATTTTCTTCTCAGAGATTGAATTCCGCTTTGAAGTGGCGCTAACGCCTAAAATAGTTTTAAAATGTAGTTAAAATGCTCATATTGCCTGCAAATTCCTTTCGAATTATTGTATATCAATTGTGAGTTTGAGCGAAAACAGATGTATACTCAGGTTTCGTGAGTACTTCTAATAGGCTGCTAAATTACTCATCCGGTCAACCTATTTGCTACTTTCCAACCAGATCTTAAATTTTAAACGAATTTTTGATTTTATAATTAGAGTTTGAACCAAAATGGTAACACACCTTCCCAGAGATTTGGACTCAAGTTCCGTGGACACTTCTAATAGCCTGCTAAATTTCTCATCCGGTCAGCCTGCTTGCCACTTTCCAACCAGATCAGCAAATAATTTATAATTAGAGTTTGGACCAAGAAGATAAACGACCATTAACACGCCTTCCCAGAGATTTGGACTCAGGTTCCGTGGGCACTTCTAATAGCCTGCTAAATTGCTCATCGGGTCTGCCTGTTTGCTGCTTTCCAACCGGATCAGCAAATTTGCAACGAATTTTTGAATTTATAATTAGAGTTTGAACCAAAATGGTAAACGGCCATTAACACACCTTCCCAGAGATTTGGACTCAGGTTCCGTGAGCACTTTTAATAGGTTGCTAAATTGCTCATTTAGCCAGACTGATTGCCACTCTCCAACCAGATCAGCAAATTTGCAACGAATTTTTAAATTTATAATTAGAGTTTGATCCAAAATGGTAAACGGCCATTAACACACCTTCCCAGAGATTTGGACTCAGGTTCCGTGAGCACTTATAATAGGTTGCTAAATTGCTCATCCGGCCAATCTGATTGCCACTTTCCAACCAGATTAGCAAATTTGCAACGAATTTTTGAATTTATAATTAGAGTTTGGACTAAAATGGAAAATGACCATTAACACACCTTCCCAGAGATTTGGACTCAGGTTCCATGGGCACTTCTAATAGGTTGTTAAATTTACCATGTGGCCAGCCTGATTGCCACTTTCCAACCAGATCAGCAAATTTGCAACGAATTTTTGAATTTATAATTAGAGTTTGGACCAAAATGGTAAATGGTCATTAACACACCTTCCCAGAGATTTGGACTCAGTTTCCGTGGGCACTTCTAATAGGTTGTTAAATTGACCACGTGGCCAGCCTTATTGCCACTTTCCAACCGGATCAGCAAATTTGCAACGAATTTTTGAATTTATAATTAGAGTTTGGACCAAAATGGTAAACGGCCATTAACACACCTTCCCAGAGATTTGGACTCAGGTTCCGTGGGCACTTCCAATAGGTTGTTTAATTGACAATGTGGCCAGCGTTATTGTCACTCTTCAACCAGATCAGCAAATTTGCAACGAATTTTTTAATTTTTAATTAGAGTTTAGACCAAAATGGTAAATGGCCATTAACACGCCTTCCCAGAGATTTGGACTCAAGTTCCATGGGCACTTCTAATAGACTGCTAATTTGCTCACCTGGCCAACCTGATTGCCACTCTTCAACCAGATCAGCAAATTTGCAACGAGTTTTTGAATTTATAATTAGAGTTTGGACCAAAATGGTAAATGGCCATTAACACACCTTCCCAGAGATTTGGACTCAGGTTCCGTGGGCACTTCTAATAGCCTGCTAAATTTTTCACCTGGCCAACCTGATTGCCACTCTCCAACCAGATCAGCAAATTTGCAACGAATTTTTGAATTTATAATTAGAGTTTGAACGAAAATGGTAAATGGCCATTAACACGCCTTCCCAGAGATTTGGACTCAGGTTCCATGGGCATTTCTACTAGGCTGCTAAATTGCTCATCCGGTCAGCCTGATTGCCACTTTCCAACCAGATCAGCAAATTTGCAACGAATTTTCGAATTTATAATTAGAGTTTGAACGAAAATGGTAAACGGCCATTAACACGCCTTCCCAGAGATTTGGACTCAGGTTCCATGAGCACTTCTAATAGGCTGCTAAATTGCTCATCCGGCCAATCTGATTGCCACTTTCCAACCAGATTAGCAAATTTGCAACGAATTTTTGAATTTATAATTAGAGTTTGGACGAAAATGGAAAATGACCATTAACACACCTTCCCAGAGATTTGGACTCAGGTTCCATGGGCACTTCTAATAGGTTGTTAAATTTACCATGTGGCCAGCCTGATTACCACTTTTCAACCAGATCAGCAAATTTGCAACGAATTTTTGAATTTATAATTAGAGTTTGGACTAAAATGGTAAATGGTCATTAACACGCCTTCCCAGAGATTTGGACTCAGTTTCCGTGGGCACTTCTAATAGGTTGTTAAATTGACCATGTGGCCAGCCTTATTGCCACTCGTAAACGGCCATTAACACACCTTTCCAGAGATTTGGACTCAGGTTCCATGGGTACTTCTAATAGGTTGTTAAATTGCTCATACGGCCAGCCTGATTGCCTCTTTCCAACCAGATCAGCAAATTTGAAACGAATTTTTGAATTTATAATTAGAGTTGGAACGAAAATGGAAAATGACCATTAACACACCTTCCCAGAGATTTGGACTCAGGTTCCGTGGGCACTTCTAGTAGGTTGCTAAATTGCTCATCCGGCCAATCTGATTGCCACTTTCCAACCAGGTCAGCGAATTTTTGAATTTATAATTAGAGTTTGAACCAGAATGATAAACGGCCAATAACACACCTTCCCAGAGATTTGGACTCAGGTTCCGTGGGCACTTCTAAAAGACTGCTAAATTTGCTCATCAGGTCTGCCTGTTTGCTGCTTTCCAACCAGATCAGCAAATTTGCAATCAATTTTTGAATTTATAATTAGAGTTTGAACGAAAATGGTAAACGGCCATTAACACACCTTTCCTGATATTTGGACTCAGGTTCCGTGAGCATTTCTAATATGCTGCTTAATTGCTCATCCGGCCAGCCTGATTGCTACTTTCCAACCAGATCAGCAATTTTGCAACGAATTCTTGAATTTATAATTAGAGTTTGAACCAAAATGGTAAACGGCCATTAACACACCTTCCCAGAGATTTGGACTCAGGTTCGGTGGGCTCCTCTAATAGGTTGCTAAATTGCTCATTCGGCCAGACTGATTGCCACTCTCCAACCAGCTCAGCAAATTTGCAACGAATTTTTGAATTTATAATTAGAGTTTGGACCAAAATGGTAAACGGCCATTAACACACCTTCCCAGAGATTTGGACTCAGGTTCCGTGGACACTTATAATAGGTTGCTAAATTGCTCATCCGGCCAATCTGATTGCCACTCTCCAACCAGATCAGCAAATTTGCAACAAATTTTTGAATTTATAATTAGAGTTTGGACGAAAATGGTAAACGGCCATTAACACACTTTTCCACAGATTTGGGCTCAGGTTCCATGGGCACTTCGAATATGTTGTTAAGTTGCTCATCCGGCTAGCTTGATTGCCACTTTCCAACCAGATCAGCAAATTTGCAACGAATTTTTGAATTTATAATTAGAGTTTGGACCAAAATGGTAAACGGCCATTAACACACCTTCCCAGAGATTTGGACTCAGGTTCCATGAGCCCTTCTAATAGGCTGCTAAATTGCTCATCCGGCTAATCTGATTGCCACTTTCCAACCAGATCAGCAAATTTGCAACGAATTTTTGAATTTATAATTAGAGTTTGATCCAAAATGGTAAACGGCCATTAACACACCTTCCCAGAGATTTGGACTCAGGTTCCGTGAGCACTTCTAATAGGTTGCTAAATTGCTCATTCGGCTAGACTGATTGCCACTCTCCAACCAGATCAGCAAATTTGCAACGAATTTTTGAATTTATAATTAAAGCTTGAACCAAAATGGTAAATGGCCATTAACACGCCTTCCCAGAGATTTGAACTCAGGTTCCATGGGCACTTCTAATAGGTTGCTAAATTGTTTATGTGGCCAGCCTGATTGCTACTTTCCAACCAGATCAACAAATTTGCAACGAATTTTTGAATTTATAATTAGAGTTCGAACGAAAATGGTAAATGGCCATTAACACACCTTCCCAGAGATTTGGACTCAGGTTCCATGGGCACTTCGAATAGGCTGCTAAATTGATCATCCGGTCAATCTGTTTGCCACTTTACAACCAGATCAGCAAATTGGCAACGAATTTTGAATTTATAATTAGAGTTTGAACCAAAATGGTAAACGGCCATTAACACACCTTCCCAGAGATTTGGACTCAGGTTCCGTGGGCACTTCTAATAGGCTGCTAAATTGCTCATCGGGTCTGCCTGTTTGCTGCTTTCCAACCAGATCAGCAAATTTGCAACGAATTTTTGAATTTATAATTAGAGTTTGAACCAAAATGGTAAACAGCCATTAACACACCTTCCCAGAGATTTGGACTCAGGTTCCATGAGCACTTCTAATAGGTTGCTAAATTGTTAATTCGGCCAGACTGATTGCCACTCTCCAACCAGACCAGCAAATTTGCAACGAATTTTTGAATTTATAATTAGAGTTTGGATGAAAATGGTAAATGGCCATTAACACGCCTTCCCAGAAATTTGGACTCAGGTTCCATGAGCACTTCTAATAGGTTGCTTAATTGTTCATTCGGCCAGACTGATTGCCACTCTCCAACCAGATCAGCAAATTTACAACGAATTTTTGAATTTATAATTAAAGTTTGAACCAAAATGGTAAATGGCCATTAACACACCTTCCCAGAGATTTGGACTCAGGTTTCATGGACACTTCTAATAGGTTGCTAACTTGCTCATTTGGTTATCCTGCTTTTTACTTTCCAACCAGATCAGCAGGTTTGCAACGAATTTTTGAGTTTATAATTAGAGTTTGGACGAAAATGGTAAACGGCCATCAACACACCTTCCGAGAGATTTGGACTCAGGTTCCGTGGGCACTTCTAGTAGGTTGCTAAGTTGCTCATCTGGCCAGCCTGATTGCCACTTTCCAACCAGATCAGCAAATTTGCAACGAATTTTTGAATTTATAATTAGAGTTTGGACCAAAATGGTAAATGACCATTAACCCGCCTTCCCAGAGATTTGGACTCGGGTTCCGTGGGCATTTCTGATAGGCTGCTAAATTGCTCATCCGGTCAGCCTGTTTGCTGCTTTCCAACCAGATCAGGAAATTTGCAACGAATTTTTGAATTTATAATTAGAGTTTGGACGAAAATGGTAAACGGCTATTAACACGCTTTCCCAGAGATTTGTACTCAGGTTTCGGGAGCACTTCTAATAGATTGCTAAATTGCTCATCCGGCCAGCCTGATTGCCACTTTTCAACCATGTTAGCAAATTTGCAACGAATTTTTTATTTTTATTATGATTTTGAACAAAAATGTTAAAGTTGGACAGAAATAATAAATTTAATCAGAATTCGCATGAGAATATTAGTTATTTATTGTACTAAAATGGTTGTAGTTTTGACTAACCATTAAAAGGGTTGCAACTTTCATAACTTATTTATGTAAAATAATTCTTAAACTTAATCAATACAATTTTTATTAATTTATATTTCTTATTTATATATTTAGTTCTTTAAAACTAAATGAAAATGATGGAATGGTTTGATTTAATATTCTTATCTTATTTGCAGATTCATAACAGTGTACTCGTTCACTAATACAGGCGAAATTCAGAATCTCATAAGAAAATAAATATTCCAATAGGATTTGTAAACGTATACGTGTGGAAAAAAATAATAAAACGGCATACGCATCAAATAAATCACATTTGTTTGTTTAGAAAACGAAAGAATTTTTTATTGAAAGTATGTTCCATCTGGAGCAACAAATTTTCCTCATTTTTCAGTCAATTTGCGGTTTCCCTCTCTGAAGAAATCTTGGTCTCTGCGCAAGAACTGAACCGCCGTTCAGAAAGAGACGACTGCATCGGCCGGAACAAGTAGTAATCTGAAGGACCTATGTCTGGTGAACACGGGGGAGGGGGGTGGGGTTAGAACTTTCCAGTCCTGTCCTTTTAAATAATTTTTCACATGGTTTGCAACATGTGGTTTTGCATTGTCGTGCTGAAAAAACAATTTGTTGTGTCTATTCACCCATTCAGGGTGTTTTTCCTCTACAGCCCGCTTCAAATGTATTAGTTGTTATTGTAGACATCACCATCAGGTGATAGTTCACCAGTTTCCAACAGTTCATAATATACCACACGTTTCCGATCCCACCAGATACAGAACATAACCTCAATGCAATGAATATATCGCTTTGGTTGCGATGGAGCAGCTTCACCAGACTTCATCCAAGATTTTTTGCATTTTGGATTCTCATAATAAATCCATTTTTCATCTCCAGTAACTATTCGCTGCAAAAAAACTTTTCTTTGTTGTCTTTGAAGGAGTATTTCACAAATGGTTGGTCGACGTTGGAGGCCTCTTTCTTGTAATTCGTGTGAAACCCATTTGCTAGCTTTTTGAACCATTCCGATTATTTGCAAACGTTTTGCAACAGTTGATCGATCAACATTTAATGATACAACCAATTCTGATTGTGTTTTAGAAGAATCTTCAGCCAAAAACGTTTCGAAGCAACCCTATTTTGGGTGGTTTTCCATGCTCTTTATTTTCAATGCCGAATTCATCATTTTTAAATCGTCAAAACTATTACTTGCACATTGCATTCGATGGAGCATGCTAGCCATAAATTTCCACAACCAAACGATAAGGTGCCGCTGCACTTTTCTTTCCAATAAAATAATGTAATAAAACTTCCCGAAAATGATGTTTATATCGAATAAAATTAGACATTTTCAAGGAGGTAAAACTACTAGTTGTTTACACTTCAATCAAATGTCGCATATTCCGTTTGACAGCTGACATCAAGTACTATAGAACACTAGTATTGCCCGTTTATAGTAAACGTAAGCAGTAATAGTAGCGACACCTTTGGGAAAGGGCGTAGTCATATTCACACACCCAGTACCCCTATACTACTGGAGGGAGATACTTTTTTTGTCATTCCGAAATAATCATGTGGCATATAGTTTGTAAAGTTTTGGCCCAAGAAACAATGTTGTTGATAGCACTTTAGTTGACTATTTCATGAGGCTTCAGAACTTTTAATCACCCTCAATGTACAATTCGCACTGTCTATTCTAGAATACAATAATAGCGGTACAATCCCATAAAAACATATTTAGGACGGTAATTATTACCACCGCTAGGAATTTCTAATTTTTGATTTAACTTGCAACAATGACCATGCCAGTAAAATGTTGCACCTAAATGTTAAATATGAAATCCATAATCCTTGTACATTTAATAAAAAAACATTAGAACCGAAATGGTCAATAAAGTCAACACCGATTGGGAATGATTATTTTACAAAATTTCCAATCATTGGCAACCTATTCAATTCAAATGAAACTTCCAGTATCATTTCCTGAAACAAATGATGGATTTCTGTATTTCCCTAATTTAATAGAAAAATATTCTGATTCTGATGGTTGTTATTATAGGGTTATTAACGACGATCAGGACTGACTTGCTGTACTACCAAATTTAAATTTCAAGAATGTATAGATTACATATCAAATTGAATTCGGTGGTTTTTCACTGGTTTGCGTTCTAGCTCTATTTATAGGCGAGGTTGCCAGTTTGAGATTTTTCCCCGAATTGTTAAAGATTATTGATCCTGTTTTCAGATTGTTTGCTATTTATCATACCGGTGAAGGAAAAAATATTAGAAATCTGTTTGTCAGCTAAACAATTCTGACCGGGGAAATCAAATTTGGTATAAATTTTGTAAAGAGCAAGCTTGTCATGCAGCCAAATCGAATACAAAAGCTCTCTGCAACTGTCTTGCCAGGCAGCCGAATAAAATGTACTGTTCTCCTTCCAGAAGTTCATTCCTATGGAAAAAAAATGCTACAATCTCACAAAAATAACTGTCATAACTGTCAGTTAGTTAACCTTCAAGTCAGGAACATTTTCATTGAATGCTTAAATTAAAATGTCATCTAACGCGAATACAATAAGTCATGACTCTGAACTTTGCAACATCTACCAAAAATACAATTTAAAAAAATTAACTCACAAAAGGCATATTTTAATTGGTAGCCAAAGGCCTTTCAAATATAAATTAACCCATTTAAATTCGTAACCCCATATGTATATACATATATTTAATTAATGAAAAGCTAAAATAAAAAAATCACACCCCATTATTTAAATACCCATATCATTTTTATGTGTTGATGTTGATCCACCCTTAAACACAAAACAAACAAAAAATAAACAATTACGAACACAAAGTATCACGGTAATGGTCCACCCTAATTTAAATATTTCCACCGGAACGACCACCGTAAACACAATTCCTATTTTATATGTACACTAACACTTCAGTTATGAAGTATAATCTTTTTTTTTAGCCCAGGCTATTTTATTGTTTCTTCAACAATGTAATTTTCTGTCTGATTTGCAAATCAATCCGCAGAAGACAAATTATCGAAATTTGAATCCCATTGCAAACACAAACCCATTTGTTTCATTTAAGTGTAATCGTAACGTAAGTGTAATCCGCCATCGCTATGTGACATTGTATGTACAATTTTTTGCTTTTAACATTTTTTATCTGAAGTGCTATTTTCTTCGCTATATAGACCGAGTGGCCATTTAAAAACGTACATCTAAATTAAATTGAGCAGTTTAATTGTAAGTGAAAAATGTATATACGGCAATATTTGTAAGAAAGAGAACTTTAAAGCAAATTAGTTTTCAAGTTTATTTTAAGGTCAACGTTTATTTTTTGGAATATGAATTTTTTTATTAACCTAGCATAATGCACTTACAATCTAAAGGAAGTTTACGTTTCCATTTCTCCGCATACGAGTATATATTATTACAAAATTTCAAAAATTGTCTCGAGAGTCGAAAGGGTCTCGAAATATTGGGCTGTATATAGAGAGGTATTCGACCTCACTATTAAAAATTAGTATGCCAATTTGATTATTTATAAACTAAAACCTAACAGTAGGGGCCTAGTAAGAAAGTGGTGGTGTTTTTAAATTTCAAAATTTTTTTGAGAGTACTAATTATGTGACGAAGCATATTTGTTTTATAGAGTTTCCAGTTTCTTATAACGGAAGGTAGAAATACGTTTTAATTTAGGAGCAATTGTTCTTCTTTAGACGAGTTTGTCCTACCTTTAGTCACAATATTAATTGTCCTGCCTCTAAATTATTTGTGGTTTCAGTTGGTTCTTGTAATATTTTATAAGAAGAGACCTTAAAAGTTATGTTCTTCAGAATATTTCTTGTTTAATTTTATTTGCCCTACTTTGCAAACATAGGTTTCCCAAGTTCTATCTTCCCAAGGAAAACATTTTTTATTTGTATACAACTGTTCTATTCCATCCAAGTTTTTCATTTTATACTCCTGTAAGACGTTTAATAAATACAACAACAAAACAGCTCATCCCGGGTTTTCGGCATTTGTTATTGTGTAAAACAAATAAAAATAGGAATATTCAAATAATGTATTTTGGTTTGGCTGCAAAGTAATGCTTTATATTTTAAGTTCAAAATAATATTTCTTCATATTTTGAGTTAAAAATATTAATGGTGGGTAGCTTCCCAGTACCAGCCGTTTGCTAAGAATGGCAGCTTATATTATAACTTCCAAAAACCTTCTGGACCAGGAATGGCGGACATGGTTCTTTATGTTTTGAGTTGGTAATTATAAGGAAAAACTATAGTGAGCTCTCAAGTTCTATTTTTATTTATTCTTTTTTTTGTTGTGTGTTTGTTTGTCTTTGTTACCTATATAAATTATTATAACTAAAAATATTACCCGTGGCTGGCATGTCGTCCATTTATAGCTATAGTTTAAAAATAAAACATATCTAAGATATAAAAATATCTATATAAAATATTTATATGCAGCACCTTAATCTATATTGCATTTGTTACAAATTTATGATTTTCATTCATCCATTATTTTTATCATAACGTACAAGTACAAAATTGAAGAGTGAAGATGATGAACGATGACTTGATTGATAATGATCCTACTCCTTCAAAACTACATTGAATATGCATAATTAATAAGTAAACATAAGGAATGAGAAGAAAGTAAGAACAATACAGCAATATCTTAAGTAACTTTTATTCCAGAATGAAAGTATCATATGTTCAATTTAAAGAATCCGCTCAATAATAAAATTAACTGAAAAATACGAGTTTTCAATGCAGCGATAAATTTTTTCTTAGACTTCAAATAGGACTTTTCTTAGACTTCAAATTGCGGCCGTAATTGTACAATAATTATTAAAAAGGATTTTTGCAAACTAAGGAACGATAATAAAAATCGATTTCCAGTTCACTCAAAGTAAATGTAAAGGTGTTTTAGTGACAGAATGTTGGTAATTTTAAATAATGGCCAAGTGCCATCTCCTCCAGATACTATCATCTTTTCTAAACTCATGATGAAAATTGTTTAGTTCATTAAAAGAACAATTGAAGCAAGAGGTACATTTTCCGAATGCAATTATTAAGTGAGTTCTTTAACTCTGATATATCACATTTCCAAGCCAAACGATGATCAAAATTTCGTGAGCCATTATATCATTGCGAAAAGAAATAACCTACGTTTAGACAGTAAATCAACTACTTGAAATATTTAAATCATGATTAATATGCGAGGAAACAGTGGAACAGTCAAAACCGGTGTATGTAAAAGCCATATAATCAGGAAAAGCAAAATTTTTGCCTTTACAATTTTGGGTGAATACCGAATTTATATTTATATTTTATTGAACGACTAACATCAAATATATTTTACCAAAAAGAAAGCTACCTCGGAATCCGACACACCACAGATTATCTAGAAGGATGTTGCGATCTTCCATGACGAAATCCTTTGATACATCTTGAAATAATGTTGCAACCGTTTTTGAGTTGTTGATGCCAACAAGTGGAGGATTTATGAGCTCTAGTAAGGCGTAGTCTTTGCTTAGATTACATCTTAAACCAAATTGATGTTTACTAAAATAATTAAAACTATCCAGAAAATTAACAATGGTCGTAGTAAGCCCTTTATCTCTTTATCTGGAAGTTCTTTGTAGTAAGATCGCCTTTTTTGATGAACGGAATGACAGCAGTAATTTTAGTAACTCCGGAAAACACCTTTGGGTACACTACGGTTGAATAAAATGCACAGAATGTCAACAATATTAGATATAATTTTTTTAAGGAACCACCTGATAAGTTCAAATACATTTGTAGAGTGTGTTTCTTCCAGGAATTTATAATGTGAAACACTTCGAGCTAAGAAAATCACCGGCGATAGTAATTAGAAGTTTTATTACGTGTCTTCAAAACAATACTAGAGAAATGGTGTTAAAACAGTTAGTCTGGTCTATCGCTGTCTTTCTGTGGATATAAAAGAACACAAAAGTCGTTTCTCATTCCAAATGAGAACAGTGATGTGTATTAACTTCGTTTTCCTCCCGTTATCCAGTTGGCTGAGCAAAACCCCAAAAAAAATTTAGTTTTGTTCAGAACGTCTTTCTAATATTGCACCCATCAAACCAATATAAACTTTTGAATGTTAAATTTCGAAACTTGATTTCTAGCTTAATTCTTAACAAACGATTAACAATAATTTATCTAAATCAAATCAAAAAATGATTCATGATTTAACTATAATTAGATAGTTGATAGCTGAATATATGTATATCACGGATATGTGGGTTTTAAACCCTAAATTATCCGTGAAAATCTGATTATTTAGGCGTAAATGGAATATAGGTAGGAGAGTAATAATTATATTTTGAATTAGATTGACGTAATTCAGAATTAATTATGAAAATTGTCTAAATGTAGAAAACCTCTGAATAACACACTAGGTTAACTATAATAAACCGATGGGTGCCGTATGTGATGTGAGGCGTTATAGTATTGTAAAACAACGATGTGTAAATCTGTTATGGCTTGATATTGGATAGTTTCTTGCACACATTGTTGTGTTTTATTTCAAAATGGGTCTACCATTAAACAATATACACATTTAAAATGAGCCGTAGTCGAGAGGATGAACGAATCGAATGAAAACCTGAACAGCACATGATATAAACGGTCTTTAAAAAAAGAACCCACCAAACGGAGAATTTAGGGTGGGAGCCAGAGCCCTTTTATTTTGACTTTCGATCATTAAAACAATGATCTGTATACTTCAGAGTGTAAACCGTCGTAGCGTCGGATTTTTTGTTCAAATTAATAAATAGCCGCACACTCTTAGGATCAGGGATACAATTGAATTGCAGGAGTCTGATATTATTCCTATAAAGTTCGTCAGACAAACTACTGAAATCATTATAACAGTCTATATAGTTAGAATAATCAGAGTTCGAATTAGTTTTTAACAATCTTTGCCAACGTTTTTTTTTACGGTTACAGTGATGGAGGTGATGGTGATACGTTTTTTGGCGAGTATACGGTATGGACTGTTCAACACAATAAAAAACTGCAGAATAAAAGTTAACAAGTTGAGTTTATATGTCATTGTTATCATTTAAAATTGATTGATTGATTGATTTTGAATGTACGACCAAGTTCTTAGGCTTGAGTTCCCGGATGACGCCGGGTCCACCGTACACCCTTTTTTACACATAACAAAACCGAAGGATTGGATAGGTTAGTTAAGTGGGACAGAATCGGCCCGGTTACAGACACCTAGGTATAGCCGATAGTTAGTAACACAAAGACAACACAATTCTAATCTACTAGATGAAGGATAAAGGCTTAATAGGTTAATGAATAACGATGGTATTGGTGGTCAACAATTGCTTCTTTAAAACGGCAACCTAAGAAAAAAATATTATTATTTCACATGCATCTGGAATTTTCCTGAAATTTAATTCTATTAATACTTTTCGGCTTCCTAACCAAAATTGGTTGACTCGACCCGTTACAGACACCTATGTAAAGTTGTTAGTAATAAAATGACAACACAATTCTAAACTACACAATCAGCAATTACAATGAAGCATTAATTCACAAGCATCTGTAAATTTCCTGAAATTTAATTCTAAATTCATATTTTCCGGCTTCCTAAATAATTGAAACATTTATTAATTTAATCATTCTGCAACTCCGCAACTTACAGTAGAATTTCCTGAAACCAAAGTTATTTGAACTATATTCAAAATAACTCTAAAATTCATTAGTATTTAACCGTTGAATTGGGCGAACACAAAATAGCAAAAAAAAAAAAACAGATTAACTAGATTAACTACCGGATTGCATTCAAATATCCCTTAAAATATCCATCCATTAAAATATCCTAAATAATTTAGAATTCGCAAAAATTTCGTATGTTTACTAAAATTTTTTTATAAAACTGCTGAATTTTTCCCGACGCCCATCCTTTTTCACAAGGAAACAAATACTTTTAACACTACTTTTGCACTAGTTCTGGAACTTCCTCTACGCTTGCTGGGGATATATCACATACAATTAATCTCAGACATGACACATGCGACTCGTCTATGACTTGTCACCTCGTATTAGACTTGTCATAAACGATTCATCTCAGACTGGTAACAAACGTAAATTAGTAATTAGTGTGTCGTCAATGGCTTTCCTGCTGGAAGGTAATATTTAAGTAAAGGCAACTAGATAAAATTTGAAAAAATTATTCTAAAATGAATGATAAATAAGTTTATTTTATAATTTTTATAATTAAATATAAATCGTACCAGTATCTTAAACGAGGGATAATATGTACTCGTATATTAAATATATTTGAATGAGATTTCCTGAGAACCGAATAATTTTAATATAATAGCTCGGCACTGTACATGTAGATTAATATTTAGGGTTGATTTGAAATTGGGAATTAATAATTATAATTCTTGTACTAAAACAGTCAAGATTGGCAACGTTGCATTTTATGACAAACATCCAGTCGTTGGTGTATTGAAGTATACAAACCTTCTCTTTCTTTTGAATAATTATATTAATTATATTAAATATTTGTAGCTTTTCAGTTACATAGATATAACGAAGTTGCCGATAAACAATTCTTTACGTTAAGATTGTTAAAATCCCAAATCCAAAGCAAATAATATTTCTTTTTATAAAGCAAAAATATCGCTAATAAGCTGTGAGAAAATACTAGTAACCCATTGAGTGTCACAAAAAGGCAATTTTGCGGTAAATAATAGGATTCGTTACCAACTCCAACATAGTTGCAATTAATCTTGCAAAAATGATGGATTATGAAGGAAATACAATATAGAAAACAGCTAATCATAAATTACCTACACTATATTCTCAATGCACAGAAGAAATACGGAAACGGAAAATTCTATCGCTAATCAAACCAAAATAAAAATATAACAATTTATTACACAAACGCTGAATAATAGGATGAAGGAACATCACCAAAATAGCTCTCTCCGAAAATCTCCGAAATCAAAGCGTGGAAGAAACAACCTCTGCAAACAATCGTAGTAAAATGTACCAAGAGAATTATGCAATGTCCATCCAGGAGCTAAAATTACCTCGAAACGATCCCAACAGACGGCATGAATCTTCCCACCATGAAACCACTACCATCCACCAAGCGACCTCCTGCCAACACCACCATTCAACAAAAACCACGCTTCACAAAGCCGTGACGAATCCATGACAGATCACAAACGAACCATGGCAACCCTACAGCCCAAAAACTTCAGCGTACGACCGATCATACCAAAACTCCCAAAATGATTCAGCCCCCGCCAAATCGACGGCAAAATCCAACAAAAACACCCGAAGCATTTAGCAAAGAAACCAATTTGGACATACAAATCCAACATTCAGGCAATGATTCAATACAAAACTGCAAATCCGCCCTCATACACTAAAAAATGAGAACTACCTCAAGTTTTAAACAAAACAACTCAAAACAGTCAAAAATACTTTATAAATACAGGTAACGACAGAACACACATGAACACAACTCTCCGCAAGTTGAGAAACACAACGTTCAACGAACAACCACCACAAACCGCAGACACCGAGCCATTACTCACCTTAAACAAAACCCATTCAAATCACTCCAAATATCAAAAAAGATTTACTGCAATACAGCTGCAGCACATCCTCGCCGCACATCCTGTGTAAACCAATCACACACATACACCACTCGTCAAAATCTAATCCAGTTTTCGCACCACAGAGAAAAAGTATAACCCCCTCCCAATCGCCAAAAATATACATTCCTTTATATGTACAATGTTCATTTTGTGCGATCTCGACCTGCGACAACATCCACCCCTTGCCGATGACGCCAACCCAGGTCGACAAGGAGAGGCCAACGTCAGCCACCTCTCCACAACGACGGCAAAAAATCTCACAATGTTAACAAAAGTCTAAATTATTATACATATAACAAATCAACAAATTATGAACAATTAAAGTCAATCGACTTTCCCAATTCACAAATTGAATCACCCACATTCAAGAACATTTAGTGCAAATCCAAAGAAATTCGCCCATTTAGACAACGTAATACGAAGTCCTAGTGTAATCCACTACAAAAATATAAATACAACCGTGAGAGAGCAGAGAATATTATACGATCATTTTCTTTGTATTTTGCGCATCCCATATACCATATTTTCACTTATATGTATATCCTTAAATAAAAAAAATTAAAAGAAATAAGGATTTCAGTACAACATGCAATAAAGACTTGATATCCAAATTTTAAATTAGCTTTTTGGTCGAGATTTGTTCAACTTTTCCAAGAAAATACCATCTACTCATATAACGAAATTCAACAAAATCACTGTGTACATAAAAAACTATAAACATTACGTATGCGAGAGAAAAACAAAATTATAAAAATTAGAGACCACGACAGTATTTTTCATAGAAACAGATTACATAGAATGAATGCTAGCAACTGTCGTCACAAACTGTTTCATACCACAACAACACAAATAACTCATCCATACGATTCATTGATTATTATGTAATAAAATATAATGTATAATGTAAAATAAAGTAATAAAAATAACACTTATCTTAAGCATCCTTTGTAATCAAAAAAGTCCTACAAATTGAATATTAACATACAATGCGTACGATGCATTCAAACAATGGTGTCGAAAAACATATAAACGAAATTGTTATATACATATCCTACACCATTGCAAGCGCACCGCACACAAATTAATATATTAACACAATACGTATAACTTTTCACTTTACTTATTACTTCTTTACACACAAATTATTATTAATATTATTATTTATTTATTTCATAAGACATATATTAATAAATAATATTATGATTAATATTATAATTAATCAATTATTAACACATATTTAAACTATTTATTTATTTATTTAAAGGAGAGACAAAAATCACGTCTTTCCTTTACGACGTTCAATCGCCGACCATGTCATTGTTATCATTTAAAATGGTATCAAAGTCGATGTTTGCCAATAAACAAATAAATTTCACAATGTCAGTATTAGATTGGTTTCAGAAGCGACGCTATTGTTGATAAAAGAGGAAAACACTACATTGAGCTGCCTGTTTAGATTGTTCTTAATGTTGCTGTAGTCTAGAGTTCAACATATAGCCAGTGAATAAAGTTTCTTTGGCGGTTAATGCTTTCGAAGAAACAAACTGAGTGTGAAAATCTGAATAATCCCATTTCAGGCCGGGAAGTTCCAAATCACCTACCACAAAAGTGTCATCGTTAGTACCCATCAGGTCACAGTCGAAATCAACAGAATTAGTAAGTAGCGGGTAGCGCACGATCTGACTTAGAGAGCGAATATAGCAACATAAAATAAAAATATTTTTCTGTCATTTATAATTTTGACACATGAAAGGTGTTGAGGTTCACAATTTTAAATTAAAATAAAACAAAGAAAAACATTTTGAATATCAGTGAAACTAGCTTTATTGGATAGATAATTTTATGCCATTAATGTTTGATATCATTTCGGCCATGTGGCCGCCGCGGATGGCGCGGACGAACATGGCGTAATCTGAAGGTTAAATTTTCGACCACTCTTCGCAGCAATTGCGGCCGTATCTCGCTATTAACTCGCCGAATAGTGTGTCCCAAGTGTTCAATAGTCTCTGGTTTATCGGCGTAGACAAGTAACTTAACATAACTCCAAAGAAAATATTCTAATGAAGTTAGATCACACGATCTCGGTGGCTAATTAACAGGACCATTACATGAAAGTTTTTCATCAAATGTTTGAGTAAATTAATTGTATCCCGCGCTGTATGGCATGTGGCACTGTCTTGTTGGAACCACATATCAGCAAGATTTATGCCAGCCAATTAGGGTACAAAAAAGTTAGAAATCATGTCTCTATGCCATTCACCCTTGACTGTAACATTCCGCCCATCATCGTTTTTGAAGACACATGGATCAATGGTTCCGCCGACCCATAAAGCGCACCAAACAGTGATTGTCTTTGTATGTAATGTTGTTTCGGCGGCAAAGTCTTCTGGATTATATTCACTCCAAATCCGACAATTCTGTTTATTAACGTACCCATTCAACCAAAAGTGGAGCTCACTTTTCGCTGAATAAAATTTTGTTTCGAAAATCAACACCAATATCAGTTTATGCTTCAACCCTTTGGTCGAATTGGCGGTGTATGCGATGGTCGGATGGCTTTAATTCCTGCACAAGTTGAATTTTGTAAGCACATAAACTGAGATCCTTAGATAAAATCTTCCATAAAGTGGATGGAAACATCTCCAGTTGCTGAGATTGATTGATTTGGGTCTCCCTCAATGCTACGCTGTACAGCGTCTATCGCTTGTTCGGTATGCACTGTTTGATGTCTTAATGGATGCGTATTATCATTTAGAGTATACGTGTTGCGAAAACCAAACATAGTTAACCGAATTACCCGCTCTGATGGACGATAATGACAACCGTAAAATGGACGTAATGCACGATGAGTTTGGCGAACAGAATCATTATTTTGATAAAAAATTTCAACAAATGGCAAGAGTTGCTCTGGCATGAGTCTATTCATTATGAAATGGCAAATCAAACTAACGACAAAGCAAATGTCAGCTATCAAATCAGTTGTCAAACAAAACAGTATTGCGAACTTAAAGATATGAACCTCTAAAAAACACCCTTTATTAGCTCAATATTATCATTATTGGGAATGGTGAAAATTTGACTATCGTAGTTGATGTGTAGAGCAATTAGAACTCCTCTACCGGTTAAATTTGTTTCTGTTATTGTTAAGTTAGAATACCAACCAAGAATAATCTTTTCCTCGTTTGAATTACAAGTTATTTATATGCAGGATCAACTTTTTTCGACTGACACGGTAATATTAAGTGAGCCATTTGATTCCAAATCGAATCTTTATTGTCGACATTTTTGGGGTGCAAACATGTCTTATAAATTGGTTCAATTCGCTACCGTAATTGTATTTCTTGTATAGTTGTGGATTCCATGGTTCCAATTTTCGATGGTTGCCTTTGTAAATTTATTAAAATAACGAATAATAAATCAAAAATTCCAAATCTCGTACATTTGTTAAATATAATACTGCCTCGTTGGGTTTTAATTTAGGGAGAGAGAAATTACATAAAATACTAGCTTCAAGTGTTTGATATCTAGAAATACTATCATATTCAAAATTGTCTGTGCAACCTAAAGTTTCAGAGAAACGTAACACAAACCTCTTTAGAATGAAACAAATAACAATTTTATAGAAAGTTTCATTTTTAATTTCATTAACTTAAAGGATAGGCTTTTCAATTCAATATAATTGGTTTTATTTTTATTTCTGCGCAAAATTCCAACCAATGAAGCTTGATTCAAAATTGTTTGTGCGAGACAAAAATACGGTTTTTCATGATTCTTGTAACGGTGAAACTCAACTTTGTTTTGTTTGTTGGTTTTTAATCTTTGCAATCTGGTCTGGCAGTAGCCAAGTATCTGCGTTCTACTGCTAATTGCATAGCTCCATGCCAGTCCATTGTACTGACATGGAAGTTAGGTTAGCTCATGAATTCTGCACTCCCACAAGGGATCATAATTGTGTTCAGTTTCATCACCTATCGTAATCAGATAATAATCCTGCCCTTATCGGGATTACAACCTGTTTTTTCCCTACACCAAAGCTTTCACCATTGTGAAATTTTGTCGGTCTAAAAAAATTTTGTTTTTAATATTGTGTAGTATCTAGTGTTCAGTTATTTATAATTCAGTCGGTTAGTTTCCATTAAAAATAATTAAGAAACCAGTATAGGAACCATGCGTAAATTTTAGCGAAAAAAAATATTCGATATAATTTCTTGTAGTTGCTAGAAAAACACACGTACAATTTTTAATATTTTACTTATTGTAGCATTTCGTGTGCAACTTTTGTTCATCTTGTTTATGTTTAAATAACACACTTAAACAATTAAATAAGTTATAAGAAAATTTTATTAGACATGAATAAAAGTAAGATGATTTTAATTTTCATTTCAATAAATTTGCCTGAATATAATTTCCATTTTTTATTAGGTTTGAAGAGATGTACCCATCCAACTAAATGTAACTGAAAATGTAGATTATCATAAATAAAAATAAATAAATAGAAATAAAATAAATAAAATGTTTAATTTTATTTAAAAAAAATTGAATAAAATTGAAAAACATAAAATAAAATTTATTTTACTTAACATATGGGGTTTTAATTTTTTTATATGTACCCTCCATATGTACTGATAAAATTTTGACTAAATTTATTGAGTTTTTATGTTGGATGCATGCACAAAATTTGTATAGCAGTTTTGGTTGCAACCATTTATTTTTATTTAATCGAAAAAAAAAATTATATCTATTTTTTTTTCGCTAACATCTGCGCATGGTTCCAATACAGAATTTAACGTGGAAGTCAGCGCACTTATAGTAGTTGAAAAATGGAATTTCGGCCATTGAATTGTAAAAAATATAATTATTACAGGAATACGATTTTATACCAAATTAAAAAGCAAAATAATAATGTTACAGCAAGAAATGTTGTTCCATTACTACCAATAGAGGCAGAAATCGAACGACAACTGCTAACTAACATTTACTGATTGCTAGAGCTGTCAAAGTTAATCCTTCCACAATAAATGTCCAAAACATAATGAATTCTTCAAAAGAAAATAAACTAAGCTAACCAACTATTACCGTAGTTAAAATGAACAAAGCATCAGAAAATACACCACTAAAAATAAGCCATACATTTCCCAAAATAATAAATCGAAATCGAGTTCTGGCGAAACATTTTATGGACGGATTAGTCAAAGTTTTTATTAGATGGAATATTTCTTGGGGAAGTTTTATTATTCACCTCCGTGAGAGAAGATAAAACGTACAGTGGTAACTCCAACATGTGAAGTTTCCATTCTGTTGGTGGCCACATAATGATATGGGGCTGTATTTCATATAATGGTGGTGGACTAATTAAAATATTACATCAAAATGTTCAGCAATCAACGTATTTGGAAGTCCTTAATGAGTTCGATTTAGTTGCGGAATGTAATCTAATCGGAACATATTTCATTCTGCTGCACGATAATGCACCTATACATAAAGAAAGATTGGTGTAACAATTTTTAGAATGGTCACCTCAGAGTCCTCACCTATATGTTATAGAGAACGTTTGGGCTTACACCAATCGGGAAATACCATGTGAGATTGGAAACAGGAATCATTAAATTAATGTTTCCGCTCCATCAATTACGATCAATTAATCGTAGTTATAGCCTGCTTATTTCTCATTATTCAGTTTTCGATTTCGACGATTCCAAAACCTTTGTGAAAATTGACGAATTCCTCGGATTCGTTTAGTTTATAGGATTACGGTCAAAATCATATCAACATTCTGTCTTCGTATATCAATGCTTTTAACTAACACAGGATAGTGTTCCAATAGGTAGTAAATCACTCTGAGTTATCAAAACTATACAGTGAGCTTTTGATAAGACCTTATGATATTAAATTAAAAGTAGATAATTTTAACAACACGAAGTTTAACTACAAATAAACTTTCTCGTATCTAACAAGCCGTAAACGGACCTACGGCACAGATTTATTGAGGAGTACGTGCAGGTAGATGCGATATTTAAAGTCGGCGAAGTCAGCCTGAAAAACGTCATTCGGAAATGTTTGGTGCATTTCTTGGCTAAAGTGTAGTCTCCTAAAAAGTGTAAATGTTATACAAAAATAAAATTTGTTCTAGAAAATTAACACAAATCTGAATACACTATTTTCATATGATGGGGAGAAAATACGTATACGTAGGGGTGCGTTTGTGTCTAGCGGAACTTACAGTTTTGTGGTAATACCAGAGATAGCACATACGGCCAGAATTTTAATTTTCGCTAGACAAATTTATCATAAACATTTTTTACTTACACAAATACCCATCAACGTTTACATATTTTATTCCCATGATATGAAAATGGTCTTTTCAGGGTTATCTCAATTTTTGTACAAACAATTTTATTTGAGTATTACAGTGTAATTTCGGGATAATCCTACATTGTTATAATATTTACACTTTTTTAGTCGACGACACTTTAGCTAAGAAATGCACCAACAATTTCGGGATGACGTTTTTTGCGATCTCGGATTCTCCGACTTGCTATTTAAAACTTGGAGTTATTCTCGTAACCATGTGTTTAGGTATGTCTTCTGTGGGACAAAAATCAAATCAACAAATCAACATTTTTCAATGCAATCCCCTTCATAGCAAATACTGAATACTTGATTGTGCCTTTTACTCTCGCACAAATTTATTATGTTGCCACTGACGCCAACATTATTGTTACCAGTTTTAGAAAATGCAGTTAACGTAGCTTTTACTATGGCGGATAACAATTAATCTAAAAGTTCAAAATACAATGAAACTTGTTATGAATATTCTCTGCTAAAGTTCAAACTCAAAATTATAGCCCATTTAATTAACAAATGAATTTGGGAAACTTCATGCGTTTTTCCACAATCTTCAGATAGTTTAAATTTTGAACAATCACAGTGAAAATTTGAAAATTAAGGTAAATAAAACGCTCGTATAAATGCACTTATGACAATACTAAAAGTTAATAGCAAATTTTAGAAAAAAGTCGTTTATTAATTTGTTTAATTTTTGGTGTGATCCCCACCATTTTGAATAACTTCCAA
This sequence comes from Nephrotoma guestfalica, assembly GCA_963691935.1. Lineage (NCBI taxonomy): Eukaryota > Metazoa > Arthropoda > Insecta > Diptera > Tipulidae > Nephrotoma > Nephrotoma guestfalica. The sequence continues at coordinate 133,678,548 of OY829914.1, read as the reverse complement.
AATTAGACTAGACATTGATTTCTTTAAGTTTTTAAGAGTTTCCGGACCAATTTTGATCTAGCATTCACGGATGGCACATTTTAATACAATTACTGAATTATATTGTTGTCCATTCCCATTCACTTTTCCGGCCAAGGTCCCCAAAGGCCTTAGATGGGATTACAATCACGACTAGAAGCTGGCCATTCAAGTAGACTAATGTATTTCTCGAGAAATAATAGTTTAGCCCCCTTTGAAACATGAATCGAAGTATTGTCTTGTTAGAAATAGAATTTTCGTCTGCATTACCATCCAGGTAACATAATAAAGCGTTTTCCAAGAGTTGTATGTACATATTGGAGTTAATTCGAGCCGTAATAAAGCAGATTAGAAGTCTCGCTTGGTTGGAAAATGATCCTCATACCATAACACTTCAGCCACCAAAATGTTGTGTCCTAACGACGTCGTATTCCTTCAAAACATGCCAGTAGCAACCGTAGCATTTGGGATCATCTAGTTTAAATGTATTTTCGTCACGGAAAATTACACTCTCCCAGTCTGATGTTCGCCACATGAAATTCGAACAAATTTAAGACGATCACTCTTATGCATGGCGGTTAGTTCTGGTTTGCTTTGTAGTCCGGTTCATTTTATATTTGGCGAACCGTTTAAACTGCGAACGATGTATCGAGAAGGAAAAATCCAATTATTCCTTAATTTGCCTGCATGATAGTCGATTTCGTACAGCTTTTTCACGAATTTGGCCTTTTTGGTGAGCTGAGATTTTGCTTCTGGCTTTTGTTGTGACTTTTATGCCATTAATTTACAAACAACATTTTCAGACAGCTCTATTTTCCTGGAAATTGCTTTATTGGAATATTGCTCCTCCTAGGCATTGCTGCAAAATAACATTTTAATAGTTAGATAATAGTTTAATAGTTTGATATCTATCTATCTTTTATGATCTATGTTACCGACCCCAACTTTTAATATTTTATTGTTTCGCATTGCTTATTATTCCACACGCGCACTTTATCAAACTTGTGTCAAATCATTCAAGTTTGCGTTAGAATGCCAACAGGCTAATAACCAGCTGATTTTGATTAAAATCTTAAATTACGCATGTTTCTTTCCATCTGCGTCTATTCTGATAGTTCCATGGTAGAAGGAAATTGTAGAAAAATTTACATATAATTTTCGTTTAAATTTTTGTGGCGTACTAAGGTAAACATTTAGTGGCAATTTATTGGTAAATAGTATTCCCTATTCATAGGAATTTACATCGAACTTTTTTCGCAGTAGGCCAAATTAACAAGAAATGTAGGTAAAATGCTATTTAAATTCTTTCCCTAATTCTCTATTCTCAGCAAATGCCCAGAATAGTGTCACTGAGGAAAAATACGAGTAGTACAGATAAGACAGACGTACCGTCTTGATCATCATGTAACAACAACCGTTGACCATTGGCTGATATAAATTTAGGTGACCGTTTTGTAACAAAAAGAAGAATCTGGAAAAATAGAATCCTTTTTATTACGAATTATTATGATAAGCTTAAAAACGACGGACGACACGGAGAATTCATAATCCTTAAATAAGTGATAGGACAAAGACGAATAATAGCTTTGTTCAAATGTAGAGACACTCACTTCAACTAGCCATCAGATATAAGTACAGTACAAGAAATAATATGTAAACCCTTTGAAGCATAGCCCCTTGTTCCATTAGGAAACTAAATGTGTTTTTCAAAATTATATAACAATTTTAAAAAATTCACTTTAAAAGATCTTGAAAAGGATTTTATCATTAGGGTGTAAGGGACGTGCTATTTCAAATGACCACCCGGTATATTCGCAAAATAGATGTATAAATATGTACCTCGCTCGGGTCACCATCAAACAAAAAATCGTAGACCTTTTAATTACAATTTATATATAAAATAAGTATTATGTGCTTCAATTTCAAGAGCAAAAAACACAAATTGAAATGGGTACTTAAGAATGGAGTACAACAAAAAATACGAAACAATAAAGTGAAAATTTAGAATGACAATCAGAAACCTTTATAAAAAAAAAACAAGTTTTCCTTTTTATGCTGAATTCTATGTCGTAATGGGTACATGAATAGCTACAGCATAAATAGTTTTGCTCTGATTCAAGTTTAATTTATCATGTATTGTTGTGCTACCACAGTGTCATAAATAGGGATTTGATAATTCTTTTTAAAAATTACATTTGAATCCTTTTTATTGTTGTGCTTGAGATCAATTCGGTTGGTCATTACTCATGTTCCCTTTACATATTATTTGTACATATATATAGTTGTAAATATGGGCTACAGGTACGAATACATCAATTTTAAATACATAAAAAATTATTGTATGTTCACTCGTTCCTTACCTTTACGTATGTCAATCAGGCATTTCAATTTTTTATGTATATTTTATATTTTCATTTTGGAATGTAAATTATGGTTTGTTACTTTTTTATGGGGTCAACATAGGTGGATCATCCATATAAATCAAATATTAACCTTATCCTTGTTTTTGCCATGCGGGGAGGATAGAGAGGATGACAAAAATGTTTAGATTTGATATACAAATATGTATATATGGACTTTCAGAAGTGTCAACATGTGATATAGATACTCGTTATATGCTTGGAGGTGTGAGCCCCTAACTACATGATTTATATTTGGTTGTTCAAGCGTTAATATTTTTTGCTGGGTAAATGTTTGTCTTTTAAATTAACTTGAAATATATCTATGCGTACGGTGTCGATAAATTCGAAACAATTTGTATACTCAATGGCAACATAAATATCTCCCAGAATATTTTGTAATCGGAACAGATTTACGAGGATATGGAAATAATTTAACTTTAAACTCTATTATTCATGGAATTCTATTTTTTTGAAGAGGTGGCCTTTGATTTGAATTATATCGTACGAATCTCAACCTTGCAACGTTGGGGTTGTGTCCAAAATGGTTTAAAAACGTTCGCATTCAGCAGTCCTCAAGCTGGCGATGATTCAATGGACCAATCATTGGATGCCATTGATCGATAAAAACAAATAATTATCATAAGCTGTTTAGGCGGTCAAACCCTTGAAGAGATAATATATCCAGAATAACCCAAAATTTTACATAGACTAAGCTCATATTCCATGGAAAAAATTTACTGACAGTATTTTTTTACTCAAAAAAAGAAAACATTAAAAATCTTAAAATTCTATAAGAGTGACAAAGAAAAGAAATATCTTTTATTTCATTTTTATAGCAAAATTGTATGGTTTAATTTTGGCAATTACATTTTTTCATAACCTAAAATTTTAATAAAAGTTGTAATTCGTACATCATTTATAATTTAATTTTATAATTTTTATTAATATAACCAATATGGATTTGGAAGATTTGGATTATTTAGATCCATCAAACATTATGCATCTGAATAATGTCCAAAATAAGTCAAAAACGAAACCAAAATGTTGGGTACGCCTTTATTATTTAGAGCGGGATCGAACTGGGCGATACAATTGTACTTTTAAAGAGTTACGGCAAGATCCAAAATTATTTTATAATTATACTCGTATGACTGTGAACGAATCTAACTAGTTACTGGCGATGGTTGGGCCCCTGATTTCAAAAGAAACTGTGGTGAGAATATCCTTGAACCCTATTTTAAGATTGGCAGTGACCAGTATTTAGATTTCTTATATATTTTAGCACCACATAAAACCACTAAATACCCGAACGCTAGCAAAGCTAAACTCCAAATAAAAAAACAAACTGAGATTTGACTATAAAAATGGCGAACGATTTATTTTGTATGAGTGTGAGAAAAATTCCTTATCTTTACATACATTTTTTGTAGATGTGTTAACAATTCTGCCATAAAATATACTTCAGTTTACATTTTTTTATAGCAAGTTATGGCAGCACACTAACACCATGATAATTATTTTCTCAGTAAAATTTTACTGACAACATTTTTTGTTTCGTACACAACCAGTAAATCTATATTTTTTTCTCGCTTTTATGTTTACTGACAGTAAATTTTTTCCATGGAATAGCCACTTTACTAACACTATTGAAATTAGGGAAATAGAGACATCTTTTATAGATTTCCTAAGCTTACTACTCTTGAGCTCTAAAAATTTTTTGTTGGATAAAACAGAAAACATATTTTTAAAGCATAAATTACAGATTAAATTGAATTGATCTGGTCGTGCTTAAAAATTTCGATAATCATCGAATTCATTAGACTATAGTTGATGATTCCTTAAACCCTCCCAAAAAAATGTCAATGGAAAATTGATGGATGTCCCAACATTTTTCGGCAGTCGGTAAATAATGATGGGATACAACAAAAAAATTTATGTCGCCCAAAAACATTATTAATCATAATAAACTCTAGGCGTACAAAATGTGCTGGCTAAATAAAATATGTATTTATGCAATTTGAGTTTGAAAGGTTTTGTGTAAAAATATTTACAATCGAATAATATTGTCTAATATTGGAATATTAGTCATTAATTATTTTGAGAAAAATATCGATTAATTAAACAAGTCCTGATTAATATTTGGATAGGACTAGGTGGTTTTAAGATTTTGGTTCATTTTTGCACATCAAAATTTTCTATTCTAGATTATTTTGTAAGACAATTTTATTATACCGAAATAGAAGAGTTGCTTCAAAAAATATAAATAATTTGAACTAGAAATAGAAAAAACGAATAAACTTTATTTGTTTTGTTTTCTTGAAAAATAATAATTCTGGTTCTTTATGTTCCAAATAAAACTAAAAATGTGTACGTATGTATCTGTCCTTAACTCCTGGTGCTACAATATTCAACTATTTCTCATGCACTTTTTCGTATTACTGATCTTGCAACCACTAACGACGCCATATTCGAGGCCATTGTTCAATGAAACTTTGTCTTGTCGAATCTTCGTTACTATTGCCTCGCTGGAAGACCCTTTATGTCACTAGTCTGCTTCTCCAAAGAGAAGAGAGTTAGTTGCACTCCAAATATTAGAGTTGCGCTTTTTGGGATTTAAGACGTCCCCATTTACAGTGATCATTTCTGAGTTTATGCCGCTAGTTAAATGGATTTTGTTTTTGCTAAATGAACTACTTCTCTCAAGAGTAGTTAGACAAGTTACACATTATTTGGCCGCTAGGCGGTTGAGTGCAGAACCGCTTGATATGTATGTCAAAAATGAAATAAAATAATTGTTTCTTTCTAGCTTGTTGACGATTAGCTTCTGTTGTCAGTTAGCATCGCTACAAAACAATTCACAAAAAATTATTAATAGATTTAACAGATAAGGAACGCACGATTTCTACGTTGTGGTTTGCTCGTAGACATTTGTTGAGTGTTCCAGTCAACCATAGCAATAGTTGCTTTCCTGTCGATCAACCGCAATTACTTGTGAGTAGATAGGTTTGTTTGGCTTAACTTTAACTACTCATTCTTGCATTTTGATATGAGTAGATAGAAGTAGTTACGCCAAATTTATCCGCTAGGGCAATAAATTAAGAAATCAGTTTTTATATTTATAAAAACATATTTTTATATTGTTTATTTTATCATGCGGCAACAAAATCAAAATATTAAATTTCTTAAATTAATTATTCGTTTTTGTCGTGACATTGAAACGAAAGAAATTGGATGATTGTTGCTGAGCTAGATTTTATCCTTGTCGTGCGGTGATCATTTATCACCGCACTTAGATTAGCTTGTGGGATAAATGAAATTTCTAATTTACTGCTTAATGTCCTATATCCTGACACTGTTTTTTTTAGAATTCCTTCTCCTTTAATAAATATGGTAGTTGTTTCAATTGTCCCACTGCTGTCATCTTCGCGTACTGAATTACACAAGGTTCTGGATTTTACTACAAAGTTTCAGGCATTATGTCTGCGCAAACAAATCCATAGTGTAATGATGTTCATTTTGCTCATTTGACAGCTTGTTGGGTGTTACCAGTTTGTTTGAGTAGATGAGTATGTTGCACAGGTATGCTTTATTGAGGGAGACTCATGAATTATATTCATCAGTAGAGAACGTCATACACTGATTTTGTTGAAAGGCGATGTAGTTAGAATTTGATTTAATCTAGACGTATTCGAGCTGACGAAATATGTTTTTATTCCCATTACCTTATAAATAGTAGCTACGTCCCTGTTTTGGCAAGGTATGCCTTGACTCGGAGTTGGTGCGGTGTCAATATCAGAGGGTTTAGTCTCCCTTGATGAACCTCTGTGATAGTGTTAATTATTGCGTATTGAGTTTTCATGAAAGGCTAATACATGCATAAATTGCAAAACAACAGGTGTATATCTAATGATTACTTGGCTTCTAGCAGTAGTTTCACAACTTGGTGCCATTCTTGGTTTTGCTGCTATGAGGTTGATGCTAATATATTCTCCATTGATTACTTTTAAATAGAAAGTTGTATATGTCTGCTGTGATCCTCCCTTGCCTATTCCAATATAATGTAATTAATTTGTAAAAAATTCTAGTACAACCCCCAATGCAATACAATAAATATTAACAGAAATACGAAGTGTGGTGTAACTTTATCCAATGACGCAGCCAACACACGAATTGCAGCTTAACGGGACTTGTACAATTTTTTTATTTGTGTAACAAATCAAATTTATAATTAATTTGTAAAACTTCTAGTACCACTTTCAACAGATTTTGCTACAAGTGCTAGTGTAGAATTAGGGTCATGGTTTTTCATTGTCCTCCGTTTTTTTTTATAATTGGTACGGAGTTGCTATATTTTCTCTGCTACGGCTTCTTGTTGTTTCAAAATCGCGTCCAAATAAATCTGTTTCGACTGAAGCCTATGGTTTCATTTACTCAATTCATTTACTTGTTGTTGATATTTAAATTTATTTGGTTATCAGCAGGTTCATACTTAATCTCGAAGGACCAATGTACGATTAGCAAGCGTTATTAATGTAATTTTGGAAGTGTTGGAATTTTACTTTATTCTGATTTATTTTCCCATAAAAGGTTTTTATTTGTATCTCAAATTTCTGCTGCCTAAATGTTAAAAAATAATATTTACTGCGTTGGTGCGGCAGCGTAAAGCTTGATTGAAATTTTGAATGAATTATATTTCCTCTGGGAGTGTCTGGGTTAGCAACTTAATAGTGGTAAAACAGTTCGATTTAACAATATTCTTCCCAAAATAAAATTTAATTATACAATTTAACAGTGTAATATTTTAATAATGATTTGTTATCGTGCTTGATTTGAGTTTTGAAGTAGAATTTTTGACTAAATTTTTATTTTTCTTGTAAAAAGGTACCTGCGATGCACTAGACTGTGGATTTCATATTTTTATATTATATTCTTTAATTAAACTTGGCGCTAACTCTACGCTATAACGATTCCATTTAGCAAAGTAATATCTATGATAATTGTAAATACATATTAGTAAATTTTAGATAATGTTCAGTATTAATTGGTGTTTTGTGTTTATTATGTAAATGTATTTTTGTTTGTTTTATTTAGACAAAATACGAGACAAAAGGACAGCAAATAATACCATTGATACGAGGGCTTTAAAAACAATTTCCCATTCTACATAAACTCGTTTCCTTACGTATACCATTCAATGTAAATTAAATAAGCCACCGGATGCCCGAAAAACCAATTTGTTATCTGTATTAAAGGAATACATAAAATAATGGCAACATCGCAACAATGATCCATTATACGAAATAATTTTTTTTGGATAATATATTAACTGGCATTGAACATGTACATATAAAATAAATTTGGCTCAAAATAAATTAGATTTACTGTGCAAAGTGGCATTTTAATTTTACGTGTAAAGCTCGTTAGCTTTCCATCCATCATTGTATAAAACACATTTGTTTTTTTTATTTTCTAAAAATCATGTTTTGTTTTCTAAATAATTTTCCAGTAATTAAATTAAAACAAGATAAAAAAACGCAAAATAACGATGAAATGATGCTGTATCATTTCGTAACGAGAAGGATAACAATGGTGCAAATTTGCCTTGGAAAACGAAAAAATTTGATACAAAAAACGTAAAAGTTTGTAATTGGCCCACGCAAAATTACGATACGTGCGATTTATTATTCCGTTTTGTATTCTATATATTCCTTTTTTATTGAAAGGAAGTCCGAAAATAATTCAAAACGGTTTTAATCAAAGATAATAGTATACTTGCGGGCGCCACAACATTTGCCCGCAAAATGTCTTTAGTATTGTGTAATGTGAGCACCACTCAAGCACCGCAACAGCAACACCAGCAACAACAATTACAACCAAATAATGACAATAATAATAACAACAATAATATGAACAATAATAATGACAATACTAGTGATGACTCAAATCCAGTAACGATTTACAGGTTAGCGCTGCTTCCCACTAGGGGAAACATTTTGTTTTAGTAGTTTTGTTGCGTACATATCCGTATGTTTAGTGAATTATATAAATGTTTAATAATACAATTAGCTTAGAATGTACTTTAATTATAGATTAAGTAATTAATGTAAATTTGCCTTTTGTATACTTCCAGGTGCCGCGCTCCTATTGCATCTCTAGACTGTATGGAAGAGTTCAGTGGTACGGGAGGACATCTTGATTTTGGTATTTAAGCTTTTGTTTTGCTTTTAACTATTAAATTTTTCATATTATACCTATATTGTATTACGTTCTAAGGGTCGGATTTTTCTGATCAAGGTCAAATGTTTTTTTTCCCGCAATTTATTATTGTTTCGAACAGTGTATAGTAGCAAAAATTTATTATTTTATTATATTGTGATGAAACAATAATTATCCTAGAAGTTTTTAGCGAATATGAAGTTTGCAACAAATAACTGCAACAAATTTATGTATGTACTAGTAAGTTAACTGTGTACAGTCGCCCAACAATTTTAAATTGCTAAATTATTAAGATAATATGAAAATCGTGTAAAAATTAATAAGTACAAGATACAAATTATTTTTCTAATTGTTAAGCACTTCAACTACTTTACGTCTAAAATTACGTGTATACAATTCCAAAAATAACTGTATTAAAAATTAACCAGATTACGGAGTTTTACCCAGGTCATCACATAATCTATCAAAAATTAGCTTAACACGTGTCCTTTTCAAATATAATTGCTCATTTAAATAAAAATACGATAAATACCCACTAAGTTGTTGAGGTTGAACTAGGAACACGCGGAAAATAGGAAATTTTCAATCCTAGTGGTTTACTGTATTAAAAACTGGACAGATCACAGAGATTCAGGGCTTTTCCCGGGTGGTCACAATATTTAAAGTTTGCTTAAAATGTACACTTTCAGATAACGGTTGCCATCTAAAAAAATAATATAAATCCCCATTTGTTATTGAGATTCACTCACCATCACGCTATGCAATTTTTCAATGCTAGTGGTTTACTGTAATACAATTTAGTCAGATCACAGAGCTTTTCCCAGATCGCCACATATATCAACAATTAGTTTAAGAAATACCTTTTCAAATAAATTTGGCCATTAAAAAAATACAATAAATTCCCATTTGTTATTGAGGTCCAAACAAGAACTCGTTATGCAATTTTACAATTCTAGTTGTCTACTGTATCAAAAATTGGCTAGATCACGGAGTTTTTCCCAGATTAAAGTTAGCTTAAGATGCGCGCTTTAATATAAAATTGGTCATTTAAAAAATACGATAAATTCCTACTTATTATTGAGGTTCAAATACTAACTGGCTATACAATTTTCAATTCTAGTGGCTTGCTGTATTAAAAATTGGCCAGCTCACAGAATTTTTTCAGGTCGCTACTTATCTCAAAAGCAGATCTGGCCAATTTTGAATACAGTCAACTGCAGTAGTGTTTGAATTTCTTTAATAAATGGGAATTTATCGTATTTTTAATGGCCAATTTTAATTGTAAGAATACTTCTTAATCTAACTTTTGATACGTGTGACTACGAGGGGAAACCCTATGATCTGGCCAATTTTTAATACAGTAAAGCACTAAAATTAAATTAATTCTACCGCTATTCAGTTGTTCAATTCTTTATTACGATGAACCACTTGAATTTCTCAGTTCTAATGGCCTACGGTATTAAAAATTTACCAGATCACACAATTTTTCCCAGATTGCCCAAATTCGTCATACAAAAATACGATAAATTTGCATTTGTTATTGATTTGTTCACAAACCAAACTCGCTATACCATTTTACAATTCTAACGACTGTGAAGTTTCTGATAAAATTAATTAATAATAAAACATGGCGATACACAAAAGTTGCCGAAATAACATAAAACAGTTGACAAAAGGAAGGTTACTTATTCTCATTCCGCCATTCCACACTTTGATTCTTTCGTCGTGATTTTTTCCTCGTTTCCTTCCCTTTCACCAACAAACTAACAACAATTTGTAGGTGAAGGAGAAGGAAACTAGGAAATAATCAAGACGAAAGAATCAAAGTATGGAACGGCGGATTTTGTTAAAAAAAGTTAATACAGCAAATACGCAATTAGTAAACTAGCAACTTCGTAAATAATAATTAAAAATAAATAGATTAGTACGAAATTCAAAATGTTCCATTTAAATTTTATTATAAACTAGATGACCCGGTGAACTTCTTACCACCTAAAATTGATTTGATTGTAACCCTTCATACGCGATTATGAATCTCGATCAAACTTCCAACTACAATTAATTGAGATCGGCAATATTGGTCGATTGTGTACGGTTTGAGTTTCGTTTCTTGATTAAATGAAGCTCGTTTGTAATTCAAATGAATTCAATGTCTTTTATTTACATGGAAAGAAATGAGGTTAACATTCAATGTAAAGCGTTGTGATGCACGGAATCAAAACATCCCCTTTGTACTTTCCCTTGATAATCGTCGCCCCGAAGATGTAGTTCATAAGCTTTTTCACAGCCAGTCTCATTCCATTGCACAGTCGAGGTTGATTGATGTTACACAACATGATGATGACTGAGCCTACTTTCAATTGTAAATTGTTAGATGGTAATCCGGGAATTCCAGCGAATTCAACAATTATGTGGGATAGTTCACTACTTCACCCTGGTTGATAACAGTGTCAACCGATTTGAAGGAAAACAACTGTCCCGGAATGAAATTTTGAATGGTCGTTTGCTCAGCCAATTATGGTTTTTTAAATATTGCACTATGTTCGGAAAAACACGTCGCATGAGCTCCGCCTTCGATTCGGCCAACTGGCAGGAATCAGTGGGCAATGTGATGAATCCGGTCGAGATGTCAACTGCGATTTTCCCATTACCAATGTCCAATAAATGCTTCGAAAACACATCTGCAATTCGATCTTGTTGCAAAAACACTCGCATGTTAGTCGTCAACCGGAGGATCTCCAGATGCCACCACAAATTTGATGATTTCAAGCACTCGTTTAGTTTGTCAGTTGCAGTTGAATGTGGGGTAACAGGAAGAGTCTGACGAACATCACTGGATACCAGAATCATGGTTCCACCAAAAATGTTTTGATTGCCACGAAGGTCTTTCAACTTGTTGTCCAGCGGCTCCAGTGATCTTTTGTGGGCCGTCGTGCATTCGTCCCAAACGATTAATTTGCATCGCTGTAGAATTTTTGCCATTAAGCTGTTGCAAGTTGGTGCTCGTTGATTTGCGTGTTCAGTGTAGAATGTGTAGTTCGTCCGCCTTTTAACAAAGTCGCTGCTATTCCAGATGAATGCCAAGGCAATTTCGTGCTGTGATCGAATCGACGCCGAATGCAATGAAACTTTTCTCCAGTCCCTCCTGGAGTATCCAGAATCTGGCCATCAGTTGTATTGTTCACAGTTTCTATCACAGAGTCGTACGCAGTCTTTTGTGGTTGATTCAATTGCGGAACATTTGTACGAACTGCTTCGGCTAATGCTTCAGTGTCGCATTGCTCGCAATTCTTGGCTGAATACATCGTACATTGAACGATTAGGTGATGTCATGTCCAAATACGAAAGCACTTTATTCGTTATCAATAAACACATATCTTCTGTCATAATAAATACGTAATTGTGCATTTCTGCTGTAATTTGCAATGCCGGATTTGAAGTTTGGCGACGCATACGATGCAAAATATCCTCAGACATGTCGTCCTTATATTTCACCCATAAATCGTTCGGATTCGAAGGGAAACATGTGGAAATGATAATCGCAAACAATGTGCGAATTTGATGAGGTGATGCAGATATGAAGACTATAAGACACGCCTCACGGTAAGTCGTACACATAAGCCGATTAACGAATCTCATTTGTTGAAACGACGTTGACCACGAACATTCATCAACAACAGTCGAAGATAGTAACATACGTTATTATTTGGACGCAGAGGTAGATGCCATCCAGGGCGTCTGAAACAAATACGACACTGAAACAATTCAATGGGTAGTAACGTGGCATTACAACATAGAGCAAAGTGCGACCAAGAAGAAGCTTGTCAGCGTTGTCGACAGTGGCCGTGTTGTTTTGTCCGCTGCTTTGCTCTGGATTCAAATACAGTTGTCCGTTTTTCTGACGCACTGCCAAATGTACTATTGTAGGGTGTCTTTCGTGGATCGTAAAGTATAAGATGAGCCAAATCGCCTCATTGCTGCTCACATAGCGACTCATTTGATACTGAGATACTTCGTCGTTTGCATTTGTTCACACCAAACCCAGCCATATTGCTACGTATGTACTTGATCAACTTGACGGAGTTACTGTATTTTAGATTTCTGTGAGCCTCAAATGTCTTGGACCATATCGCATTGTGGCTGTCGGATGGCATCAAGTCCAACGCAATTTTGAACAATTTGATCAATTCGTTGTTCTGATGAAGAAGCGTTTGCAACTCTCCGCCAATGGCTCGCTTCGTTGTCGAACTGTGTGCACAACGCTGTTTAACTTCAGCATCTGAATTGTGCTTGTAATAAATTTGTAAGAATTGATCGCGTACGGTGGGGCACACAGCACTCCTACTAAATGATATATTTGACCTTGAATCTGCAATGGTGATGTGAAATTGACTGTGTTAAATGATTTCATTCTGTTTTGAAACTGGCATGAAATTGTCCCGTACAATATGCGTTGCGCCATTCGACGTTATTTGGAAGCAACTGTTGTATTTTTGGATGTTAGCCAGGAAATGGGTAGAATCATTTCTTGTTTCAGGAACCAATGGGTGTAATGGCTCTGGTGGCGGGACCAATTGTGGCAATTCCACTTTCCCACCAGCCCCTTATAATGTAGACAAACAACTGGCATTTCTCCAATCGTTACTGATCTGTACCCAACCGGACAAGTGGTGCAGTGGTTAAAGCTTCGGCACTTGGACCGGGAGGTGCTGGATTCGAATCCCATCAGAGGCTAGATGCAAATCGAATTTTCATCATCAATTACGATCGGTGATGCTAATAAATACAACTAAGACCCTCTGATGGAGTGCAGAATTCCGTATCAGGCGCCGACCCACCTTCCATGTCAATGTACAGGTTGTGTGAGTAGGTGAAGTAGGTGGGTTAATGATGTGGAGTGAATGAGTGGTACCACAATGGGCCTAAAATTGGCCTAAGTGTGCAGTAAGCAACCACTGAAACCTAACCTACTGATCTGTCCGCTGTAATCGATTTTCAGGTTTATAGGAGCACGACGTTGTGTGTGATGTGCACGAACTTTTTTCATTCTGATTCTATTCGTTTATCGCTCATTTTCAGTCGCTCTCGAACGTAATTGGGGCATGCCAATACAACTATTTTCATTATCCATTGCGCGCTGGTTTTCAATGGGGTCGCACGTGAAGAAGATCGCCGCGCATTTGACTGAATGCGGTGACCTATGTTAGCTTTCTGCATTGTATTGTAATGGACATTGTAAAACGACACGGAAATGTTTTCACAATCACTTGTACATGCAATTTTTTTGTTCAAATTACCTTGTTTTTCTTCACTGAGAGCTTTACAATATTAAAATACTCATGTATCATAACTAATCAACCCGCGCTATAAAAAATTAGAATGAATTTGTGGTTATGTGTAAGCCCGCAAAGTCAATTTACATTAATGGAATGGCTGATCAAAATGTAATTACGATAGGACCGCCACCAACGCCATCTATTGAAAATAATCCGAAGTGACTATATAAATGAATGCTCATTGCCGAAGTACAATTGTCATTGCTGGTGTTAAGTGCATTCCCATACAAAATTTCCAGACCAAACGAAAACTTTGAGTTTCGGATTTTTTCGATTTTCCGGTTTTTCCTTTGGGTTTTCCCGAATTTTCTTTTTTCTTAAACCACCCTAGTATTGAGGAACAAAACAAAAGAATCATTCGAATCGGTCGAGCCGTTATCGTGTTTTTGCGAGTATACGCACGTCAATTGATTTTTATATAAAGATTGTAATAATTTTTATTACGAAGCTTAAAGATGGGAGTTTCTGAATGAAAAATCACTCAAGAGTAACAGAAATATGACAACAAAATCCGAATACGATATTTAAACATCGGGAAATTCACCAAATAATCAAAAAGATAGTTCAACACCTACTTGTTGATAAAGATGATATAAGCGTTAAAATAAATTATAGGACGCTCACTTTTGAATCTTTGAAACAGTGAACGTCTAAATTCCATTTATTTTTGTTTTCCAAAAATTGATCCACTTCGGAGTCAATAACAAATAGACTTACATCATCATATAAAAATGTGGATAATTTTTATTTGTACAGGAAGTCTATAGTTAACTGCGCATATAGACTTTGTTCCCTGGATATCTGTGAATTGACCAAACTTCGATGCAGCAAATGTTTAAATTTCATTTAAATTGGTGAATATTTATTGAGATTTAGACAACTTTCTATAAAGAGATCTTGCCCTCAAACAAATAAAGTCTAAATAAAGACGCTAAAAAATGCAACGTCAACGACAAATGGGTTCTGATCATCGTATTGATATAGGGGTGGTACCGTTTCATAATTCTAATCTTACGCCAACTATCCACATATACCGTCTCTCCTACAAATCGTATTAGCTAGACTTAACTTTTCCTTACAAAATTTTTGAATAAGACTAAATTGCTTCAAGGTCAACTGTTTTATTATTCCATGTGCATTTTTGTTATATCGACAAATTTTGTGATTAGCCATCCATGTTTTGTTATTTCTAAATTTTGTCGGAAGCTTCACAGTCGAGATGTGTAAGATTCTCTAAATGACCCAAAGTATGGCTAAAGTTCTAGGATGTACTAATTGAACAGTTGAAAAACGCCACCTTCAACGGTATGCATTACTACAATATGTGGGCGTTACTTGCACGTAATTATTATTTTAAGTGTACAAATATAAACTATTATTTCTGTCGCCAAGCAAACCATCCGAAATTCAATTAGATTTTATTTCGATAGTAAAACATATATATTTACGGCAAAATAGGTTAAAAGTCTTCTATTATAAAATATTTATAAACAATTAAATTAATTTTTATTTATAAAAGTTTAATCGATTCTCTACCATTTACGATACAAATATATTTACTATACAATCATATCGAAACTACTGATATTTAGACAACCCGTTGCTATTTCTACATCATACCCACCTACGTATTACGGGTACATTATTCGTGTATACAGACAAGCTCAGTTTGAATATAACGACATTTTTAGTTCTTCACACAAAAATATGTTTTATTATCATAAATGTTATCTATCGTACATAAAAAAATTTGTTTGGCTAAGTTCCAAAAAATTCGATAGTGCGATATAATCATTATTAAGTTTATTTACTTTTGGAATATAACATTATATGTATATACAAAAATGTATACATTCGATACCATTTTACATTACACGATAACCTTGTGCAAGCTGAGGTATTTTTTTTTATCATTCATCTGACCTACTCGTACGGCAGCTGCTTAATTTCATTACTTGTGAAGGTACTTAAACATAAATATTCCAGATGATAACACATATGAATCTGCACGTAATGAGGAGATATCTTCATCTTCGAATTTCGGGTAAATACCGTCGCTGCCAAATTGCCAAATGAGCAATATAATCGGAAAAACTAATTTGCTTATTTTTGTGAACATAAAAAGTAACGATCCGAGTAACAACTTTTTAAATATGTAAATATTCATAGCGTACAAACACGTGCCAGTGCTATCTATAGCTTTGATTTCCAAAAAAAAAAAATTGTTGGTAGAAATACTTTAATGTACCCATGCATATGGAGTGGGAAATTTATTTAGTTGGTTGAAATAATTTTTAACTATAATTATTTAATTCGTCGACTTAAGGCTCCGTTATATTCCAAACAATGCTATACACATGAGGAAAATATCTACCAATTACCGCAAATATTATTTTATAAACAGTTTTGTTTATAAAAGATAAATATGTATATGTCTTAAATGAAAGTAATTGTCGGATTGCGCGAATATATGTAGATACAAGTACAAACGTTAATTCTAAACAAAATGCCAGAAAAATGTTGAAATTTTAAGAGAAGCAAAAAAATTATTGAAGAAGTTTTGTGTGCCAAAATCTTAAAAAAGCGAACATAAAATTAATGTTATACGTTTTTTAATTAAAAACGAACCAAAAACAATTTATTGTTAAGAATCTCTTAAGTTTCGTTTGCTTTGCTGTGTTCAAACATTTTAATTTTAGAAGGTGCGATAAAATGTGAAATTATGTTTATGTTTATCAATTTTGTTACGAATTTTCATGCTTCGCAATTCTGTTGCAAATATACGAGGAATCATTTAATAATTTTTTAAACGGATTTTGAAACGGCACTTGAATCAGTACAAAACGGAAATTTCTAGAACCTTTTAGCACCGAAACTTATATACGAGTACAAATATTTTGACAGCTTACTATTAATAATTACTTGCATTATACTCCTCTGAAGTTCATTTAAAATTAACCTGAAATGCAAAATCCAAATTTTATCGAACGAATCCAATTAGAAATTTGTAAACTTCTAATCCATTTTCTCTGTGTGAACAATTAAATAATTTATGACAAATCACATTAATTTCTCAAATTATTCTTTCAACGACGGTTCACGTTGGACAACAAGTGTAATATGTCATATACATGTCTTCTTTCATGACAATGCCTTAAGCCAATGCATTCTTAACTACTGGCCGCTCACACCAAATGATGACAAAACGCTAAGTCGATGAATCAACGTATAATATCCAGGTGGCAGATAAATGTTAAAATGGAAAATTACATTACAAAATATATTTAGGTACTTGTAATTATTACTTCGAAGTAGAAGGTTATTCGATTTTTATTTTCGTTTTCCTGTTTTTATAGTTTTTGTCTCTCCGCCTCGATCTCTCAAAACCAAAATGGGCATATTGGGCCTATTTAGACGTGTATGCCTACATGATGTATTTTCCTCGCCTCTTACCGCTCCGCAAGACAAATATCTAAACTCCAAAATAAGTTTATAGGCGAGGAGATAAGAGGCGAGGAAAATACATCATGTAGTGCATACACGTCTAAATAGGCACATTTAGACGTGTTGCACTACATGATGTATTTTCCTCGCCTCTTACCTCTCCGCAACACAAATATCTAAACTACAAAATAAGTTTATAGGCGAAGAGGTAAGAGGCGAGGAAAATACATCATGTAGTGCATACACGTCTAAATAGGCCCAATAAATGTCGTCATACAAAATTACAAAAACAATAAAAATATTATCTTTTTCTCCATTTGTTTTGTAATTTTGTTAGTGTCGTACAAATTGTTGAAGCCGAAGGATATTCGTTTTCTAAGTTCTTTAGTAATGCATGTATAGTCCTATTCAGATCTTAAAAAAAAAATTTTAATTGTTCTGCGCAGCTTTCAGTGGTGTAGAAAAAAAATGAATAACAATTTTGATGGGTCTCATTTATTTTAGATAGTAAACCTAAATAAAATAATAAATAACCATTCAAAATAATTATATTTCAGTTTTAATACACAAAACATTCAAAATGATTATGTATCTATGTTATTACAATCATATGTCAACTGAAAATTAATAGATCTAAAAAAATTGCACGTCTTTTGGAAACAATGTCAACATTTAATTTTGGTACAGACTAGGGTGTATAATACAAACTTGATTTTCGGCACAAATAAAAAAATATTTTAATTAAACACAATTTAATTTATAAAGCCTAAACTTTGTGTTTTAATTGATCCCAAAATTCCTATTCCATATATATACAAATACAACATAAAAATGTAAACAATAAACATGACTTATTATACTAAATACATCACTGTGTATCCGCCATATTTTTTCTGCGCGAGAACTGTCAGAATTCCAGCGACATTTTAATACTACTATACATTTTTAGTTTAGATTTTGGAATTTTTTTGTCATTTTATTCAACATAAGTCGATTTATAATATCATCCAATTCGAAACTATTGTACTTGGAACGTAGATTCAATAAAAATAGCAAAAAAGTACGAATATCATGTAAAAGACAAAAAATGCGTCCTACGTCTTCGATTAATTGTGCGACAGTGTGACACTAAATTTATACTTTATTTTTTGACTTGTTTATTCACGACGATGCCGTGTTACGTGTTATATATTAACAAAAACAGATACATGTTGAGGTCGTTTTGTGTGTTACGAGTTGGACCAAACATTTTTGGAATTGCTGTTCGAAATGGCATAAATCTTTAATTTACTTTGTGCACTATTAATAAATATTATAATACATTGCTTTACTGGAAATTAAAATTTGAATTAATTATTTTCTGGATGATTCAAATTTTTTTAAAGTTATGAAATAAATGTTGAACTTGGAAATATTCAATTTATGTATTAACAAAATCAATTATACTTAAATTGCTCATAATTTATTAATTTATTGTATTAGAATTTATATTTTTGTTAACTTTGTGAAATTTGTTGCTGTCGTAATAACGAGGCAAGGTATATTATTTTTACATAATTATGCTGCCCTCTAGTTGTCGACTTAGATTGATGTCATCAGCAAAAAATGAATGTTGTCACAGGCCAGTACTATAGAAGGTACTGACTATACCATCACGATTACGAAGTGACAATTTCATTTCTAATAAAACAAGATACGATAGTATACTGTATAAGGATAATAATTACGGACTAGTTACTGTAAAACTTTTACGAATGTTTATTTTATTTTTCGTTTACACATGGTTTCGTTCAAATTTACACTAAATCCGTTCGAACTGTCAGATCAAAAAGATTTGATCGGATTGAGCTGTCAGATCAACATTTTTGACATTACAAATTTTTTTCACACAAAAATCTTGATCTAACAAATTGCCTGGATCAATTTTAAAAAATCTCAATATTTTGTCAGATTTTTACGCATACATATATACAAAAGTAAACGTCAAAACATAAACATCAAAACAAAGAGCCCGCGCCATTTGTACAATTAAATTTTAAATTTATTTTTGCTTTTAATAAATTTAATAAAATTGTAAAGATAATTTGTAATTATGTCGCACAAATATTTTCAAAATATCTTGTGTGTTTCTGCTTTCAATAGATTATTAAAATTGTAAGGATAATTTGTAATTTTGTTTGTGCGACGTAATTTCGAAATATCTTGTGTACTAAAATGTTGTGTTTATGTGCGAAATTATATAATTTCTTATGTTTTTAATTGAAAATTATTGAAATTGAGTGGTAAATAAACTAATAAAATTGAGAAATGGGAGACACTATATTGAACATTTTAATTCTTTGCTTTATAATTTAATACCCATGCTAACAAGCTGAAATGATAAACCCGCCATTTATAATAAACAATTTTTTGTCTTTCTTTTCACAAATACTACTACAAAAGTCGATCAAATTTCTTTCATATTCGTTTACATAAAATTCGGGCAAATTGTTGTTGTAAAAGTAAACGAATATGCTATTAAAAATAATTATCTTTATTTATGCCCGATACCATGATATAGTCGACTGAAAATTGTGTATGTGTTCCAAAAATATGGCTTGTAGAATACAATTGTGTTGGTGTCGTATCTAACCAATTTTTTTTGTTTATGTCATATGTATGGTGTTAGCAGGACTTATATTTAAGTCGATTTTGAATCGTGAGATAAATATAGAAACATACATAGATTCCAAACAAACCATACGGATTAAGCAAACCATACGATTAAGTATTTATTTAATACTTGATAAATTGAAACGTCGACCAAGATACACTTACATCGAGCGTTCCAAGGTTGGGATGGTTTAGCAACCCTGACATAGCGTCTGCTGAACAAACACAATCAAAAATTAATTAGGCGAGAAATTCATATTGTAAATATGTGTAGGAGTAGTAACTGGATTGTCAATAACACGATGGACACACCTTTTTTTAGGTACGGTGGTATTTTTTACACGACAAGAAAATAAGTAAATTTTTTTACTAATTCTTATGATTTTTTGTCCTTTGTTTTTTATATTTAGGGGATTTCCATTCGATGTGCAATAATTCGTTGTTTCGGCTGGTTTATTTTTCATTCTCTGTAGTTCTTTCGTCGAGCAAGGTGTTGTACTATATATCGAATATAATATAACAAATGTACGCAATTTCATTAAATAATATTGAATATGTATGATTACGCAAATAAATATATACATTTTTTATTGCATGTGTGTACATATTGGATGCATAACTTACTTTTTTGGATTTTCTAAGAGATGGCGTAACTTTAGTACCAAACATTCTTTTACAATGACACCTACGGCGTTTTAAAGTATTGACATTCCACATTAAAATTTAGTTTGTCATTATTCATGAAAGCGTAAACAACATATTTTTTATCCTGTTTAAACATGTCGAATTTCGTACCAACAATACACCATTTGTGGGAAGCATTACTTTATTGCTTTAATCAAAAGAAAAAAGCTGCTGAAAGTTTTCGTTTGCTTCAAGAAACTTATGGTGAACATGTACCAACTCAACAGACTTGCAAAAACTGATTTAAACGATTCAAAAGTGGTAATTTTGATGTCAGTGACAAAGAACATTCGGGTCAACCAAAAAAATTCGAAGTTGAAGAATTGGAAGCATTATTGAAGGAAAACTCAGCTTAAACAGAAAAATAACGTGCAGAACAGTTAAATGTCACTCAAGCAGCCATAAGCAAACGTTTACATGTCAGGTAAATCATTCAAAAAGAAGGAAAATGGGTACTACATCTAGAAATCGCTTAATGGTTTGCAATTCTTTGCTTACAAGACGCCGAAGATTGCATTTTTTGTCTCAAATTGTGATGAAAAATGGATTTATTACAATAACCCTAAATGCAAAAAACTCCAGGTGAACCATCCACATCAACAGTAAAACGAAACATTCATGGAAGTAAGGTTATGTTGTGCATTTGGTGGGATAGACAGTAGTGGTGTACTGTGAGCTGCTAAAACCGAACGAAACTATTACTGGTGAATGTTACCAACAACGATTGATAGATTTGAACCATACATTGAAAGAAAACCGCCCGATTCCAGCCAACAAATAGCGCAACGTGATTTTGCCGCACGACAATGCGACCACATGTTGCAAAACAAGTAAAAATTACGCTGGAAGTATTTAAATGGGAAATTCCCCTGCATGCTCCCTATTCTCCAGATTGTGCCCCATCAGATTACTATTTGTTCCTATCAAGGCAAAGCGATCTTCAAGACCAGCACTTCAAAAACCACGAAGAAATCAAAAAATTTCTGGACGAATGGTTCGCATCAAAAGACAAACAATTTTTTATCGATGGAATTCATAAATTACCAGAAAGATGGTCGAAAGTCATATATGTATAACGATGAAAAATATTTTGATTAAAATAAAATTTACCATTCATTTCTTAGAAATAAATGTGTTTTTTTCTGCAAAAAATAAGTTGTACTCCCAATATTATAGTTATTCAGTTTGAGAGATACAGTTTTAGTTTTAAAATGTGTTTTGAGCCGGCAATTCGTTTTGATACTACGAGTACATTGATGTTCCTTTAAACTTTAAATGATATTTACAAATTTCTTATTCTAATTGGGTTTGTTGCTGTGAATGTAAAACATATTTTGTAGCAGTGCAGTAAGTTGCAATTTTATTTAAATTACATAATCTGTCATATGACATTAATTGTAATTAAAACTATGTATGTTTTCTAGTAACAATCATTAAGTAAAATGATAGATCAACTGAAAGTGAATAAACGTAGAACAATTTTGTTTGAAACTACAAATGTTAGACCGTCTTGCAAAAGGTGAGAGTTCGCCATTAGTTAGCGCCACTGAAAAACGAATTGCGGAGGACGGTAACATTATCAATCTGAAAGAGTTAAGAATCTAATGAACAAATTAAAAGATTAAAACCCCGGAACGTCTACACTATCCGCTAATGAGAAGAAAAGTAAATTTGTTGCAAGCAACGGCTGGTTGTATTGTTTTTTAGAAAGACATGCATTGCACAACGTTAAAATTACAGGCGAAGGGGCCTCTGGCACTATGAAAGCTGCTAGAGAATATCTTGGCAAAAGTAATTGAAGAGGGATCAAGTATTTAGCGCCGATGAAACGAGTCTGTTTTGGAAAAAGTTGCCAAGTAGAACGTGTATCGCTAAAACCGAGAAAATTGCTAGTGGTTTTAAGGCATGCCAAGGACCGAGTGACGTTTTTGCTTTGTAGTAACTAGTAATGCATCAGGCGAACAAGTTGTTAAAACCGTTGGTAATAAGTCGCTTCATCCTAGAGCAATGAAGGGGTATTCAATAAAATGCTTTACCAGTTCAATTAATGGCGAATAAAAAATCCTGGGTCACTTCAGTCATTTTTACAGATTGATTTCATAATTGTTTTGTCCCTGATGTCAAGCGCTACTTAATGGATAAAGGTTCAAAGTTTTTCTTTTAATAGATAACGCTCCCGATCATCGAAACTTGCAACATCCCGATGTCAAAATAGTATTTTTGCCACCTAACACAACGTCACTTATCAACGGTTGGTCAAAGTTTCATCGCTACGTTTAAAACCTATTACTATACAATACTAAACAAAATCGGCAATGATCCTTACGTGACGGTAATTGACACCGAGATGCAATATTCTATTTTGGATTGTGTAAACTTATCCTTTTTGACATTATCTGAAATAAATTCCCACCTTAAATGGCTGCTGGGAGGCTCTGTGGCCAGAAATGTGTGATAACTAATGTTTCTCAGCTCAGAGCACCTATTAATAATGTCGATTCAGAAATATTAACGTTAGTTCAAGCGATTGGCGATGAGGGTTTTCATATTTTTAATGTTGAGGATATAACCGAAATGATTGAAGACAGAGGCCTTAATGAGTAAGAGTTGCTAGAGATAGATAGCTCTGAAAGTAGCTGATTCAGAAGTTAGTAGCGATGTACAAGATTCGCTGGCCATAACATCTAGCTGTATTCTTGAAGGTATCCAAATAGCAAATAAATTGGACACTCGTTTTTTATCAAGAGACCCTTGATGACCGTGGAAGAAAATTTCAAGCAGATCTGAAATCTTGTATCCCCCGATACAAAGTATTATTCAAAGAACTTTATGCGACAGGTTCTTAACGTTCTATTTCAGAATTTACAGATAAAATTTTCCAACCCCAGTCCTTTGAAATTTTGCATGAAAGTGATATAAATGAACAACCAACACTGCAAATTTCAAAGGACGAAAGTGTCATATCACAAAAAACACACACAAAAATTGTGACTGGTGTCGGAAAGCGAATCTGAATAAAACATTCATTATAAGTAGATTTATAATTTTCTTGAATTTTACCCAAAGTGTTATTTTATTAAAGAGACTGAATTTGTATAGCTATGGATATTATTTTACGATTCCAAGAATGTAATACTATTTATGTGTTACAAATACAATTTACATGAATACGATAAATAAACATTTCATTAAATTTTCCTATTTTAAAATATTTTGTACAGAAAAACGAATTTTTAACGTATCAATTATTTTACCGTATACATACCTTGTGTCTTTTTTACACTTTTTTTTTTTGCACGACCAAATCTGGAACGCATCTACTGTGTAAAAAAGGATCAGTGTATATATTTATAACGACCGAAGTTTCATGAAGTACTTAAAATTGTAGATAGATCATTTTCGGTTATGTTCCTTGAATTCTAGATTTAGAAGTAGGAATTAGTTAATTTGTATTTTTTTTTGTTATTCACATTGTGTGGGTTTCAATAAATTAATGAGATGAGACGCTAAGTGCGTAATTCGAAGATGAGGGGTAAGTTTTGTTAATATGTTTCGGTAAGTAAGTTCATTTCTTGTTATCCTACCTACTTCCCATTCCATTTATTGTATTCTCTATTCCATATTAGTGGTCTCCTAGAGTCCGTTGAACTTCAACAGACCCCATCCAAATCCCTGAGCTATACCTGGCAAATTGTGACCACGTCGGAGCTCTCAATAGATGATTAATAAATTCAGTAATGTGACGCATTTTATTTTGGAAAGGAAATTTAATCCTACATCACTAATGTACCCAATCAGTTACGTTACAAAATTTTCAACAATGTTGTGTCGTATTATCTTCACCGCGTAATAATTAAATAAACATAATTAATATTCTGCCTGTGTAGATGTGAATGTAGACAATGTCGAATATTATTGTTTGAGCTCGAAGCGGATTACATTAATGACCGATTCTACAAATAATGTATCAAGAAATATTACAGGATCGTGTGATACACCGCGATGTACGCTATTTACAGATATGTAAATACACGAGCTGCTGATTCTACGGTATAATCGGTAAATTGCGTGGTACAAGGGATACAATTTTTGAAGTTACTGACAATAGCTGTAAAACAAAAAAAGTATTAAATTTACGAGCAGGAATGGAATTGCTTGCGGTTGTCCTAATATTAAAAGCATCGGTCAACCTGGCAAATGATTTAGATTTTTTACTCCTGCATTGGCTTAGAAACGTGAATAGGATCGTAATACAATTTCATAAATTTAACTGATAAACTTAGGCAATGCATCGATTTTAAAATCATTAAATATTAATCTTGGCCAGCGAGATGTCTTCCAATTTAGCTGGAAATAATTTTATTCACATCAACAGTGATCATTTGAGCTTGTTGCAGGTGCATTTTTAATGGGAAGAAACAAATTCTAGTACACAGTTGTCTATGACAATTTCGAACAATATTGTGTGCAGAGGAATGATTGCTGGAAGTTGTTCCACATAAAATATTGTACGCTGTTTTACAGTTGTAAGGTTTAGATGAATAAAAAATACCGAAAACTCTGGATAGATTAAAGCCGAACACTATTAAATTGTATAAAAACTTCAAACTTACATTACCGGAGGCATTAGAGTTGGCAATTTTTGATCGGACAGTATTTACTTTTTCGCAGGTGGCAGTTGACAATTTCAAAATACACAATTTCGTTTAGTTTGAGTATTTTTAGTTTCAGTATTAAATATGTTTTCGAAAAGGAATGATCAAAAATAGTGAAAAGTGGCAAAAAATTAAATTTCTCTAGTATGAGAAGAAAGTTACCCGTTTCTACAGTAATACATTTAATATGTGGCGCTGGAGTTTGTTAATGAAAAAACATAGGGTATTGTAAATAAAAAAGTTGAAAATGAATCAGAATATCTTGAGTTATTTTAAACATACTAATATCATTTGCAAAAAATTGAATTATAATTTAAAAAAACACAATTTAAAAAAAAATACAATTTTCACAATATTGGCAAATTCGCATTTTGAACTGGAAAACTGAGAAGATGGCAATCTCGTGAAAACAATCGATAAAGCAACAAAAAAGTAATAATCTACATTGTTTACGAATATTCTACATATTCAACGAATTATCGAGATTGTCTACACTATTTTCGATACCAGCATGTCGATAAAAACAAGTTACGCGTAAACGCTGATTTCCATCGATGCAAATTATTAAGCCAAATTCCAAAATCAAAACTATTAGTTGAAGTATGCTTTGAAATTGCCGAATTTAAAAAATAATATGGTAGGTGGCGACACCGGCAGCAAAGGTCAAACTTAGTTTTACCAAATAAAAAATCTGTACATATATTCCAAAACAGTACTGAAATACTTGCTTAACGGGTTAGGCACCGTTATTATTCCATTATACACACACATCTTATTTCATTTTACACAACACAACATTTTTTTGAAGAAAGTAAATAAAAGCCCACAACTCTCCATAAATATTTTGAAAATTTCAATTCAATTTCATATCATTTTTTCTCACTCTCTCACACTACACTGTAAAATGCGTATTGCATTTAATTCGATTTATTTTTATTTGCTCATTATTAATTCTCCCAAATGCGTTCTAATAAAATATGAATTAAATTCAAATAAATGTCTACTTTAGATTTTATATTTAACGATATTTAATACACATTCCGACAAGAAATTGTGCCGAAAAACGTGAGAAAATTAATAAATGTACGAGCGATAAAACACTTACTCATTGGTACTGGTCTTTTTAAAAGAGAAGTAAAATTAATTCCGCCATATTTGAAGGACATTGTTGGTATTTATTTCTAACTCTCCAAATTCGTGGCGTACTAATCAAACGCGGATTATGCCATTCGCGTTTTTCTCGTTTGCAGAGCCGAGTGCGGAATTTCTTCGCGCTCATGTAGTCATTATGCGATTGTCTTGTACTTTTGGATTGATTTCGAAGGCGCACACGATTTTTTTCTTGAATTACTATCAAGCAATCTTCGTCCGACTAATCATTTTTAGTACGCGTTTAAGTTTGACCAATTGATGATGATGCTTCCGGTACCACAATTTTTATGATATTCTACTGATCCTCCGCGGAATCAGCCAGTGGCTGGTTTTCAAAATTCCCGATAATATTGTACGATATTTATATATATTATGATTGTTGATAAACGAGAAGTGTATTTTGTAACTTAGAGGAAGTGATTGGAGTCAATAGCTAAAGGTTTTGGTTTCATATGTTTGATACTGAAAAAATGTCTTTTGGAGATGTCATATGTGAAGGTGAGCAATTTGTTTTCCATGTATTATTTACGACCGCGTTTCCGTGGAAAGTATGTGCTAGCAACAAAGAAATTGTGTTGTAAAGGTAATTCGGTGGTGCGCGTTCGTTGTTTGAAATCATGATGTAAGAGTTACTATACATTTTGCTATCACTGCCAATTTAAGCACTAAAGTTACCCAAAATGATTTTGACATCATGATGAGGTATTTTGGTCAATATAATTTCTAGATGGCCGTCAAAATCATCTCTTCTTTCTTCGGGGGTATCCTTAGTGGGGAGAGTGAATATTTACGAACGAAATGACTCCCGTCGTTGAAATCACGAATTGACGATATCTAATTTGCATTGGAAAACCAACCTCAAATCCGTGTTTGCCTAGTATTTTTGCTTTGATAAAGCGTGTATCCAAGGCGATTATATTTAATGATGTTGTCATCGACTAGTCGTGTTTCTTGTAGCGCTAAGAGATCGGGCCGTTATTGCGATGCCTGTTCGCAGAGCTGATTTGGGCACTCCGTTCGGTTTATGCTCAGAACATTCCATTTTCGAGTTTTTAAAGCGTGGTCGTTAATTCGGATCCGAGGTCGTTTAACGGTAATGGTTAACCCATTATGTAAATAAACAACTTTATAGTGATACACGCATATAGTTCCAACGCTTTATTTAATAACATACTTAAATACTTAGATTAAGACATAATCATTTTATTGCCACATAAGTAATAATACATAAAATCCGTCTAATGAACATAACCCAAAATCGAATTAGACGACAAAAATGATTACAACTTACTCGCTTTTGTAATTCGATTTGTGTGATTGCGTATTGTGATAAATACGTTTATATATATTAGAAGACGTGGAAAGAGGAAAATTTGCTTTTCTTTTTTATCCCAGATCTACTTTTGTAGTATTATACCAGTACATAATATTTATTATATACAGCCTGTTGTAAAATCCGATGTTTATACTTTCATGTATTAAAATAAGATATTTAATCCAATTAAACTGAACGTGCAAAATGTACCATACATATAAAATAACAACAAAAAGGATAACAATGGAGTTAATTCCTGATTTTGTATTTTGTTGGATTTTCATATTTTCCAGAAAAATTTTCATATTTCGTCCTTCGGTAAGTACGAAAATTGAATGTTTTCCCGATTCTGTGTTAGGTTGATATTGTCAACATACGGTGATTTGTGTACCGAGTTTTACAAAATTTTGTAAAAGACGAAAATTTAATTAAAAATTTGTTTTGCCGAAAAAGTTAGTAGCGGAATGTGGGTGCGGCGAACTTTTTTCGTTTTTAGATGAAAATATACATTGTAGTTTTCTGGGCATCAATTTAGCTGGTTCTGTTGATTGTTTTGATAAACTTATTAGATTATTCGTTGATTATATGGGTGGGAAGCTGGTAAACAATATTTTTTATTTGTTTTTGGTAAATAACCAGATTTAGATTTAGAATAATATCTTCGGGTAGGTTTGTCAGTTTAGTAACACACCCATAATTGATTGGGTGGATTGATATGTAATAAACTCTGTGCAATTTTAGGAAGTCAACTATGCACTATATAGGACACGCCATGGCTAAAAACAACCATATGACGAAATATATTCGATTCCCGTTTTCATAGTTTTTTGTTCATTTTGGTTTCAATTTCCTCAATATGCAATCAAAAAATTCAAACGTTATCTAAAAATCAAAAACATGTTTTCGACATTATTTTACAGCAAATTGGAAATTTAGTCAACAATAAGGTTATTGTTTAGCAGGTGTTCAATTATATTAAATTATTGTAAATTTTCTACCGGCATGAGTTGTTTATAAAAAAAAATAGAGGGGTGAATATGTTGTGGTCAACACCCGACATTCTTTTACACGAATGTATACATAAATCTTGAATACACCATTCTCGATTTCTAAAGTGAAATATTACACTTACCGGACTTTTGATAAAACTGTCTTGTATAATCAAAAACATTATCCCTGCTTAAATGTCATATTGACCTAAACAAGGTCAACCCTTGTTGATTGAAAATATAATTTTTAAATTAATTTAAATCTTTTTATTATTTACCGTTTTATGTTCATGCTAAACTTTCGTGACTTTCGTAAAAAATGTATTTTAGATTTTTAGCCGCTACATCAGTCCCCTTCTGTATCAAAAACCATAGTGTTTTAAATTGAATGTAATAGTTTTACCAACACTACGATTTTCGATTGGATTTACTACAAGTATTCCGTATGCTGGCTTAGGCATGATGATGCCAATTATTGTTGATTTTCCGTCGACAACCACATCAACAAATTTGTGCAATTTGCGGGTCACTGGATATGGTCCAGAATAGGGTACTGATATGATCTATGTTTTTATCTACACGGATGAATACGTGTGAATAGTGTTCCAGATTTTTGGGAATGTACGTTGACTGTTCGGTTAGATGTCTTGTGCCTATAGGAACTAATGTTCTCATGGCAGTATAAGCTGCTTCACGAAATTCGAAGTATCTTTGTTTGGGTTCGAATTGTGATCGTTGATGAAGAATTCACCGGGAACCTTGATATTTTGACCATACTCTAGCTCTGCTGGAGTGCAATTACTTCCTTGACTGAGGTTCGAATACCCAATAGAATTGTTGGAAGGTCTGAACATGGGGCTGTTAATGCGGCTTTTAGTTGGCTGTGGAACCGTTCGAAAATACAGCAGTTGTTTAAATGCGATGGGAACCTAGAAGCTTTGTGAGCTCGGTGAACAACGTTGTTTCGATTTGTGTTCATTTTCTGTCGTGATAAAGTGAGGGACACCATATCTGCAGATATTCTTATTGTGGAAGATCTTACTTACGGTTTCTGCGGCTATTTATTGGATTGGATAAGCTTCTAGTCAACAAGTAAATCGGTCGACTATCGTTAAAATAAAATGATAGCCATTCGATTGGGGCTGTGGACCAACTAGGCCCATGTGAACGGATTTCTCTCTCTTCGTTAAGGATATTTTGGTTAAGGAGTATGGATTTTCGAATTTCGTAAGATTTTAAGGCATCTAAACGTCTGCTTTTAGGTTGTATATGTAATATGTCTAAATTGTTTAAGCTAGCTGTATAATTTTCTAAAGTTAAATGATTATGGAACGTTGATTGATTGCAACCAGATAAATGTTCTTTAACTCTAACTCCAAAATTGCGCCCAGTCTGTCCAATATATGAGAAACTACAATCATTGTAATTAATCCTATAAACACCAGACTTGGAAAGGCGATCGCACAAAAAAATTTTGTGCGAAATAATAAACAAGTGTTTTAATGTGTTTATTAAGTGTTAATGTGTTTCGCCAAGTACCAACGGCGCATAGTGTTAAAAGTAGTTCGTTTAAACATGGTATAAAGCGGTGACAATAGTTCACCATACCGACGAACTGCTGTATTTGGCGGATTGATGTTAGCTCTGGAAAGTTTGAAATGACATCAACTCTGTGTTTACTCTGTGGTTACTGTGTTCCATATCGGAGCGACTCGTCAAGGCGACTTCGTTAAGGGATCGCTGGAATGTCTGGGCGAGTTGCGTTCGAGTAAATAGTGGCGCCTTCGAGTTTCAATGAGAAACTGTGTATACGATATCTATCTGGGACTGTGACAATGTTTAAATATTGATAGTCTGCACTAAGGCGCTAGTCCTGGTTTTTGTCTTGCACTATATATAATGTTGAGAAGAGTAGCGATGCTGAGAGCGGCAGATTCCGATGTCTGTCATAAACTGGAATTTAGTTTTTGCGGCTTTAAGTTTCGTAGGAAACCTACACTGTGTGATGACGTAATGAACTACATTATCCTCCACTGGAAGACTATAATTTGGAGCCTCAGTGAGCGCGGAGTATTTTTTCTAAAGAACGCCGTAACCATTGTTGACGCTGGGATATTTTGGAGACGGCGTATCAACTTGGGCGATGGTTGCGTTCTAAGCGAGGGTAGTAAATGAATCAGAAAGTGTTCTGTTCTTGAAATCGACCACGATACCATATTCGCACAGAAAATCATCACCTATAATAGGCCTGTGTACTACCGTGACGATGAACTGATGTGTGAGCGAGCGCCTGAGACCAAGATTAACCTTCAAAAGTTTTGCACCGTAAGTGGAAATTCGAGACCCGCTTGCAGCAGTAAGAAAGCTCACTTTGTCTTCTGCAGATATGGGGAACTTGCTGACGGGTATCTCAGATACTTTAGCCTCCAAACCGATCAGAAGTTGTAAGTGATTTTCATGATTTAGAATGAAAAAACGGCGCTACAGACTAATCCCGCTGACTGCCTTAGAAACGACGTGTGTCCATAATTGAAGTTCATTCGAGTATTATGGACATTAACATTACGATACGTCCATAAAGCTGCTGGTTTCAAATGAATCTATTCTTAAGACACGAAAACCAATTACAGAAAAATTGCCTTATATGAAACAATCCCGCAAAATCGATATTATAAAGGAATAAGCCACCACCAAATAAACCTTAGAGCCATTATCAATAAAAATGGGGCCGAGTGAGACTACTTACTCGATCGAGTTATCTTGGCCACCACCCTTAAATTATGAAATAAACTATTTGGAGAACTATTTCAAAGGTGGCTCAATTACCTAATGAAATGTAGCACCAGCGGAGGAAGTAAAAATAGATTGAATTAACGTTTGGAATTTAACAAAATATTCTTAATCTTAATATAGATAGAAATATGATTAGACATTACGTTATTTGCTTCAGGCGCCACTAGAACATGTTTAATGCACCAGGAAGTACAATTTGAAAGCAGTACTTGCGAAAATGTGGGAAGTCGACTAACAAGGATTTTCAACTCTTTTAGCGTGGCAGTTAAACCTTTTAGGAACAGAACTAAAATGGTTACGAAGCGGCTTAAGTGAAGTATACGTATAATAACTAGAAGGTATCATAATTCAAAACACAAATTAGAACACGTGGAATTGTTAAGGAGCCAAGAACCAAAGTTATAATTGGTATTGATTTACCGTTTTAAAGTACTAAAAAATGTAGTATTTTTCTAGCTTTAGAGCCGAAAGTTGCCTTTAAGAGGTGTTGCTAGGAGGAACATTAAATACACATACAAGAAACTATTTGTGTTGAAATTATAAAACGTTGGACTGTTCATGAAAATCCAAACAGGTTATAACAATGCACTAAATTGAAACTGTACAACGTTTCGGGTACTTATGAGTGGGGGCTGCTAAACAAACGGTAGTGAAATATTAGTAGTTCGAGAAATGATCGAAGAGTCCGACATTCATAAAATTGATTCAAACTATACGGCGTCCTTGTATATTGAAAATGGAAAAGTGTCGTTCATGGTATCGACTAAATTCTTTTGTTATGTTGTTGGTATGCAATAAAAAGATTTATAAAAAAATATTTCACAATGAAAAATGAAAATCAATATGTTTCCGATTTTCATTTTCATTGAAGTTAATTAGTTCATTATTTTTCATAACAGTATTTTTTACATATAGCTACGTATGTGTTTATTATATTTTAACGTATAGAAGTAAATGTTGAAAATTATTACAATTTTATGAGAAAATAAAAATGTTACAAAAAATGGTCTTACTATTAAATGACTAAGCATTTTCCACGTACAAGGTATCGTACAATGCGAGGTCTTCCATTTTTTAATTTATTAAAGAATTTGTTTACTGTGGTTTTTCACTTTGCGGTGTTGGTTTTGTTAGGTAATTTACGTACATACGATTACTAAACCAGTACCGTTTAGTTACCTCATATTATCTTGTTATACCGGAGCAACACCCACCTTCTAAATAAATAATGTAAAAGATTTAGAAAAAAGGTTAAATTAATGGATTTTAGGTTAACTCTTTAACAATTTGTTGGAATACAATTTAAATAAGGATTATTTTCGAATTACGTGCTGTTGAATTTTAAAAATTCGTTTTGTTTAGAAACTCAAAACAACTTTTTGAGAAATAGTTACCTTACTGAAGCTGTCCTCTCATTTTTGTACGAGATAAAACTTTTCCATAGTTTTGGCAAACTTTTTTTGGATGTAAATTAAGGTAGATAAATAGTTTTGGTACTAACCCTAATATATAGTTGGATTAAACGGAATTATCTTTAATAATTTTAAATTATCAAAATATGACATCACAATTTTTTTATGTTGTGATTCCAAAACTTTTTAACTGGTATTTTCTATGATAATAGGCGTGCTCGCCAATGTTATTGTAAAACACCACGAAAATGACGCCAATGAAAAATTATGTATAAACCATCTAGCACCATGCTAATTTTAAATATTAAAAATATCGTGGTTGTATATAAATTTTCACCACAACGTAAATTTAGGTATATCGGATACGTGCAAATGAATTGTTATTCTTGCTACATGTTTCGCCCGCAAATAATTTATAAAACCACAACATGATATCTTTTATAACGTTGCGTTGTTGCTGGTACGGGTTGAAAAAAATATGTACGACCATAAAAACGGAATGCGATAATAAAATCTTTTGATATATGATACCACGTGAAATTGAATTAAAATTGTTTTTTATTGAAATCTTCGTGCAACTCGATTTTATCGTATGTCGGGTACATTAATTAAGTATTCAACATGGGAATACTGTTTTAAATAAATCGTATGTGTAATTAAATATTTATACCATATATCAAATACAAAGTGCATTTTCTTGAAACGAATTCATTTTAAGGTGTTGAACACCATATATGAATAGACTGGATAATTTAGTTTTACACATGTGGTCATTTGAATTCTTTTAATTCTGACTATTGATTTCTCCGTAGTTTCAGTAAATTTGGTTAAGGATGTATGGCATTCAACTTGTCAAAAACGATTTTTAGTAAATATAATTTTTTGACCATAAAATATTATAAAATGTCCTAATTCTTTCTGTAGGATGAAGTTAAATGTATAATTCAGGTACACACATGATTATCGGAATAAAATGTATGGTTAGGTTTTGAAATTTATTTTTTTATGTTTTTTAAGCGTATACAAATCAATTTTTTAATATTTTACCGAGGTGTCATAATTAGTCATGAAATGACGTAGACAATGTAAAATTTAGATTATAAATTTCGATTTTTATCAATCGAAAAAATTGTCAAACGATAAGCTTGTATTTGGTTTTACGACGCAATGACGATTGGATTTCTTTTTTTTTACTATCCCTAGATGGCAATTCATTAAATAATTAATGTGTCCAAGATAAGCAAATTATTCAAAATTTTTGGTAATTAAATTTATTGAGGAATCAAACCAGTTAGTATACATTATAGGGGCATTTAAATTTCGATACGAAAAAATCTGAAGGGTTTCAGCAGACCGAAAGGAAGAATATTGAAAATGTTTTATAGTTTAAAAAAATAGTTTAAATTATTTTTCTGGCATTTTTATTTATTTTCATTTTTTATACATCAATCACCGCAATTATAGGATCACGATAACTAATATAACTACATATTTCATATAATCCACTCCCTCACATTTTCTTGAGAACATTAAATCGATACACGAACTATTCTTTGTTGTTGATAAAAATTTGGTATAACAAAGATCAATCTCCAAGGTATTTTTCATGAAATTCACAAACTCTTCGTTTTCTGGCTTTTTAATATCCAAATTAAAATCATCTGCCACTATCATAGGAAAATCAGTCGAAATTAAATCGTATGATATCCGGAAACACTTCTGCAAACTTTATCTGCCATCTATATATATCTGCCATCAAGTATTTGGGCTCAAATACACAGATACTATAATACCCTTTGGCCACGAATTACGGCTTCTACTGCACGTATGTCTTCAATTGCAGGCATAGATGATCGATGGGTCCTCAATATATGATCGTCTACATAATATGACTATACACCGATAGGAGCGAATTATTATTTTTATAAATCGCGACTACTCTGGGTCAAACGAATGGTTGATATTCAATAGAACGAAGGTATCCCATAGCACCATTGGCTAAACCATCGACCACATATATTTGTAGTAACCATATATGGTTTCGCGATTAATAATTTTAAATAATACGGTATACCTACCGTTTCATTATATGACATTTTATGAACTTTCCGTGCAAATTCATCTCGTTGTGCACTATTAATGTAACTAATATAATAATCAATAGCGACATGGTACTTTCACTTTGGAAACTAGTTCTGTTACATGAAGGATGCCACTTCATTCAAAATAATAGACATATACCATTTGAACAAACATTTTGAATTTCCTCAATATTAACGAATCTTCTCTCAACAACACTCGACTCATCAACGGCCAAGATATCGCCATTACCGACTTTAGTGAGCATGGAACTAAAAAAACATCGTTTTGACGAACAACTTTAACCAATGGCCAATATTTAAGTTGACGCCACAATATATCTCCTCCAAACACCATCCTTGGGCGCCTATCCACGACAAAAAACAATGTTCATCTCACCAAATGGCTTATCAAATTCACTGGTGACTTGTTGCAATGTACAATTTAACATATTTAGTTAGAAATTCCGCTCCTATCATACTGATTTCATCAAGAAACACAGTACAAATATTACGGAAAGCGGACCGCTATGTTTGTAATTTTTGATTAGCAAAACTAGAGTCTTTTTTGAAATTGAAATTTTAAACACCAAATAGACCAAATAGATTTAGTTCATTATAAAATATTTGTATCGGATCAATTTCGCGATCGCAACGTCAGTATATCGCTTCTAAAACCAATTCACGTTGCTCTCTGTTTGTCATCCGAAGCATAATAAAATAATCTGCATGACTAAGTAAATACATTTTCCCGTTTTGCTATGACACCGATTTTATCCATCTGTATATTTTATATTAGGTGTGCAAGTAGAAACTCTACTGTTTTTGGTAAAACCAACTTTATTGAAAATATAATTGTTACAGAGATTAATTATTGAAATATTCGCCATTACTATCAATGCTATTTTGCCATTTATCAGATAGATGATAAATGCCTTCACGATAGAAACTTGGTGGTTTCGAAGCAAAATAGTCCGTTTAAGAGCCGTTTTGTACTACTTCAAGTTTCGTGAACCGCTGGCCTTTCAAATATAATGACATGCATCTGAATAAGTAGTAATCAGAGGACACCAAGTCTGGAGAATACGCCGCATGCTGTAAAACTTCCCAGCCTAAGAAGAAGATGAGTTGCTGGGTTGATTTTTCTGTATGTGGGCGAGCATTGTCATGCAGCAATATCACCTTCCGCCTTCCTTAATTTAATTTGATCAATTGGGCCTGGTAACGTTCAGCTGTTATAGTTTGACCATGTTCCAGAAGCTCTTAGTAAATGACTCCTTTCCAATCCCAACAGAACCCCACAGTAATACTTTTTTGACATAAATATGCATTTTTTGCAACTGATGTTGATTACTGGCCTGGATCAACCCATGATTTTATGCGTTTAGGATTATCGTACAAATTCCACTTTTTTAATATATCAGCGTTATTTGGAGCATTTTGTACCATTTCTTCATCAACTAGCCCATGCCTCTTCACAGTATCAACTACATTGGAAGGTAAAATTTTGTCATCAGTTTGATCCATTTATCTACAAATTTTCATAGTAACGGCAATATCGAGATTGGAATAATACAATTTCTTTGAATCCGATAGATACTGCTCATTCTTTTGATATATTTGGTTATACTTTTCGCCAATCAACTCTTTATTTCGAAATGGATAAAATAACACAACCATCTCGCGGCTTTAATTGTCACAATCTTTAACGATGTTATAATCGATCGATCGCACAATTTTGGGCTGATCACGTTTATAGTATTCACCATTCAAACGCTTAGTCCAAATCGATATGAAATCAATTAAAGATATCGTATCCATATTATCTGGTCGATTTTATATTTTTCGATAATTATATATCTTGCCATATAAATATTACTAGATTCCTGAGCAACCATCTCTTGATCCAATTGCCCTTTAGTTTTATTCACTTTTAATCTTTCTTGTGAGTAAGGCGTAGTAATAAATTCAATCTTTCTACTCGTTTCAGACATTGATAATCGTAACAGAAACGATCTCTTGAACAGCCATCTCAAAATAATTTAAAACTTCAATTCTAACAGACTTTAATATTTCACTATAGACGATTCGTTTTATTTTCTTAATCTGCCATATATGCCGCACACGAATATTCCTCCAAGATATACTGTAAATCCATATTAGACCGCAATATGGATGCTTACCAAGGATTGAAATTATCAATTGCCATGGGCCTCGACTATCCAGACAGTATGATAGAATAATACTCTTCTTCATTTCATTTATATACCAAAATTCCATACTGTCATAAGTTTCGAACACTAAATTTTGATTTAATTGAGTAAATTTTCGTTTTAAATCTTTACGACGTCTATCATTCGTTGCCAACGGCAAGAACACTTCGGTTCGAGCCATATAGGAAAGAACGGAGCATGAAATCTGCAAATCGCACTGTTTTGTTTTATAACATGTCACACCAATTCCAAAAGGCGGCCAAAAACTAATTCTTTTCCAGCTATTGTTTTAAATTATTTACTGAAACGAACATTGGTTGAAAATTGAAAATAAATAAATGTTGTTTTTAATTTGTCTAAAATTTTACGAAATTTTTACAGTTCGTAGTTGTATATGAAAGGAACCCTTTAACGCTTTAACAAGTATTGTGGTACATTGTTGTGTTGGTTTTATAAAATATTTACGACGTATATTGATACAGAATAAATTAATAATGCATATTATCTAAAATGTAGCCATAGTCATGTCGGAAAGAAAACCAAACGCTTGTCGGGA
Organism: Nephrotoma guestfalica; assembly: GCA_963691935.1. NCBI lineage: Eukaryota > Metazoa > Arthropoda > Insecta > Diptera > Tipulidae > Nephrotoma > Nephrotoma guestfalica. Next base: position 133,640,633 of record OY829914.1, on the reverse strand, counting down.
GCTCAGTATAAAAAACAGAAATTAGCTAAGCTAAAATCGGGGGGAAAATGAGAAATGCGCTTCATAAATATTTTTAAAGTAAAAATAGCAACTCTGTTTTACCAACTGATTCAGCTTCATCCAGCGGTCTGTGCACTTTCCAATACTTTGAGGATGATGTACAAAATATAGGTAAACAGTTCAAAATAATTATGAAAGTAATAATTTTATTACCAATGTCAACAATACGGTGGAGGATGGTCAGTCACGTCTATCTAAATCTAGTGATGAAAGTGAAAATAATTGTAATGCAATTTTAACGCAATGAAATACAGCAGAAGCAAATTCCGATTCGGAAATAAGTTTAATGTTAGATGATCGAGGTATGTGGCCCATACAAATTAATAATTTCAATGCTCGAATATTAATCGAAAAAGGGCCAAATCTGGAAGAAAATTTTCAAAAAACTATAAGTTTTAGCAAACGCCAAATGGAGAAGAAGTACTCCGAGATTTTCTTGTTTACTCTATTTCCAATAATTCTGTTTATTGGTTTTGCTGAAATTTTTTTGGCGATAACACGGGGATTCTACCCAATCAATCGGATTTTTCAGATTTGCAGCATTTATCGTTAATCTTAACCAGACATGAAAAAAGTGTGGTTCTTAATGAAAATATAAAAAATTGGGTTTGCTTAACTCTTTGACGTACAAATAAAATGGAATTTGATGCGTCCGAAGAATAATATTTAATCTGGCTCAACTGAACAGTTACATGCAAGCTTCAATAAAAATTTATATTGTTGTATAAAATATTTTATCAGGTTAATGTATAATGTTAATGGACAGTAATTAAGTAAGTTTATAAAATAATAAATTAATAATTTTGTAAGGTATGATACATTAGTATTGGATTAGGCTTACTCCAGGAATGTGCTATACATACCTAGGATCGCCATTATGGTTGGCCAGTACGTCTCTTATCATATCATATCATACCATATCAACCAAAATATATAATCTGGTATTCGTCTTACGGGATCACTGTTTTACAGACAATGAGTACTGCTTTCAATGTACTTCTTTCTGATTTACTGGTAGGAAGTAGGGGAGAGCCTGTTGAACATTTTAAATTAAACAAATTCGATGCACGATTTTCGGCATCCGCCGGAGACAGTTCTTGGAGACGTCAAAATCTACAATGGCGCATGAAATGGATGACGTCTCCCAGACGTCATTGTATGCCAGGGGTTAAATAAATCTATAAAATTAAATACTACCGTCGATGCCATGCAACAACGTGTATTACGCTGAACGGGATCACTGGCATAGTGTAATACAGCGCTTAGTAACTATTATACAGTATTTATCTAGGCGTTGTTTTGCATTAAGAGGTTCATCGGATAAGTTAAACACACATAACAATGGTAATTTTCTCAAAATGAAATAATTAAGAGATAATATACTGCAGCGGATTCTTAAATTTAAATATTTTTTTATAATTTTGGGTTGTACACCAAACGTAAGCCACACCTAACGCGTTGTTTTACTTGAATTGAAAATTCATTAAAATTAAGATTAAAATGTTTTGAACATGCGTGTGGCCAGGGGTATGATAATGGTGCGGACATGCGAGGAAAGCAAAATGGTTTGCAAAATAAAATTTTAAATTTAAATCCAAAAGCTTTTTTGTACTATGTTCTGCACATTGGTAAAGGACTTAACCAATTTGTTGACAAAATGTAGAAGCGATAACAAGTTTGAAGAAATTCTTGGTGTTGTAAATGACCTAGCTAATGAATTGAACGTGAAACCCGCTTTTCTTGCAAATGGTGAGTAAAGAATAAGAGGAAAAACACGAAATTTAAATTATGAAAGCACGGATAAACCAATCTTGGATCCAAAAACGCATTTTAAAATTAATTTTTATTTTTGCGTTCTCAATCATGCATTAATATCTATTTCCGAAAAATTCGAAGCACTTCGGTGATATATGTAATGATATGTTTGGATTCATTTACGATATTGGAGAACAATTAGATGAGTCGTTACTACAAAACTATAAAGATTTATATTCGAAACTTTCAGACGAACAAAGAAGTGAATTTCACATAAATGGTGTTGATTTGTTTGATTTTGAAATTAAAAATGTACAGGTACTCTTTGAGTCTATAAAATGGAACCTGAAAATGTTCTTATAGATTGGCAAACAATATGCAGGTTACGATCCCAAATTTGTGCGTAGTTTAACGCATTTTATTAATATTACCTGTGTCCGTTGCGTCCGGAGAAACATCGGTATTAAAGTTAAAAGTTAGTCAAAATTAACAAAGATCGATGATGTCAATGTAAATTAATGTTATGAAAATAAGAAATAATAAAACTTAATCGCTTGATTTTTATATCCCAGTAAGCTAGTTTACTTTTCCTCTAGAGGCGGCCGATCAAATTTTTTGCACACAAGCAGCCGTGTACTTAGGCGCGGGGCTGTTCGGATTTCACATGTGGCGGTCATGAAAGGTGTGACTTTTATGTCTGGATTAAAAACACGAGGGTATCCTAAATAAATTTTAAGAAACGACAACTCCTCGCCCCATAATAACGAATGTTGCTGACCAAAATTTTCTTGTGCGTCATTAAATGAACCATTGGATTCTAAAACATCAGTAGTATTATTATTGCATAGGGTCGATTGCAAACTTTCATCCTTTGTAGATATCAATTCGCATACAACGGTTTGTTTATCAAATAATTTAACTACTTTTTTACAGTATTTTTACTTACGACTGGAAGGATTCAAATATGGAGATTTATTCAAAACATGTCGTTTTATATGCACACTAATTGCATAATCATCATCCAATTCTCGCGGAAGCATATCCACCATAGTGGTCACATTAACAGGAATATTTATAACCAATGATTTTATATGTTCCTCGTCTAATTCTCGGCAATGACATCCAAATTCGGTGTGATGAGTATTCCGGATATGTAAATTCATTAGAAGCAGACATCAATGGAATTTTATTATTGTCGATCGAATGTCCAGGATTCGAAGAAAATTTGATAACCGGCCTTATCAATGGCTTGTAAATGTTCAGTTTTCGCTGGCGTAAAATGTTCAACGAGTTGCAGATTTAATCGATTCTGAATGTTATATATACCGAAAATGGGCTTTGTTCGAATTTTATGCCTCTTATAATGAACTTCACTAATGTTTGCCTTTTTCCAGTGGTCATATATTGGGTCTTTGTTTCGTTGATATGAAGACCATTTTGTTGAGATACTTTCTAAAATGGATCGCTTCTTTCTTGGACAACATGTTACGATTAAGAAGACAGATGTATGTATAGTGTTAGCTTGATTTAAAGTAAGAATTTGCGCAGTACTAATACGACCTAAAGTATGTCAGAATTTCAAAGATTAAAGAGGGTTTGGCAATTGGATCAACATTCTTGATATTATTTTGGCCTTGTTAATTTTGCGTTATATTGCCATTGATATTATTTTTCTTTTGATATTCCTTTAATCTTTGGTTATTGACCAATATGGCCTTCAACCAACTTACTGGAAAACGCCTTCATTCGACCCTGTCCTCAACGAAGTTATACCTCCGCCAATTCCGTATTGTGGTTCCAAGATAAACCCCATCAATATCTCTGAGAAAATTATATTCGGAAACCTGAAGGCAATGAACATAGAACAACATGAAGAGGCTTTTACAATGGCTTATATATATTCAAGCCTTTTGCCAAGGTTTGGCAAAAGAATTCATTTGTAAACTTGTGCCGTACGGCTTGGTTTTGCTAACCATCAGTGGTTTTCTCAAGGACCTTGGATTGTGACTCAATTCGTCTGCTTTAGGTTCAAATTATGCAACAATTAAAAATGGAATGAATACATTGTTACATTGGCCGAGTCAGCCTCACGAAATCTTGGGATCCTCAACAAATAAGAGACAGAAGCCTTGTTAATTTTGCGTTATATTGCCATTGATATTATTTTTCTTTTGATATTCCTTTAATCTTTGGTGGTTGACCCATACTTGAAGGCCAATTTACTGGAAAAAGCCTTCATTCGACCCTGTCCCCGACGAAGTTATACCTCCGCCAATTCCGTATTGTGGTTCCAAGATAAACCCCATCAACATCTCTGAGAAAATTATATTCGCAAACCTGAAGGCAATGAACATAGAACAACATGAAGAGGCTTTTACAATGGCTTATATATATTCAAGCCTTTTGCCAAGGTTTGGCAAGGGAATTCACTTGTAAACTTGTGCCGTACGGCTTGGTTTTGCTAACCATCAAGTGGCTTTCTCAAGGACCTTGGATTGTGACTCAATTCGTCTGCTTTAGGTTCAAATTATGCAACAATTAAAAATGGAATGAACACATTGTTACATTGGGCAAGTCAGCCTCACGAAATCTTGGGATCCTCAACAAATAAGAGACAGAAGGTTCTTTAAATTGCATCAGGTTCTCCAGATATATAAGACCTTCATTAGACCATGTATAGAGTATTTCTGTCAAGTTTGGGGTAAAACATATGGTATTACCCTCCTTATGGTATTGTCATATATATGGTATTGTCTTCAGACTTACAAAAGTTCTAGACAGCCTACTGAACTGCAGATTTGTAAGAAGCGTGTTCTATAGATTAATGCAAGGTAAATGTGCTACAAACTAAAGATGAATATCACCATTAGTTTCGCCCGGTGGAGTATCAAGAGGAACGGTCAATGCACACAATTTTTGTATTTTCAGTGCCCCTGGTATTTTTTTGACTTAATTTAATTTGCAGTTGTTCTGGAGAATATAAATTAATAAATGATTTTGGTTTTAGAAAAGTGGTTCTGGGTCGGGTTGAATAAATAATTATCGCTGGTTATTCAGAATACGATTTACGATTTAATTATTATTGTTGAAGGTGGTTGCAATAGTTAAATGAACTTTAACTAAAACACTTGTTTATTATTTCGCCAAGTACCAACGGCGCATAGTGTTAAAAGTATTAACTGTTTTATTTTTAATATTTACTGACCTAAGTAGTTATTTTATAATTTAAATGTTGAACAATTTAGTAATGAATAGCTTAATATTTATTATATTACCCTACAGGTTACTGACTAGTTATTTTTGAGGTGTGACCAAATTTGATAATTTGTTTTTATAAACAAGCTTATTTATTCGTATGTTAGGTTAAAGATGGCAGTGAGGAGTGGATTTTATGTTATACATAAATTTTTAAATATTTTCATATGGAAAGCAACAAATGAAGTCAACAGAATGCACAAAGCCCCCTCCCCCACCTTTTTCTCTTTATTAACTATGCAATCTATCGGTCCAATTTACATAGAACCGTCTGCACATTCCAATGCTCCATGCCAACCTATAGTACTGGCATGGAAGATGGGTCGATCCATGAATTCTGCACTCCGACAGAGGGTCATAGTTGTGTTTATTTACATCACAGATCTTAATCTGATGATGAAATATCCCTTTTGCATCTTGTACTCGTTGGGATTCGAACCCGGTACCTCCCGATCTAAACGCCAAAGCTTTAATCACTGTGCCGCTTGAGCCCTAGAAGCCTTAGAAATGCAGTTTGGTTTTCTCTCCTGATACGTTACTGTTTGGTAGTTTCTGTTCAATCATATTTTAGGATAACCAGGTCAGATTAGATAATATTAATCAATATCTTATTAAAATCTTACATTATTCTAAATAGTGAAATTGCAGTCCCTATTAATGAATATTTAATTTTGGGAGATTTACAATTAGTTATCCATGTCTACTAAATTAATGTATTTGAATTTTTTCAGGATGCTGTGTTCTGGAAATTTGTACCATAAAAAATCAAAAATAACTGTGCAGTCTTATGCTAACCATTTTACATTACAGTTTATAAATCTAACAACTTACTAACTATAGAGTACTTCGGTGTTTGAAACCGGGTCAATTCCACACACCAATTCTATCCCTCCATCTTAGTATTTGTAAAAGGGTGTGCGGATAATCTTTCTTAAGTTTACCTAGTTCAAACCTATGTCATAGCGGCTATAGACGTGATAGGGTGTTTTTTGTAAATTCGAAAACTTCTCTAAATTTAGTTAACATTTTGTTTCTATATTCATTGTCATCCATAATTCGAGGCGTGGTTTGTACCTGCTTCTGCCTGAATATAAACATTACCTGTTCGGAGGGTTCGTCGGTCAAAAACTATTAAAAATTGATAATGCATTTTGTTTTATTACTGACTTCATCGACCCGTTTATAATCTGTATTCACACTCATTCACTTACTACAAAGAAGAACTTTACAAAAAACTTTTCCATTTTCGTCTCTACACAAATATGTCACGTTACCAATTTTATTTACAATCGCTTTTATGTACTCCGGAGAGAACTTTTCTCAGATATTTTTGGTTTTTTGAAAACCCATACCATGGCGGGTAACGCTTTGTATAAAATCTTGAAAGCGGAACTCGTGCCACAAAAGCACGAATAATTAAGCAATACAACTTTTCCACATTTATAGTCACATTCTTTGAAAATAATTTCCATTTGCCACTTGACGTCATTTAGGAATCTGCTTAATCCATATTGATTGACATTTTTAAATAAAAAATTGCCGCTTCTGGCAGCACACAGGAAGTTGCTTATGAATATTTAAATGAAATTTCCTTCGCTTTATGGCGATCTCCATTCGAGGCTCCTTTTCCACGACGAACATGTTAATATCGTTAGAGAGGATAAGGTCAAAATATTTTGCATGTTAGGATATTGGTTTATCTGATTAAGGTTTAAATTGAGAATGTAATCAAGACAATAGATTTCGGTTTCAGATGCAACGTTAAATGGGATATTTCTGTTAAGTTTGGATGAAAACTTCAGTATATGTGTGGTAGATTAAAGTCGCCAGACAACAATCAAAATTGGTTTTTAGGACATAGTTAAAGAACTCTGAAGCTTTAGATGACATTCGATTAACATTTTGATAATAGAAAGGTAATTAAATTCGATGTAAGGCTATTTTATTGACTTGATCTGCGGTAGGAGGTGGATATGTAGAATTAGGAGTTACAGGAAGTTTTCGGAATGACTTATGAGTTGAAAATTTTGACGTCGAGGTTTCCCTTGGAATTCTTTTCCTAGTAATCTAGGCAGCCACATGGCGGAATTTAGTGCGACTTTGAACTGTTATTTAGGTAAACTTACACGAAAAGGCGCTTAATCGGAATACGCCGAATTTTTAACTTAACAAAGATTTTAATTTCAAGTTTCATCATCTGGGCGAGATAGCTTTAATCTCGTAGTGGGGTTGCCGTTAATCTGAAGTGTCATTAAGATTTTGGTTAATTTGAGTAACCGGTGTCAGTGTTGGTTAAGTTAAATTTACATCTTGGATTCTGACTGAAAAAAAGAGAAATAATTTAATGAAATTTATGTGTTGTTACGTTACACGACTATGTTGAAGGGTCGAAAGTTAAAGTAAAAGTCAAAAATTAAAGTTTAATTGTTCAACAATCGAGGGATTTTAATGTGAATACTACCTCATGTAGTGGAAAATAACGTTTCCAACTCAATAGCTAAAGTAGTTTCTAAACTGAAAATGATTGATTCCGAAACCAGCATACCAGGCTTAAGCAAGAAGTATCAGAACAGGCTTTAGTTTTAGAGCTGTTCTGTGCCACACTAGAGAAGATAGCAAGATGTTTTCGTTTCGGAGTGTATAAGGTATTTGAATTGGAGTATGACTTAGAACGGTGTTGCAGTCGAGGGTTTGAAATAATTAGTTAGCATGAATCAACAGTAGTAGATTTGCTTGAGCACAGCAGAAAATTCACTTGCTGTGTTTTTTTATTCGCTATCTGGAGTGAGCTATTGAGCGCTGAATGGGAAATTATCTATCTGAAATTCCGCTTCTAACTGCCCGTATTGTCGTTGTAGCATTCTAATTAAAAATAAATTCATCCATAAAACAAACGCTTAACGATCTGAAATACACCAATTGACATTTATTTTGACATTACGTTATAAACAAGAATTCACCTGGCTGCGTTTTCAATTTTTATTGTAAAGTCAAATTTCCCATTGAAATGGATAGCGGCGCCAGATAAATAGGTAGAGCAAAATATTTTTATATCGATTTTTAACTAAAAAATTTAATAAAAAATATTAGTTTGTAGTTAAATAAATTAATTATATGCAAAAATAGCATATAATTAATAAGCGCGCTAAACAAAAATTTGGTGATCTCTCGGGCGCTAATAAAAAAACGGCAACTAATTTAGTCAGAAAAATCGATGTTAGGCACACACCATCAGTAACTAAAATTACTTTAAAGTATGTAAATATATTTAATTGCAGTAAACTTCTTATGTTTGTTAATTTTCCATATCAGAATTAATGTAATCGTTATGGCTCATTAATTATCAAAATTTCATTCGGCCGATTTAACCACAGCAATCGTCTTTCTGAAAAGGAAACCCCTTGGTAAAGTAATTAGTGGAATTTAATGAGGTTTTAGAAGCATATTGCGAGATTTTATTCACTAGCTACACGATGTTGTACGACTATTACAAATTTCATATTGCTATTGACATTTAACATGTGACCGTTGGTTAACTAAAGAACTCCAAGATCGGTGTGAATAATACCTATATTATCACTTTATATTTAATTATCAACACAGCTGGCATAGTTACACCTCCTTGCAGCTTATAACAAAATTAAATTATTAATTTATTTCATTCGATTTTGGTATCGAAATGCATGTTAAACTAAATAACTTATATCTTAAACTAAAAATTATTAATTCGATCGCAATTTATTCATAAATAATAATATTGAACTGTGCGCGGTTAAAACAATTACTAATTATCCATAACTTATCTTTTATTTGCAGGGCGCTCAATAAGCCTCGGATCAAACCCTGCGCTACCAATACGACAAACAACTACAATAACACCAGGTTTACGGTACAAAAATTTAGGTAAAAGTGGCTTACGCATATCGAATGTTGGACTTGGAACATGGCCTCTCTTTGCGCCCGGTGTCAACGAGGAAATGGCAGAAAATGTCCTAAAAGTAGCGGTCGAAAGTGGAATCAACTTATTTGATTTGGCCGATCCGACATCAGGTATGTATAGTAATAATTAATAATTCGTGTTTCACGGGCACTTATAACGTATACATTTTCTAGAAACCGTTTTTGGAAAAGTTTTACATAAATTTTCATGGAAACGATCCGCCTTTGTAATTGTAACGAAGATTTACTGGAGCACCAAGTAATTTATAAAAATAATTAGTTTATCTTCTCTGGCTCTAGTTTTTTGTTTTTTTAACTGTATTTTTAGGTCGGAGGAACGAGGTTTATCGCGCAAACACATTATCGAAAGTGTTAAGGCTAGTTTGCAACGATTAGGAGTTGATTACATAGATTTAGTTATTATCCATAAGGCAGATTCGATGTGTCCGATGGAGGAAATTGTTCGCGCTATGAACTATATAATATCGCAGGGTTGGGCAATGTATTGGGGTACGGCACGTTGGAGTCCAGTCGAAATTATGGAGGCGTATACCAACTGTCGACAGTTTAATTGTATTACACCAATTGTGGAACAGGCTGAATATCATATGTTTTGCCGTGAAAAGGCCGAACTATATTTACCCGAAATGTATAATAAAATTGGTGTTGGTTTAATGGCATGGGGTCCACTATCAATGGCACTAGGCGATATGCATCCAAGTGAACGCGGGTTATTTTTCTCGAAAGGATCGTTTATGAAGAAAAGCCATAGTTATTCGTGGACTGAAGATGAAGTGAATACGAAACAGGAATTTGGTATACTAGCAACGTCGGGAGGTGCTTCACAAATTACCGGGGTTCCAAGTGGTTTACCGCGAGTTGATGGTATGACACCGGCCTCCACTCTTAAAGAACAACGTATGGAAGAAGGTCGTCGACAGTGTGATAAGTTACGAGATTTGTCATCGCTAGCGGATAAATTAGGTTGTAGTCCGACGCAGCTATCAATTGCTTGGTCGTTGAAACATGAGCCGGTACAATGTTTACTAATTGGAGCGACTACGTTGGAACAGCTTCATCAAAATTTACAAGCTTTGCAGGTGAGTCATCGTAGTCAAAATAAATATAGTTCAATTGATAATAATCGTGCGTTAGAAATAATAAACAGTACGTAGATAGTTAAAATAGGAGTAAATTGATTCAGAACTCGGATGCTTGTTTAAATTACAAAATTCTTCTAATACTTAAAATTTATTACAATTAATGGCTATTGATCTTTATTATTTGTGAATTTATAGAATTTATCTGAATGTCTCCTGAGGAGCTTAGGTTGCTCGATTATAATTCCTATTCATTTACTGTCGTTCGTCTTTTGTAGGATACTCGGTAAAAGTACTTTTATAACTAATGGTACTTTGAATTGTTTCGTTAAGCTTTAAGAGAAGATGAGCTGAGCTTTGGCCAGTAGTACCTTTGTTATGAATGACCAACTGTGATTCAGTTTCAGGTGTTACTGACTTCTTTTATCCTAAGTTTGTTTCAAATTGATATCTCATTTCGTTTTAACTGCTCACTTGTTAGGGGTTAATGTTATTTTCACCAGTTCAACATATTCCGGGTTTGTTGATAATTTTATTGCCTTTTCAGGAGGATAGACAGCGAAATGTTTTAAAGAGTGCTTTTGATTTATTATCAAAATATGACAGGGCCCCGGACTTACATTATCTTATGAAGACAAGCTTCTTGCCTCGCGATTTATTACTCTAAGACTTTGAAGTCTAGTGACCTTCGGTAATGTGGCCAAAATTAATTTCAGAAGAACTGATTTTGACGTTCTCAGTTATTGCTTGATTTGTTGTTCCACATTTTTTAGTGAATATTTTAGAAAATATTTCCTGGTAACTGCCACTTCCTTATTTAGCCAACTTCCACTTAGCATTCGACAACAAATAAATTCGAAATCATTTCTACGCAGGTACTTAAAGTTTGGCTTTTTGAGCACCCTAATATAGTTTTTTGTATTTAGAGTTTTATTCTGATGAAGTTTGATTTTAGTTTTAATTTATTTATCTTTTTATATTTTATATTTTTATTGTTATGTTTTTATTTCTTATGTTATCATAACTTTTTATCATAAATTGTTCTTTGTTAAAGAGTAAATCAATATTGCCGGTGATAATTACCCTACTAATTTTTTTTTCATTTTGTATTTTAACATTATATGTGACAAAAAAATTGCACTGAAAATAAATGATAAGCCTGTGTGCTTCAATAAAAAAAATGAGTTCGCATGCTTTTGCCAAAATTTTATCTTGTAAACTATAAAGACATTCTGGTCTAGTGGTCTAGTCTCTATGGTATTTATTAATGTATTTATTATTATTTGGTACGGTGAGTTCTGCACCTTACGTATAACAGGAAAAATTATATGACGAAATAACGAAATAAATCTAAATAACTTTAGTGCGTGAGTCTGGCAACGTGAAAATTCTTGTATTTCCTTAATTTTTTTTAAATTTTAAATCGTTTCCATTGCAATGGAAATGATTTGTCAATAGATTGATGGTGTTTCGATATACGATCGAGTAGATTTAGTGAGGTAATGTTTTCCATTGTGTGGTGGTTTTCTCCTCCGCTGCAAACGGAACTATTTTATCTTGAAGTTGACACACAAGTTGATAACAAATTATGGTCGAATACATATGGTACTTACGATCGCCGGTACATCGAAAACACATGCTCCAGGATTGTAAGGATGATCCTTATCGCGGAGCTGGAGTTGGATAACCGGAACATCAACTACTATAGACTAGACGTAAACTCTAGTGCTTATAGTTCGATCAATGACCAATAACAACAAGGGATGCAGTTTGTGACCAGGGTATTGGTAAGGTTCCACAAATGAGCAAAGAGGGCGCTAACAAATTTCAAGATAAAAAATAGGATGTTTTGTGAGGGATATGAAAAAGATACATAAGCTTAGTGACAATGACGATTTCGTGTTAAACCTAACAAACATGGCCGTGGTCAAACAAATTTGGTTTGCACTATCATTGGGTCATCAATTCGCTGTACGCACACCCGACTATTATATTAACACGAACATGAAACCAGAAACACGTTCGAACACGACCTTGGTTCTGGGGTACACAATTACATCACGGCTTGTTCCAAGCACGAGACATGTTTCTTGGAGAACCATCGGGACATAATTGTCATTCACGCTGACAAGGCCATTGTAACGGTTTTAATCAGTGCCACAGACTACCACGCGAAGATGTACAACCTACTCAACACCTCGGAATACACCTTGTGCCGCAACGAACATTTTCCATGGCTTGAGTAATCACTGAATTCGATTATAAGTAAACATACGATTAAGAACATGATCGGAGAGGAACAAAATAGTTTAGCACAACCTCCTAGTACGTTACCTAAGATATATGGACTAACCGGAGATTCCTTTAAAACCGGTCGTATCGACGATTTGTCGATAGAGATCCGATTTGACCATCTTTTATTATTTTGCACATCCATCCTAAACTACTTACGGAATGAATACAAATATAACCTTAAAAACACCACCGAGTTCCTTCAGAGAGTCACACCGATTAAAATCTCCTCTGACCATTTTTTGTTTTCTTTGGATGTTAGGTCACTGTACACATCGGTATCTTACAACAATTTTATGCAAATCTTGCGGAATAAATGGGATAAAATCGCACCGCACACAACGCTATCCTCCACGATGTTCTTCAACATGATTCGTTTTTGTATTGAAATATCTGCCTTTGTGCGGTACGACCTATTTATAAGAAAACTAGGGACTTGGCCTTATGGCCATCGTCACGAATATAGTTTAGGACCATGCTATCCATTCGGTCTTGGACGAGCACGGCTTTGATGTTACGTTCAGTGTCAAATATGTTGATGACATTTGCGTTATTTTAATTAGCAGGTTGAGCTTAATATTTAATTAAACTAATTATTTAGGTATTACTGATTCTTAAGATGTGCTACTTCTCATTTTAAAATCTATTATCTTACAGATTCCTTAGAAATAGAGGTCAAATTATTCTAAAATTCCCATGAATCATCTTTTTTAGTTGCAGATTAGCTATTTAACTCATTTTATTTATATAAATACTATAAATTGATAAATTTCTTGTAATAATTAAATTGAAACTAAATTGTGCTATCTTGTGCGAATAAGTACTAACTATTTGCATTAATAGGAGTGTCTGTAATATGGCCAAGCTTGTCTTTAACTAGCTCTTCTTTCCTATCCTTCGGTTTTGTTAAATGTGAAAGGGGTGTTCGGTGGCGCCCGGCTTTCCTGGAAATTTTGAAATGAATCCAATGAAATCCAATGAATCAGTCAAATCGTATCAACTTTCGAAAGAATATCTTTCCAAAGCCCAAACTAAAATTTTTCGTAACTTTGGAAATTCTTAAATTCAGAAATTATAATCAAATATACTTAAATTCATAAATAAAACGAGTACCTCTCAGCCTTGAATTATCTTCAAAAATTTTCGATCTTTTATCGCAACACAAGCATTTTACCTCCTTTCGTTAACACAAACACAGTCGAGTGTGTATTACGTTTTTCTTCATATAGTAGTGAAAAATAAAAAATTTGGAGGACATTGATTATTTATTTTGCTGGCCGTACACCCCATTAAGTGATTTTGTCACGATGAGCTCATCCAAATTTGTACTAATCCAAGCAAGATTTGATAGTGGAATTACTATCGCATTGTCTCTCTCTGCTACACAGCTCTCAACACCGCCCCGCCCCTACAGTAAATTGTTGATTATTATTAGGTTTTAGAATTTTCCGGTATAGTAGCAATTTTATAAACCAAGTTTGCCCAGAATGTCTTCCTAAGGGCCAATCGATCTTTCTGTATTTAATGTTAATGTACATTTTAGTTTCGCATTTACATAGTCATACCAAAATATTTTGTCGTGTTCACATAGGCAACTTGCTGAGAGTTCTGTTCTACTGGTATCCAATTGACCTTTTTGTAGGTGAAGTTCACGTGAACAGATTTTGATTCATTGCGTTTTATTCGCCATTTCTATGTCCAGGTACTGACAATAATAGTAGCTCTTTGCTTATGGATTCTTCTATGCTATCAGCGACTACAAAGTTTATCTCCTCCATAGTTGGCAGGTGCGAGGTATTAGCACAAATAAAGTTGGTCCCAGAACGTTGCTTTGTGGTGCTGGTAACACTTAAGTGTCGGCTTGCTATGATGCTGTATAAGATAGCGGAAATTTCTCAGCGGAAAATACGAGATTTCGCTACTCGCCGCAAGTGGTAGCACCATCACAAAAGTGAATTTATTTTGTTATATAATTACCAGCGGAAATTTTTTATTCATTTTGTATATCTTTTTTCACTAAATAAAACATCCCAGCGGAATAAAATATTAAAAGTGATCCTTAAAATGACAAATTGATTGATCTCCGAAGTAAATTAACCCGGTAAATGAAATCTTGAAATTTAATAATATTTCGTCTTTTCGCCATTCTAAATGAATGAGGATGAAATTTGGATAGTAAAGGGTGGTTAAATTTTAAGGGCCGATGTTGATTTTGAATAAAACACAAATTATTTAGAAAATTATTGTCAATTCTTTTTATTATGATAATATGGTATGGTTCAATTCTGTATGGAACAAAATATCGGCCAAATGGCCGCCGCGACCTCGGCGGCACACCTCCACCCGATGGTCCAAATTTTCGATGACGCTTAGGCATAATTGAGGTTCTATGCCGTTAATGTGCCGAATTATCTCATCCTTTAGCTCTTGAATTATTCATGGCTTATCGACGTACACCTTTTCTTTCAAATAACCCCAAAGAAAGAAGTCCAACGGTGTCAAATCACATGATCTTGGTGGCCAATTGACATCGCCACCACGTGAGTTAACACTGTGTGGCAAGTGGCACCGTCCTGTTGAAACCACATATCGTCCACATCCATATCCTCCAATTCGGGCCATAAAAAGTTCGTTATCATCTCACGATAGCGAACACCATTCACAGTAACTGCCTGACCGGCCTCATTTTGGAAAAAATACGGCCCGATGATGCCGCCAGCCCATAAACCGCACCAAACAGTCACTCTTTGTGGGTGCATTGGTTTTTCGACAATCACTCTTGGATTATGATTCGCCCAAATGCGGCTGCTTATTGACGAATCCACTTAGGTGAAAATGTGCCTCATCACTGAAGATGATTTTCTACGAAAATTGATCATCCACTGTTGCCATTTCTTGCCACCATTCTGACCATTGACGACGTTTGGAATGGTCAAGAGGCTTTAGTTCTTGAGTCAATTGCACCATATAAGCGTGTAACTGCAAGTCTTTATGCATAATGTTCATCAACGACGAGCGTGAGAGGTGCAATTGTTGGGCACGACGACGAGTTGAGGTGGACGGCTCTTCAGCCATACTATCGCGAACAGCAGCAATATTTTCTGCTGTACGAGCTGTACGAGCATGCACTGGTGTTTTTAAATCTCCTACAGACCCGGTTTGCTCAAATTTTTGCACGATTTTTCCGATTGTACGCACATTTGGACGATTAAATTGACCGAAAAAACCACGAAGTGCACGATATGCATTTTGATTTGAACGCCCGTTTTCATAATATGCCTGAATAACTTTAACGCGTTGCTCGATTATGTATCTTTCCATGGTTCAAATTGAGTTAGTCTGAAATTGAGAAATGTCAAATTAAATGCAGAAAAAAACTTGACGTTTAGGTGTGGTTCACATTCAACGTCGGCCCTTAAAATTTAACCACCCTTTAGTATTGATCAGGGATTTTAAAGTAAGTTTTGGACAAAATTCTAGGATCTATTCATGCTGGACTAAACATGGCCATTTCCAAACCATTTCTTTTGAAAATTTAAAAATTGATTGATTGATTGATTGATTTTGAATGTACGACCAAGTTCTTAGGCTTGAGTTCCCGGATGACGCCGGGTCCACCGTACACCCTTTTTTACACATAACAAAACCGAAGGATTGGATAGGTTAGTTAAGTGGGACAGAATCGGCCCGGTTACAGACACCTAGGTATAGCCGATAGTTAGTAACACAAAGACAACACAATTCTAATCTACTAGATGAAGGATAAAGGCTTAATAGGTTAATGGATAACGATGGTATTGGTCTTCAACAATTGCTTCTTTAAAACGGCAACCTAAGAAAAAATATTATTATTTCACATGCATCTGGAATTTTCCTGAAATTTAATTCTATTAATACTTTTCGGCTTCCTAACCAAAATTGGTTGACTCGACCCGTTACAGACACCTATGGAAAGTCGTTAGTAATAAAATGACAACACAATTCTAAACTACACAATCAGCAATTACAATGAGGCATTAATTCACAAGCATCTGTAAATTTCCTGAAATTTAATTCTAAATTCATATTTTCCGGCTTCCTAAATAATTGAAACATTTATTAATTTAATCATTCTGCAACTCCGCAACTTACAGTAGAATTTCCTGAAACCAAAGTTATTTGAACTATATTCAAAATAACTCTAAAATTCATTAGTATTTAACCGTTGAATTGGGCGAACACGAAATAGCAACAAAAAAAAACAGATTAACTAGATTAACTACCGGATTGCATTCAAATATGCCTTAAAATATCCATCCATTAAAATATCCTAAATAATTAAGAATTCGCAAAAATTTCGTATGTTTACTAAATTTTTTTATAAAACTGCTGAATTTTTCCCGACGCCCATCCTTTTTCACAAGGAAACAAATACTTTTATCACTACTTTTGCACTAGTTCTGGAACTTCTTCTACGTTTGCTGGGGATATATCACATACAATTAATCTCAGACATGACACATGCGACTCGTCTATGACTTGTCACCTCGTATTAGACTTGTCATAAACGATTCATCTCAGACTGGTAACAAACGTAAATTAGTAATTAGTGTGTCGTCAATGGCTTTCCTGCTGGAAGGTAATATTTAAGTAAAGGCAACTAGATAAAATTTGAAAAAATTATTCTAAAATGAATGATAAATAAGTTTATTTTATAATTTTTATAATTAAATATAAATCGTACCAGTATCTTAAAAGAGGGATAATATGTACTCGTATATTAAATATATTTGAATGAGATTTCCTGAGAACCGAATAATTTTAATATAATAGCTCGGCACTGTACATGTAGATTAATATTCAGGGTTGATTTGAAATTGGGAATTAATAATTATAATTCTTGTACTAAAACAGTCAAGATTGGCAACGTTGCATTTTATGACAAACATCCAGTCGTTGGTGTATTGAAGTATACAAACCTTCTCTTTCTTTTGAATAATTTACACTCCTTTTGAAAATTTAAAAATGTTAATTTATTTATTTTCAGTTTTTGGCCAATATCTCAAAAACTTCCACTACTAAGCAATACTTTCGGTTGTTTTTCTAATAGCTTAGGTTATACTGAGACTACGAGGAAAATTTGGGGAAAATTGCCAAAAACTGAAAATAACTTACATGGCCGCAGAAAATCAAAAAATTGTAGTGAAAATTCTAATCCATAAATTTTCCACAAATTTCCCTTGTAGTCTCCGTATAACCTGAGTTGTTAGAAAAACATCCGAAAGTATTGTTTACTAGTGGAAGGTTTTGCGATATTGGCCAAAAACTGAAAATAAATAAACATTTTTAAATTTTCAAAGGGATTGGTTATGTTTGTACTATGGTTATTACTTGATCTGCAGTAATTTTTCGAATATTTCTGGAAGTAAGGAAATCGGCTTATAAGATTTTTTGTCACTTAATCGTTTGTTTTGTGTAGCTATCATTGGAGAAGGTTACCTAGTCGTCTTTCAAAAATAGCTTTTATTATTTTATTATTATTGTTCTTGTCCTTTAACTCATATCTAGTAGATTTCTTTGTTATTATGTTATATTGTGTGACAGGGGTATATTGTAATTATTCACTTTATTGTTAGGTATTTTCATCTTCGGTTGTCCTCGAGGTGAGCTGCGAAAGAAGAAGCTTATTGCTTGGCAGCTATAGCTCATGTTCCACCATCAATTTTAACTGCAGGAATTTGATGTTTCGGTCGTTTTAATACTTTCGTCACTTTCCAAAAGGAGTACTCAGTATATCGTTCCCCAGTAAGGCCACTTGATTTCTTTAATTAGCAATTTTAGTGTGTTGGAACACAATTTTGATATGTTTTATATTCTGGCTCACGACTTCTTTGCCAAATTTCCCTTGCTTTTCATTTTATTGAAACCGTTAACTAAATTACATAGGATAAATACTATTTGGGTACTTTTTCCTTGAGCTTTTTTCCATAATCGCTTGTTATACGCAGTAGTTGAATTAATCTAACTCTTCTTCTACCTGTACCGAATTTTTAATTCGTACTTGAAAATTAATATTATCACCAATTAGTTATTAATTTCTTCACCAGATTTAGTTATATTGATCTATCCTATTTTTAACAGCTGTTTTCCATTTCCAGAGATAACTTTTGATCCCCAGTAGATATTTTTTGCATTAAACTCGCCTTCAATTATAAAACTTGCTCGAATTGATCGAGTACGGTTTTGGTGCTCCTCTTTTACTTGCAAGTGGTTTTCGTTCCTCTTTGATGTATTTGGGTTATTTTTTCGGTATTCCTAAATTTGTTTCATAATCTTTGTAGCTTCTTTGCTATTTGGCATTATCTGTAGTGTACGAGATGTAGCTTTTTGCATATTTTGGCGTGAAGTTTAATGGACATCTGACTCTTTTAACTTTGACATTTTTTGCACTGTGGTAATAAACCGTTTTTCCAATGGTTTTATTTTAATTCTCAGCCACTCATGTTTAGTATTGTCTTGATTCCGCATTTTCTTGGTGATTAAAAGTGAGCATAAATAGTGGAAGCCATACATTTTTCTTCTGTTGCGGAGACTGGGTGAAGACTTCTAACCATAACTTTGGGTGGGCGGTCATTTTTGTACACATAAGTAAACCATCGATGCCCCTCGAAATTTAGTTTTGTAGCCAAAGCTCTATAAGAGTCTGCAACAATAACTGTTCCTTCTAGAAACCTTTTTTGAAGTTGAAAGTAAAATGTCTGCCATTTTTATGGTGATATATTCTACCATCACATTTTCGATACGAAGTTTATGTTTCGTTTCTCTAGAATAAAATTGGATCCTGTTTCACATATTGCATAAAAGCAGACTGGTAAACTGCTATTTTAGAAAAAAAAATTGAATAATATAGAGAATTCTAGAGCAGATTATATTCCAGAGGCGGAAAGTTTCATCGATTTAAAGAATATGGCCCGGAACGGAATTAGGGAAAGGGAAATTGTTGAAATTTATTCTAGTGGGTTGTGATAGCATTAGGAAAGAAATAATTTGGTAATGAACCAATAATCAATTTTATTCAAGGAAACAGATACATAAACTTCGATTATTTATCGAAAATTCGATAGAAAACATGTCACCACTTGACAGTGTTGAACTTTGCTTTTCTTGTTACGTTTTTTATTCCGGTCTAAGAGTCATTTAGTTCCCCTTTCTTATAGGAAGCTTAAGAATGACTGATTCAATCGAGAGTTGCTAGTTTGTTCTAGGGCAACATAAATCTCCAAGGATTGGTACCACTGTTCAGAATAACCTATTTCAAGTACCATACTGTAACAATGTTGAGAATTCGCTATCGAAAATTTTGCAACCAAAAACTATTTGCCAAATCTTTAAACTATTTTAAAATGAAAATTTTATAAATTCAGTACAATCAGGAACTTGCTTAAATAGATACAATATGAGTGATTGGACTTAGTAACAATATAAGGGATCGACGTTTCCAATTGGCCACATTCAAGAACTGTTTTCAAAAATTTTAGAATCCTATTTCCATCCTACATATCAATTTCATTATGATCGTATTGGAAATGGCCTTGTTTCGTTCCAGTTGACGTAATTTCATAAGTTCTTCCAAAAATCAATTTAAATCTCATTTCTATTCAACGTACCATATTTCCATCCTATAAACCCGATCTCATCATAATCGATTATTAAATGGCCCTCCGCATTCCGTTTCAGTAGCGAACACCATTCACAGTTGGCTAAATTCCATTCCAGAAATCATTTTAAATTATCATTCCATTCTGCATACCAAATTTCATCGTGTTTGGTTTAGAAATGGTCTGGCTCCGTCCCGGTTGGTCATATTCCAGAATCCAAATTTTTTTCGGTGAATTGTCGTTTACAGTGAATTGCTATTTTTGGTGCATTGTCGTTTACTGTAGATTATCGTTTTTGGTGAATTGTTTGGTGAATGATCCTTTTCGGTAATTTGTTATTTTCAGTTAATTGATTTTCCGTAAATTTTCGGTTTTCATGAATTGCTGTGCTCTTTTCGTGTTGTTTCCGCCTTGCGTGTGCACGTACATAGTCACAAGTGATGATTTACCGATATACTGACAGTTTATGAATCAAATATTTGCGATATATGCGCTTAAAATATTTTGGTTGCAGTATTTTAACCGCTACAATGTATTTTCAATATTATCGAAGCGGCTATAATCTATTTATAGTAACAGTTTTGCACTTGTTCAAATTCAAATTTTTATCTTTTGTAATTTTTTAATTTAAAATTGGCCGACGGTTGGACGGCTGTCATGGGTGGTTATATGCCTGCTTCTTTTACTTTATGAATGTGTAGAAGCTAAAAGTTAGACTCCAAATTTTAAAATCAAGATAACCTTTGCATAGGCTTTTTCAAGTAACCCCAAGGTCAAATAGAAATCGATATATTTTCAACTTTTTTGAAACTCAATCTCTTTGAAATACCTTAACGTTTCGGAATGTTTTAGACACTCATTGCTGCATCCGAAAGCGATCCACAGAATTTACTTTTTGGGTCAGAAGATGTCATGATACTGTAAAATAAACTTAATCGGTTTACACTCCATAATATTTTCTAAACGTTGT
Organism: Nephrotoma guestfalica; assembly: GCA_963691935.1. NCBI lineage: Eukaryota > Metazoa > Arthropoda > Insecta > Diptera > Tipulidae > Nephrotoma > Nephrotoma guestfalica. Next base: position 133,619,625 of record OY829914.1, on the reverse strand, counting down.
TGTGAATTAATAAGTAATTTTAATTTACTAATTAATAATTTTTCTATTTTGTTTCGTTTTAGCTACTGCCACGCCTATCAACCAGTGTAATGCTCGAATTGGAACGTATACTAGACAATAAACCTGTTCGACCGCCTCTTATATCAACACTTGCGCTTAGATGACAATCAGTCTGCCCCCCAGGGCCACCGTCTAGTGTGAGTGGTGTATGTGGTGGGGCAGATTCGCCAAAGGATGATAATATCAGTTTGGGTCGAGGTGACCGCGACGGTTTGAATGATGACCAGAAGGACTCATCATCAAAACAAAATTTTTGTGAAATTCAGTGACAAATGGAGTATTTAGATAATAATAATAAATTAAATAAAACAAACAAAAAATTTACAGAAACATCTGAAGGAAATAATAATAATAATTTTAATAATAATTTAAATAATAATAAAAATAATAATTATTATGTATTATTAAATCAATCAAATTTTATTAATAATAATAACAACAGTAACAATGACAAAAATAATGTTAGTAATTTAAAAATATCCAAATCAAATGATTCATTGATTTATAACAATTTCAAATGTAGCAATCAACAACAACAACAACGCTTAGATAGTAATAAATTAAATAAAACAAGAAATGCACAAACTAATAACACCATTACTACAGCAAATACTACTAATACTACTCCGACTAATGCTGCAGCAGCTACTACTAAAAAATCAATTAACAAACGAAATTCCAGCAGCTTAATTAATTTTAAAACTTTTGACATCAAATCGATTTACTTAAATTTTCGTAATTCATCAAATTCAATTAAATGTAATAGTGTTGTTGTCGACGGAAGTGCAAATAATACGGGCAATAATAATTTCGATACAGATGACACGGATACCGATAACACAGCTGATTTAATCAAATCAAATAGCAAAATAATAAAATATAATAATAATATGCCATATGTAAAAATTGAACAATTTGATACGAATGATAATGACCCGCGTGGCTCTACAACACTATTAACATATCATAAGTCTCCGCTACGGTATAATAGTAATAATAGTGTTAATAACAATAATAATATTAATAATGCTAGTAATAATAATAATAGAAATACTAATTTTTTGTCATCAAATTTTTCTTTGATCAATTTAAATCAAAATTTACGTCGATCGTCAACATCAGATATTATAACGTCGGAGAATAGTGGCGTGAACGGTAGTACACGTAGACTACATCAACAGGCACAAGGGTCGCGCAGACCGAGCACCAGTGATTTATTGCGTAAGGCACGTGAACGTAAAAATAGCGGTGATATGTGTAAATTTGGTCGGATGGGTCGCAGCGTTTCGCAAAGTGGTAGTTCCACTGGATTTTTGGCGAGTGGTGCACGCAGCTCTACGAATTTTGGTGGTAGCAGTCGATTGGGCGGTAGACGTACTAGTATGGCCTTTTAAGTATTGTTGTATTGTATACAGAACTATATATTATATACGAGTAGTATAGCAATTTAGTTTTGGATCTTTGTATTCGATTTTAGGATTTGGTTTTGGTCTAAATATTTAAATGGCAACGGTTGTGCTGTGTAAATTGTTTTGCAAGGATGGTGGTGGAGTCGAAAGAAAAAGTTTCTTGTTGTTTTACGAAACTAAACATTTTTAGTCCATAAATGCTGATTTGGCTTATATTAAGCGCTAAATTTTATTGTATAATACTTTTCATTATTTTTTAGAGTTACCTGTATAAAATTCGAATGTCTGGCATTACAACCAATACCTTTGGAAATAACTGAACTTCTGAACTGAACTGAGCAATTAACTTAAGTGACACTGTCTGTAAAATCGATAGGATAAAAGTACTTGATTTATTACTTACATTAAGTACTGGATTTAGCATTTGCGTATTTATAGGATTAATTCAATTTTAGAGAAGAATGTTGGATCCCTAGACTATTTGCGTAACTTCTAGCCTGTCTAGTACTGACATGGAAGATCACTCCGACAGTGCGTTGTAATTATATTCATGCACATTGCAGACTGTTTTGCATCCGTGACCAATCGGAATTGGAACCCGGTATCTCTCATTTCTAAATTTTAATGATTTTTACTTGAATCAACAGACAACAAATAAAACTCGTTTCTTTAAATCAACAGTAATAAACACATTTTCGTTTACTTGATTTCATTTAAATGCCTTTTATAACTTAGAAATTCGGTAATTCAATAACCAAATATTTATACATGTACCTCCTTTCATTTAAAATTAGTATGATTAGTATAATGGCCCAAATTCAAAAGGAGTGTCCTTCGAGCAAAGATAATGCTAGAGTCAACTAAATACCGGCAGGTCGCTTGTCTTCTTAATTCTACATTCCATATCTAAAACGTTGAAAAAATTGTCGATTTATGATTGATAGAAAAGGCGAAACTAATGAATGGTTGTTTGAAAACAAAAACATTTTAAAAACACAGTAAAACAAACAAATTCTAAACAAAAGGTTCTAAAATAAAACATAAAACAAAAAAAACATTTCAGGTTTGGGCAAAATTCTGATTTAACCTAAGTCCAAACCTGATCAATGTTATTAGAGGTCTGTGACGTTATGTGGATTGGTTCATTTGTGTCATAGATAGTTGGTATTATATAGATCTATTCGAAGTAACTCGCATTTTCTTAGGTTCCTACTTGGTACCTTAATTTTAATTATTTCTAGTTTAGATGGTGCATCAATTTGATCAAGTAGCATGTTTCCAATAAACGAGCAGTTCCCATCTCACGTTTGTTTTGGAGCTTCGAGATGTTTCAAGTTTTACAGCCAGTCGGATACGGTGGTAATTGCTGCATATTAATATGGCACTGCAAATCTTGATCGTAATCCCACCTATCTTCGTAAACCGCATATCTTCAACGAAAGTAACCCCTGAGTATTTTAAATAGATTTAAATTTATTTGTAAAAGAGGTAAGGTATTTGTAAAAGTATGCCATTGATAAGATCAAGTACGGAGTTTTGTGTACCAGGGTTTACTTTCCGTTGCAATTATATGATTTTGCACTTATTAATGTCGATTGGAGTCACACAAAGTTGTTAGATTTTGACATAGTATTGTTCATATTTTCGACCGTTCTGTACATTTTAATATCTTCTGCGGACATCACGATCTTAGAATGCTGTTGCTTCGGTTATTACATTAAATAAAATATCATTAAATAAAGTGCCCGTGAAGTAGCTTGATTCCCGTTCGAAATATTGAATTCGATCACTTAAATACGCTTTAAACCAAGCTTCAAACTGCTTGGTGAAGCTAAATTTCAATAATCGCTCTAAAGTTTTACAATGGCTGATATCCGCACACACGAGATCAACTTCCTTACGTTTTTAAATATCCTAAATCGTGTTATTAGCAAATTCTAAGAGGTTTGTTGATGATGATCTTTTAGACACTAACCCATCTTGAATATCTTAATATACCGAAGAACCAATGTTTTAAAGCTTTTGAAAACTACAAGACCAACAAATTTTGGAATTAAAGATATTGATGTTATACCTAACAAGACAAATCATTTCTTCAAACTGGGATCACGTCAGGTTCGCTCCCATCTCCGGATGTTTCCACAGCACGGCGGATATTTTAGTTTTAAATATGAGGCGTAATTACAGATACCATTCTATCGACATTGTTTAGATTTTCATACTTATGAATGCCTTCCTTCTTATAGACTGATGGAAAGAAATCAGCAAACAGGTTTGATTTTTAGTTTGAAGATCCCAAGATTTTTCTCATTTAAAGGTCATATGTGCAGGATAACCTTTATTTCATGTTTTGTTTTTAAAATAAGTCCAGAAATGTAATGTAATTGCGATATTTTTGTCTCAAAATAACTTTCGACATATTGGTTACTCCTTGCGAACTTCTGATTAGAACTGAAGAGCATCTTAATTCGCCTTAACTTTCCTACTCTTTAAATTAATGAGTGGATTTAATAAGCACAGTAGGCACATCTAGGTGAATGCCTTTAAATAATATATCATAGAGTTTGAATTTCATTCTTTCAGTTTATCTGCTCAAAGTACGGCTTTAAGTCAGTTTTATCTGAAGTTAAAATCTGGCGTTAAGCCCTAATAATTAGTAATCTGATCCTGGTCGCGTTGAACAATTATTTCTCACATTTAAATGTGGAAGTCCATCCATTTCGACGTCAGGCGTTCAATTCAACTAATATCAGGAAAATTAAAGTCGACTGTGATCAAGACGACATTGAATGGATAATTGTTTCGCAACATGAAGTATATAATGATGTTGGAGATTTGGGTAGAATTTATGTGTTAGCAGCTACATATTGGCTAGGAACGAATTCAGAACTTAAGATCGCTCTCTTAAATGATGTCTCACATATGATATACATTGGAAACAATGTTTTAACAACGAAGATATAAAATTCAGCTTGCAATCGATTAGAAATAATTAAATTTGAATAAATAACCGCTTTCAACGTTAGTTCTTGAGCCTCTTGAATGATCAAAATTTTACTGGAATCTGGCAGTTTGAATGTTTTGGTTATTTGCTTATTATCTGATTTAGTAAATATTAAGTACAGCGTTTCCGATAAAGTTGAAATATCAGTGACGGATGTTCTATTGAGACAAGCATTGTTCAATTGTGATTTATTAAGTATGAACTCTGCTCGTCACATTGAATTCGTTCTGTATCCAAAGTGACATTAATTGCTTTCCAATCGACCACCGCAAGCACTTATAAACATTTAAGGCTTTGTCTTTGCTAAATTAACTACTCACAACTGTTCTACCTTTTTATTATGAGTAGTTGAAAGCAGTTACGATAAATTTGTCCGTTAAGGTAAGGTCGTCCCCATTTGATTTATTAATTTTAATTATAAATCTCTAGTTGTGGAATGAAGCTCTCCCCGATATTTTAATATTATAAATGTCTTAACGGTTTAAAATTGTTCAGTCCGGGGTTCTAATAATGTGAATGGTTGCTATTTTTTGATGTTAAATGGCAATGGCTAGCGATGGCTTATCATCAATGATCCTCTTACTCGTACTTTAAATACGTTGGTTTAAACGGGACCTTCCTCTAATAATTATATTTGTGGTTATTTTTAGACATCACCAAATTGTTTAAGTTGATATTGCTCAGCTATCTGAACTGTTACATCAAAGTAAGAGGTAAGACTTGAAGTCGCCAAACTCTTTGAACTTCACGTATAATGAGATTATACGAATGTCGTCCTACTCTATATAGTTGTGACAGAAATGTCGTTTAGATTTTTTCAAACTCGCTCATTATGTTTACTTGATACGTATTAGTATAGTTTCGTTTTCGGTCCCCTATATAAATAAAAGTGTTACAAATTTAACGAAAAATCTGTAGAGTACCCACACAAATACTAACTACTTTCCATACTACAACGTACTTTAAACAACGAGGAGTCAATAACATATCTTCCAAGAACTTCCAAGAAGTGGAATTTACTAAATGGTTTCGAATTTCCATTGGACTATAAAATTCACAAATTTAAGACAGCTATCAAACTTTATTTGAGGCATCGCGCGTTCGGTGCATGATCGCTGACAGTTACAAGGACCTAGAACAGCCTAAAAGACCTCCCTGCACTCAATTAAAATTAAACGTAAAAAAATAAATACGTTATAACAACGTTTGTGCTTGACGTGGTCGGATTAGTTATTCAAATCCGGTAACCAGCTTTGAGGATTGTCGCTGCTCTTGTACATTTAAATAATTTGGTACGAAAGGCTTAATAATAATGAGGTTACAGTTAGAAAAATAGAATTTACCATAAAGACCACTAAATTGAAATGATATAAAATAAAATAATGAGGTCATACGCTTGAAAACGCTCATTGTGCCAGATAATAACAGACCGTTGAAGTCCTCATAAAAGCTCGACCTTTAGAATCTATTGTTTACTATGGTCGTTTGTAATCGTCAATAATCTCATTTTTAAGGCAATTCAAAGCAAGCAGCACCCACGGCCGAATTCCGATTCGGTATTCGTTTGAGGAAATGGTAAGTAAAATGATGCTAGCCGGAATTTAATTGAATTGAAATTTGAAAGGGAAAAAATTAAGCATTGAAAAATTAAATTGTACGAATCCCGGTAAAGCACAGGCACACGAATTAAAAAAAGCTGAATTAATAACTGAGTGGTCAAAAATGAATAAACAAAGTGGTATTTATATGAAAAATTGCCAGTTTTTTAATTCGTATTTAAACAAATTTTCTGAATTAAAAAAGTGATTTAAGAAAAAAATCTTAATTCAAAATTTCTGCACAGATAATATGCACAGATTGGGAATAAATTCTGGATAGTTTTTGCTTACGAGCTGCTTACGAACATTTATTTACTGTAATGATATTATTATTATTATGTATTGAATAATGAACCCATTTTTGAAAAATGTAAGAGACGAGAACAACATATAAATTCTATTACTTTCATCCAGGAATATTCTTAGGTTTCTCGAATTTTACGTTGGTAAGAAAAAATATTCTGAATGTATTCCCAATCTCTGTATATTATCTGTAGGGAAATTGACGTTCCTAAATCCGCTATTCCACACTTTCATTCATTCGTTTCGTCTTTATCAACAAACTAACAATACTAAAGTAAGTAAAGGGGTAGGAAATGAGGAAACAATCATGACGAAAGAATCAAAGTGTGGAACGACGGAATAAGCGACAAACTTCCAACGCTTATTTAAATTTAGAAAAAACACCTGTTTTAATTCAACTTTTCATAATTAATGTAGCCGCAGTCCGCTGCAAGGCTTGTTAACCTGTACTATTTTGTTATCTGTAATGTCCTCCATCATTAATGTATTTATCACATCCTTTTAATGAACTTACGAGAACTCAATAACTATAATTATATAATCCGTTTAATTTACCTGATCTAGACTATCTGATGGGCGAGGTGTTTTTTCAAAACAGCATCTAGATCCTTTAGTTCATAGTTAAAATTTATTTCAAAGCGTCGATACAGAATTTCAAAACAAATCTGACAGAAAGTTTAAGCCTCTCCGCTAATTCTGCAATTTTTACCCAACAGCCACCAATACAAGAGACTTTACTAAAATTATTTTTCCTATCTCAAGACGCTAGGTAGTCTGGCCTTTAGTGAACTTATCATCTTTTAATAATTCTTGTTAACGTTTGTCGACGCAATGTAAATTGAAAAATAATTCCAAAAACGTATAGTCATTTCCTTCAGTCTTTATTTTCTCTGTTAATTTGCATGCTACAATACGATGAGATATGACTCCTCTTCATATAAAAGAACATTAATGGGAACATTTAGTCTCTAATAAATCTATCAATTATCATTTCTAAAGCTTTCGGAGAAGTTATCGAGAACTGATGAACATAATAAGTTTAGGAAAAGTAGAAATGAGGTTCGTGTTCCTAGAGCGTCAGTCAACGATAAAACCAGAGTCCAAGAATCCTTGTGCAATGCTGACTGAAAATTTGATTTTGCAATAACATTTCTTAAACAGGGCAATGCCTGAATTAAACAAGTAATGGTTAACCATTGCTTTAAACTTAGTCAAATTAATGGTGAATATTCTGAAATTCAAATATTCAAATAAGACTAAACCTATCATGAGGCGATATTTTTGATGCCAGTAAGTGACAGTTAACAGTGTTAAATTGTTAATAGTGAAGTGATGTGCTTTATCAGTATTAGAAGTTATTAAAATTTTATGCTGATTGTATTTTTAAGTACTACACGAAACGCCCGGGCTTAGGAAAAAGTCGGTGTCAGAAGTGGCATTTGCAAGTACAAGCCATGATAATTGCCTTATACACCATTTAGTGCAAAAGGGAAAGAGAATATACGCATTTGCTCGTCGTTTTTTAGCCGAAGAAAACAAAAATTTGCTGTTCTTCAAAGCTGTAAAGCGTCATGAAGAAGGTGGTTCAATTTACAATAAAGTAGATCACAAGATCTTGATGATTCTATTTTCTCGTATTAGGAAAAATAGAAAAGATCGCCTACTCCCAAACAAACAAAATCAACCACGGAGATTATGATGATGCCGTTGCTCAAAATGAAGAATGAGTTCTACCATCTTTATATTCCTAACAGAATGCCACTCAGCTATCGACACCCCAATTTGCCTAGTAAGGCGCTAAATGAAAATAATGTCTGTTTTCCATGCCAAATGGAAAGGCATTAAATGAAAAGATGACGAACGTTTCAATACAAGTCTCCATCATAATTCCTTAGGTAACAAGTACCTGGGTAAGACAACATAGACTGGAAAGCGATCCAGATCGCGAAAGATAGCCTTACATGAAATAAAAGAGTCTTACAATATTACTTTCACAACAGATTGATGATATTGAAGTTTATACCTTGATATCAGAAACTGCTTCAAACGAAAGTACACTCTTTTAGTAATATTCAGAGGAATACGGTCCAACGGCAATTGGTGTTGGAATTCAAGAACATGGTACGGAAATGGTGCAATGTGAAAGTAGCCTTACAAATGAATACAAAGACATTATGCAGTGAGAATCGTCTTAGAAGACAGGTTAGAGATACCATCAATGTGTGAGGAAATCTACGGCTGAATGATAGCTTGTCATGTAAACTTAATCAGGATTAGGGTATAATCAACTATATCAATAAAGTAGATCAGCCCAGAATACTTTATGCAGTTTAATGTAAGAAACTGGTAAGACAGGAACAAAATAACGCCTATATTATAATTCAGGAAGCGAATAAATGAGCGTGGAAATTTAAACTGTCGCTGAAGACAAGAGCTACACTATAACACCCATAGTTAGCTGGATTGGAAGAGCAGTGTAACGACACACTAAAGGGGAGGAAGTCGATGCCTAAGAAAATTGAAACCGATGAAACTTCTGTTTCAGAAGTCGACTGTTAACAAATCAAGAGTAAACAGAGCAACATAAAATGAATATAAAAACTAGAATGCAGTATACGAGTAGAACATTTTAAAACCGTATTTTAAAACAATAATTTCACAACTTCTTGTACGGGTGAATTATAAACGAATTATTTAACCCGATAGTGTTTAGATGGACACTAAAACTTCCAAATTCTACTTTGGCCATGAAGTGTACAACATAGAAACGGAACATAATAATCTACAGCCAGCAAACATTGCTACTTTGAGCAAAACAGCAACCGACAAACAAGGCGGCCATACGTCAAAAATAACCTTCACCTATCGATACAGCTAAATAAGAACCTGCAAACAGATCAGCTAGAACCACCGCGACTCTCGCCATCTCAATTAAAGGACCAACTACAATTTATCCGTTAACACATACATACATTTATGATCTCATTCATATGCAGGGTGGGCTACCTGTTAGCCCTTTATTCATTTGTAAATAAAACACACATTTTGGGATAAATATTTTTATTGATAAGGAAAGGTGGTTCTATGCCATTTAGGTATGAAAAGCAATATCGTTCATATGCCTACCACAGCTTCGTCTACACTCTTGCATCCGAACATCAACATTTTCGATGACTTTTTCCAATAAAAGCGGATCAATAACCTCAATTTCAGCTCGAATGTAGGTTTGAAGTTGTTAAATTGTTTGCAGATGATTATAATTAGCATACACCTTACCTTTCAAATAATCCCACAAAAAATAATCAAGTGGTGTTAAATCTGAGCTTTTTGGTGATCAAGGAACTTCACAATTTCTTGAAATTATGTTATCAGCAGGCATGGCAATACACTGAATGTTGCACGGCTTGCTTGGCATGCCGCCCTGTCTTGTTGAAAGCAAAAATCCAGTAACATATTGCGATAACGTTCCCCATTCGCTGTAAAGGCATTTCTCGTTCGCTTTCAAAGAAAAACGGCAATTATGCCACCAGTCCATAAACCGCACCAAACAGTGACTCTTGGAAGATGAACTTTTGCTTCGTGAATAACAAGAGGATTCTCCGCTCCCCAAATTCGATAATTTTGCTTATGGATACGTCACATTAAGATGAAAATGTGCTCCATCGTTAAAGATGATTTTTGATGAAGAAACTTCATTTCGTTCAAGCATCCAAATGAAGATAAACATGCAAAATGCGCCGAAATGTGGTTCGAGAAATGTTTAGTTCTTGTGCACAATGTCTGGTTGATGTGCTTGGTTCATTACGAACACTTTCACTAACAGCTAGCACTGCATCAGGAGTACGAACTGGATGAACATGTTGATACGGTCTACAACCTTCCACTGAACCAGTTTCTTCAAAACGATCAATAATTTTGCCAATTGCATGCTCAGTAGGACGCCCATGTCGACCAAAGCTCTCACGTAATTTACGAAATGTTGTGGTTTTTTAACGATTATTTTCATAATAAATTTGGACAATCAAAATGCGTTGTTGTGTTGTCTGCGATTCCATGATGATAAATGGTATATTTTGACTTTTCTTATGTCTAAGATTTTTTTTTAGAACAGATTACATTAAGTACTAAAATTCGTCGATTAAAAAAAGAACCAACAAAAGGGCCCATCCGTTAGAATTATTTTTTGTTACGTCGAGTCGAGTCGGGTATCATCTCATTAACGTAAAATATTATTGATGAGTGATGAAGTTGGCACAACTAGCATATAATTAAAATGCTTAATAATTATTTTGCAAAGAAATTATAGCACGGCACACTTTACATGTGGCAGAAATAGATAAAACAACAATAACTTCATTACCAACGTCAGGCAACCATTGCTTTGATTAGTGCAATGCTAGGTGTCCGCTTGGGAACATCATAGAAGTATGTGAATAATGGAATGGAATGAAAGCTCCCATCTCCCGCATGCCAGAGTGCTTTATTCAGCAGCCCTGAGAGCTGTCTAGGATTCAACGAACCTATCATTCATTAATCTGAAATCAAAATGATCACAGAAACGAATACTAGGAGAAATAGTACAAACCGCCAACGACAAATATTGACAGTCCGCTAACGTACACAGACACGAATCGGAAATTGAAACATCGGAACTCTAACAGAAGCCTAGTAGTACAATAGTGAGAGAAATGAAACTTTATAAAATATAAATTCTCGGCCTCAGTGAAGCCACAATAACAAGGACACACAATACAAGGATATTTCAATGTAAAAATTAGAACAGATAACCCTGTATGTGTATTAATAAATGAGCACGAGTAATCGACTTCTCCACAAACCAGCTATTCATAGCAGGCAATAAATGTTCACACAAAAATATACACAAATACACATGAACATCACCTGATGGCAGAATAACGAACCAAATAGATTACGTAATGATTAACAAGAAAGAGCAATGAGAGGTGCAGACAACCTTAGTGATCACCAACTGGTAATAATACAGTTCAAAATGAAGCCTGTTGCAGTAAAACACATCAAGACAAATCCCCAGAAATTTAACAACGATAGATTAAAAGATGCCGAAATAAGAAACACACTCTGCTAAGCCCTCAAGGTCAGTCTGCCAACCAATGAACAAGCCAAACCGGCATTAGTGTAAAGCAACACTCGAAACAACTGGAAAATGCCTTTATAGAAACAACTACCTACACACTCGGGTACCAAGAATACAGAACGCAAACTCTAGGTCAGTGATAATATTTGGAAGAATATTGAAGAACACGGCACGAGAAATCAAGAAAATGGCAAGGACCGTAGGCAAACAATGAATACTTTCAAAAGTCAGCAGAAACCCGAAATATGTGCGCTCCATATCAATGCTTACGACGGACAAGAAGGAATATTTCGGAGAGATGGAAGGAATATTTCGGAGAAAACATCACAAACGATACACCAACCTTCGAATTAACAACTGGCAAAACTATAAATACCCATCCACCAACGGAGCGGGAAGTTAGCGGTGTCATTGCTGAAATGAATACTAACAAGGCCTCTGTAACGGAGAATATACAAGCTGAAATATGCAAAGAAGACATATCGCTGCAAGAGCTCCAACCCCAGTAATAACAGGAGTGTGGAATTTCGGTAGAATACCATGAAAATGGAAGGATAGCTTGACTATAACGATTTCCAAGCAAGGTGACCTGAGCGAATGCAAAAATTGGCGTGTATATCCCTTCTCAACAAAGCCATTAAGATATTAGCAATGGTTTACCTTGGCTTGAATTTCACCCGATAGAAATGGGCATCCCAAACAAAATAATCGAACTCATACAACATATGTACAGGGATGCAAGTAATCGAGTTCAATGCAAAAGCAAGTAAAGTGAGTTGTATTGTAACAACCGAGGAGTAAGGAGCTTCTGTTTCTAGTAGTATTAGATACTACTAGATTAGATGGAACTCAACCTAAAGTACAGAAGCTATCAGATCCAGGAAAATAAGTTGGCCTCAAAATAAATATTAGGAAAGCCAAGACGATTAGATTAAACACACGAATATCCTCACGGATATGCATTAACCAAGAAAAAATATAAGAGGCAATGAATTCGTATACCTTGGTTGTACTCTATTGAAAACGGGAGGAACAGATAAAGATATAAAGAATAAAATCAACAAAGCCAGAACAACACAAAGTCTGGAACACATCTGTCCAATCCCGCAATACCAAGCTAAGAATTGTTTCATGGTTGCGAAACCTAGAAGTATACACATAATATTAACAATAAGCTATAATAATGTAGCTCCTTAGAGGACCTTGAATGTTAAGCTCCTTAGAGGAAGTTACACTGAGGAGTCGCAGAATGACAAACAATAAATTCTCTGGAATGAAACCCATAAAACGAAAGTTGGACGACCAGCTGTAACATGGAGACGAACAATGCTAGCTGAAATGAAACAGCTCGGAAATTCATGGCTGGAAATCAAAGCAATAGCGCCCAACTGAATGAGACGGTCCAGCCTAGTAGACGTCTTATGCCCCTAAATTGTAGATAAAAAAAAACACTTTACGTAAAGAAAAAATAATCAAAAATATCATCAAGCTTAAACTTTGACCAGATCTATGATCATCCCACCAGATCTTTGACCATTTCTCGAAAATTTAAGTTTTATTTTTTTTTGTCAATGTTGAGTTTATGTCAGGAGTTAGAGCAACTCAACCTAACCCTCTCAGGATTGAGGGAGTTCATCACAATTAACATTTGAAACGGAAGCCTGAGTTATTTAATAAAATTTTTTTATTGTTTATAAATTATTTATTTCCGAATTGTAGTAACAACATAAAATGTACTTGCTGATTTATAACCACGAAGTCAGCTTTAAGTTAACCCAAACAAATAAATTTGTTTTACCTATATTGCTGGTAAATGTGTACTCTGGCATTCCTCCAAAAGAATTTAATAAGAAACCTTCTATCGATTAAACCACCATCACTATAGAACACAGCATGAACTTTTCTCAATAAATAGGAATAATAAATTAAAATTATATATATTTAAATATAAATAAATAAAATTAATATAAAATATTAAAAAATTAAGCTAATAACGCAAACCTAAGTATTTTATTTCCAGTAGTTAGTTACTAATTTAGAATTGTTTATTAATTGTATATAAACAAAATGATTGCTCACTTAAAATAATAAAATAAAAATATAGTTAATGATTGATTGCTTGGAAATTTGAATAGTGCAGAGTCCTACAAAATAAATTATAACGGTTTCAATGAAATTACAAAAATACAAATGCACTGCCATCGATCGAAATACGAGTACACGCATGAAACCGCAAGATTCGCTGCATTTCAGGATTTTCCAATCTAAATCGTTTTTATTTTATTTCAATTCACTTAATTATTTTCATTTAACTATATTTTCAATTAAATTATACGTGTAGAACCTCGAATTGAAATTTTAATTAATAAAAAAAATTAAATCACATATCTTAAGTCAAAAACGCAAATACCAAAATATATGGCTCAACGAACAGCAAATAAAAAAATTTTCCCAATAAATTATTAAACATAATTATTTAATTATTTTTTTATTTATTCAATAGATGTAATATTATAAAGAATCAAAAAATATAAAAACATAAATAATATTTTATAATTAAAATAAAAAGCACTTAAACGGACTGTGATTTACTAAATAAAAATTATTTACAAAAAAAAAAATATAAAAAATTATAAAAAAATAATAAAAACTATAAAATTTATTTAGTTAGAAATTTCCTTGTTTAAATATTAACTAATTAATTATAAAACGATGATAATAAATTAAAAAGATTGGGAAAATTTAAACAAAAACAAAATAAATTTTATTTTAAATTAAAAAATATTAATTATTGAAAAAGAGGTTGTTATAATTAAAACATTTTTTAAATTTGTTAACTCTATAACTTATTTTATTAATTTGGCAATAATTAAAAACAAAGCCACATTTGTTATACGTGGAATTAAATATCAATAAAGCAATATATGGTTTTTATATTAAAACGCAATATAATAAAATAATATAAATTCCAAATTATCACAAAAAATTAATTATTGCCAAACTTTTATTTCCTTAATTAATTATATATAAAAATATAAAATATATTAATGAACAAATGTATCGATTTACAAATTTTAAGACTTTTTATTTCTAATTAAATACTATAAAATACAATTTTAAAATTCGTTAATTAATTAAATCGCAATAAAAATAATTCATGTATAAATTTATAAATAAAAAATATTTGTCACATTTACGTTTTGTTACTCTACAATATACTACATATTTTGTCAAACCATAAATAATTGAATTTTAATTTAAAATTTTTGTTTTAACGAAAGATTTAAAAATGACACGGAGAGAAACGGGTTTAAACAAATAAAATTTTATACGTACCTCTACGTATATAAATTATTGAATTCACATAATTAAGTTTAAAAAACGAAAGCCAGCACACATTTCACTCTTACCATAAATATATGAATATTTTTTAAATTTTATTTAATTATTTATTTTTTTTTTAAATTATTTCGTAAAAATTTTAAATTAAAAGTCAATTTGTTTTATTTTTAATTGTATTATTATAAAATTTAAGAAACAATAATTAATTTAATAAAATTAAACAAAAAATATGCCAAAAGTGCATCTTTTAGATCAGATTAATGAAGAAAAAATATAAAATAAAATTACTAGAAGAAAATAATAATTTGCATAATTTTTTATTTTAAAAATAAATTAATAAATATTAATAAACATTTCTTATGATTCAAAGTAAAGTAAACTTTATGTAGGAAATTAAATTTAACAAAAATATATATATAAAATAAATTTTTGCCTGTTTATGATTTTTGAGTTAAATATTATAAACGATTTTTTTATTATAATAATATCATACATAGTAGTAATAATAATTATAACACCAAATATAAATAAATACGCAAAACATAATTTTTAATTTTTTAATAAATTTTATAATTTATTGTATTAGTTTACACAATTTTATGATTTTTTTTGTAGAATTATTCCGTCCTAATACTAAAAAAATATAATAAATTAAAAAATTTTTATTTAAAACGAAATAAATAAATAAGCAAAACGTTTAAAAGGCAAAAAAATATTCATTCAATATAATTCATTATATAAAAAAATTAGAATATTTTTAAACGAGAAAAGCATTTAAAATTTTCGGCTTTATAAAGAATATATTAATAGATTAAATATTTAATCAATTGAATAATTAAAAATAATAATAAAAATGAAAATGTATTGCTTTTTGAAATTATATAATTAAACAAAATGATGCTGCTTATTTTTTAAACCAAACTAAAATTAATTAAAAAAAAGCTTTAAAAATATTAATGCACATTAATAATGAATTATAACAAATATTAACGTAGTTTCAATCAATTAATTACTCAATTGATTACTATATTTAATTAACTCAAATTAAATTTTTATTTATTTTTGTTGTTTTATAACTTTAAGACAAAAAGACAGATTATATTTACATTTTTAAAAATCGCGATTAAATAATATAATATAATATAACACATATTTCAGTCGTATTAAAACAAACAAATATAATATTTAACAAAATAGTCATTAATTAAGTTTTAAACAAAACAAAAAAAAATTATATTAAGCAGAAAAAATTTCATATACTTATTAAAATAATAATTGCGATTTATTTATTTGAAAAAGAGAAATAATCTTTTAAATAAAATAAAAATTAAAAGCCGTTAAAATTACAAAATACAAAATAATAATTAAATATTAATTAAACATTAAAAGGTAATACACGAACAATGAATTTAATCAATTGTTAAAACATATTTTAATACCAAACAAGAAAAACAAGAATTAAAATCAAAATGCTACAGAAATATATTAAATAAATATTCTAATTATAAATATAAAGCAAAAAAAAAAACAAATGAAACCTTTATTGTAATTTATTTATTATTATTATTATTATAATTAATAAACATCAAAATTTATAATTTATTTTTTTCGTCAACAAATTTATAAAATAATTAACAGATACAGCAGTTTAAAAACCAAAACAAAATTATAATTAAAAAAAAATACAAAAAAATTAAAAAAAAAAACTTAATAAAATAAAGATTTTTCTCTTCACTAACAGAATTGTTTTAATTGCAATCATTTAAATCGAAAAAAAACTGACCGAAGAAAACCAAAACCAGATGAAGTTGACATTTGCCTGAATTTGCTTTCTCGGTACAAAAGAAAGGAATTTGTGCACAAAATCATTACGGGTGATGAAAAGTGGATTTTGTACGATAATCTTTAACACAGAAAACCATGAGTTGGTCCAGGCCAGACATCAACATCAGTTGCAAAAATGAATATCCATGCCAAGAAAGTGTTACTGTGTGGGACCATTGTTGTGCGTATTTCCGAATTGTATACATGTTGGTGTCGAAAATAGCGTAGGCAATTGATTTTTGAGTAGACAATGTCGAATATTCGAAAGAATATTGATTTTTGAGTAGACAATGTCGAATCGATAGAATATGTAGAAAATTCGTAGATAATGTAGATTATTAATTTTTTTTAATTGTTTCTCTGTGCGAAGTCGTCATCTTCTAGTATTCCAGTTTAAATTGGGTTTTAATTAAATTTTGACAGTTAAAATTCAATTTTATTAAACAAATAGGTGAGATTGAAAATCTGAGTCAATCGATCTCTTCAATATTGGTACAACCATAAGCTATTTGCATGGGCTAAATTCGGTTATGGATTCGCTTTGCCACATGTGCCGTCTGAATTTAACGTCCGTTTTTGAGCAAAGTAGTTGGGGTTACAACAAAACTTATAGCGTACATGAGTTTTGTTGATTGTTTACTATTTTTGGTTGTATTTTGATCAAACTTAAATACAAAAGAAAAGATGTGTCTTGCAGATAATTTGGACACAAATTGTCTGATAGCTGGGAGGATGCTCTTGTCTTGAACAAGAGTACAGCTGGAGGTTTTTGATGTAAGTGATATCCATTTTGCTCAGGTTAGGATTACACTCGTCCCAGAGATTCGCCAATTTATTATCAATCAACGTTTGCGTTTCCTGGTCCTTTTTCACTGAAGCTAACTCCTCTAAAAATAGAAACGCAACAACAACTAATTCACCAACGGCAAGCAACCATTGCTTGGATTAATATAAGGTTGGATGACTGCTTGGGAACATCATTGAAAAAAGTGAATAATGAATGAAATGAACCTCCACTTCTCGCCAGTATACCTTAGTCAGAAGCCCTGAAAGCTGACTAGGATTCAATGGACTAATTATTCAAATAGTGAAATAAATTCAATTTAATGAAACATCAAAATTCTAACAGAAACGTCCAGGCTTAGCACAACAATTAGAGAAACAAGAGAAACGAAACTGTCGGCCCGATGAATAAGGCCTGTGCACACATATTAATAACAGATAAATCAATGAAGGCATTCATGAACTAGAAACCTGCAAAATAATCGTAGCATCGTAACAGGATTCCATACAAAAATACAAACTACAAGGACACACAAGAAAATGATTCAAATAATAATACAAGACGGCGAGATTTCAATGCAAAAATTTGAACATATAAAACCGACCTGAAAAACCATCCTATGGCTGGTAAACAATCAATATAGACTCTGTGCGTAATATTAATAGAAAAGGCTCATTGACTACTGCATCACAAACCAGACAATTCATAGAAGACAGTAAATCAAAACCCAAAAATTAACACACATGAACATCATCTGAAGTAGAATAACGAAACAAATGTGCTGACGAAACGTGATGACCAACAATAAATTTATCAAGTCATTACAAGATGTCAGGGGAACGAGTAATGTAGACATTTGCAGTGACCACTTACTGGTAAAATATCATAATTAAAAATTGAACCTGTCGCTGAAAAACGCATTAAGAAAAATCGGAAAAAACTAAACACCGATAGATTAAAAGATGCTGGGCACAATAAACACATTCGGCGAAGCCAATGAAGAAACAGCCATCAGTGTAGACCACCAATGGAAAAAATCTAAGAAATCTATATCGAAACAGCTATCAACGCACTCGGGTCGGGTACGAGAAGAATTTTGCTAAGACTTTAGACGCAAAGTCCCTGGATCAAAACATGCGCGTACTACTATTTCAATCAATGCGTGTGCAATAATCAAAAGCGATTTTCAAGAAAAATGACCTAAGGGACTGTATATGTTGGCAGGATATATATCTCTCGTCAACATAACTATAAAGATATAAGCAATGACCATCCTCTAATGGATGGGCAATTCAAACCTACTTGATTGGCAATCGAGTAGGCATGAATTGCCCATAACAAATTGTTACAGGCTGGCTACTGCCAACCTGCAGATATCACTAAGCACCTGCAGAGGCCTCCACGGTGATTTTTGCCGGCTACGTTCTCAGGGAGAAGTGCTAAGGGTCGTGGGGTTTGAGGCATACAGGGCTCCTGGCTTACACCGTGATCATACAGAATTGTAGGGGGAACGCAAATAATCAAAAGATGTACCCGGAGTTCCGCCGAAACTCGTCGGCCGGAACCTGAGGAACGAACACAACGAAATTATAAACCGAGAGCGGTGCCTTGGTGCGCGCATCCATCCGTATTCAAACGGGGACAAGCCCTGGTTACGGAATCGGATGCGGGCATCAAGGGACCGCAAACACTACGCCGACACAGAGGGAGTTTCCGCTTCCATCACACCACACCGAAAAAATTTAGTAATTCATTTTTTCTTCATGAAAGGAAAAAAACACCAGAAAGGGAGAACGAGAGAGAGAAACGAGAAAGAGAGAGAGAGCAACAATGCACATCGACCGTGCACCCGCTGTGCGGCGCTCGATTACAATAATATAAATGAATAAATAAAAATAAAAAATCAAAAAAAAATAAAATCAAAAAAAAATAAAATTAAAAAAAATATAAATAAAAAAAATTGTACCTTAAAAAAAATACCGTTGCGGCCTTGCGCGGCCGTCATGCCACAGGTGATGCCACACCCGGACCGTTGCGGTGCCTTTCACCGTTACCCCAAAACACAAAACACGAGGGACCGGTTGGCCACCCGTATGTAGCTAGACCTTGTGCGGTCAAACGTTGCGGGGCCTTTCCCCGATACCAATTAATGCCTCGATAGGCCACCAAAATGTTGGGCGTCTTTGCGCCGTAAACCAAATTTGCCTCGATAGGCCACCAAAATGTTGGGCGTCTTTGCGCCGTAAACCAAATTTGCCTCGATAGGCCACCAAAATGTTGGGCGTCTTTGCGCCGTAAACCAAATTTGCCTCGATAGGCCACCAAAATGTTGGGCGTTATTCCGCCTTAAACGTAATTTATGTTAGGCGTCTCTCCGCCGTAGAACAATATCACACCACCCGTTTTAGATTTATTTATTTGGTGTAGTAACCTTTATATTTATTTAACTGTGTTGTATTTCACTGTGTTTCTTTAAACATTGCACACGTTTATTTTTAATTTACGACAATTCTTCAATTGCACCTCTCAAAAATCAAACAAACAAATTATATTTTCTCAATATTTTTACAAAATTATATTTTCACAAAATTTTTATCTTTCTTATTTAATTTATTTTTAATCAAAATATTAACCATGACAAATGAGACTGTCCCAAAATTCCAGACTCGAATTTATTTTTACAATTCTTCAAAAAAAAAAAAAACTAAACTGATTTTAATGAAATCCAAAACTCTAATATGAAAATTACAAAAACGAATCACCAACAAGAAAAAAAATTCTTGCCCCGCACAACGACGCGCAGAACATTCCAGAAGAATTGTCTTTCTTCTCTGTCTCTCGTTTACATCAATTCGCATTGATGTAAACGAGAAGCATATAAGAAAAACATTCTTATGGAATGTTTTGCTTTACACACCCATTCGATGCGCATCGTTCTCTCTTTCTTCATCTCACTCACCCTCGCGCCATCACCACGACGTGCACAAACATTAAGCAACTCCGAAAGCGAGGACGCAAACCGAGGGGAATAAAATCAAACAGCGCTTGTTACGATCATGTAATCGTAACAAACGTGGGAACGTCCCACACCCTGAGATGTCTCATAAGCCGGGCCTAAAACAAACAATGGGGATATTAACAGTTTATCATCTTGAATCTTGCAGTTATGCGAACAATCTTTTAAGTTACGAATTTTCGCGATTTGATCGACGTAATCTGGATCTTGGAACGCAACCGAGTTTTGATCAACGTGCAAAATGGGGACGAAAGAAGGTATTAACGCATTCACAGAAGAGTCGATGTTTTTACTCGGCAAGGCTGGATCCTCAAATTGGGCACCAGGATCAGGCGTGCTCTTACTCCCAGACTCATCCGCACAAGGAGCGGATTCATCCGGAAAAGCTCGAGACAACGCATCTGGTACAATGTTAACTGAACCTTTTCGGTATCCAATCTGAAAATCCAGCGCTTGGAGTTTAAGACTCCATCTCGCCAAACGTCCGGAGAGGTCCTTTTGACTCATTAGCCAGCGTAAACTGGAATGGTCAGTGTAAATGACGAACGGATAGCCTTCCACGTAGGAACGAAATTTTCGCACGCTGAGGACGGCAGCGTAGCATTCCAGCTCGGTCACCGAGTAGTTTCGCTGCGCCGCATTGAGCTTATGTGAATAAAACTCAATGGGCCGCTCCACCCCCTCGGCGTCCACCTGAAATAAGACACTACCGACCCCAACGGCACTAGCATCACACTGAATAAAAAAGGGTTTTGTATATTCAGGATGCGTCAAAACTGGGGCAGTTGACAAGGCGGTTTTGAGAGCGTTAAAAGAAGAATCAGCAGCTGCAGACCAACATACTTTAGTATTTTTACCAGTAAGATCGGTGAGAGAAGAAGCTAAAGAGGCGAAATTAGGTATGAAGCGACGGTACCATCCGCACATCCCCAGAAAACGTCTAATCTGGTTCGTCGTTTTCGGAATAGGGTACTCCAGAATAGCTTTACATTTATCTGGGTTTGTACGGAGGCAACCATCACCCACAATATAACCTAAATAGTCGACTTCTTTCAACACAAACTTACTTTTAGTCAAATTGATTGTTAGACCGGCATCCGTCAGATATCCAGCAACCTGCTGTAGCAACTCGAAGTGTTCGGCCAGAGTGGAGGATGTGACCAGAAGGTCATCGAGGTACACAAAGACCTTATCGTGCAGTTGGTACGGGATCACGCGGTGCATCAAGCGACAAAGCGTCTGCGGTGCGTTGCACAAGCCAAACGGCATCACCTTGAACTGATACAAGGGCCGTCCAGGAACCGTAAACGCTGTTTTATCGCGGGATGCTGGGTCGAGTGGGATCTGCCAAAAGGCATCCTTCAAATCAATCGCCGAAATGAATCGGGTGTGTCCCAAACGACCCAACAATCCGTTGATTATTGGCAGCGGATACGCATCCTTGACGGTGGCCTTGTTCAGTTCTCTAGCATCTAAACACAAACGGACTTTGCCATTGGCCTTACGCACCAACGTGACCGGTGAACACCAGGAACTTTGTGACTCCTCGATGACCCCCAAAGACAACATCCTATCCAACTCGGCGTACATGAGTTTCTGGATAGCTGGGGACACGGAATAAAAACGTTGTTTGACTGGTTTTGCGGAACCGACATCGATCATATGAGTGATGAGGGATGTGCGGCCCAAACCTAATATATCGCTGCTCGGGAAATATTCGCGGATAAGATCCAATTTACGACGATCATTAGAGGTTAGAACATGAAATTTGGGTGTGTTGGTAGTTTCACCTAATTCGTCCGAATTATTTAACGCGGAGATTTTTGGGGAAATTCCAAAACGATTCCAAAAATCGATACCCAAATAAAGCGGTTGTTCTAAGGAAGGAACAACATAAAAATTCATGGTTTGAGTAATTCCATTAAACTCGACGTTAGCTCGTATGTAACCAAATACTCGTTGGACTTGACCACTCGCGGTAGTTATCGTGGATGGAAAATTATGAAACTCTACGAAGGGATTGGACAAGATTTTCTCCGATCCATTCCCGAGAACACTGACACTCGCCCCGCTGTCGAGAAGACCCTTAAACGGGATCTTATTGATAAAGACCTGGGCGTAAGGCCGAGTGTCACTACCCTCGGAGAACAAAACGGAGGAAATCACGTCATTTCTCATTGCAGCGCGGTGGTTCCAATATTTCTTGGAACGTTTTAAACGATCTAACTTAGCTAACGACGGAGAATTATAGAAAAACTTTAGAGCGACAGGAAGGGAAGGGGAATTTGGTAGGGAAGAAGGATCGGGAAAGGAATCATTACTTGCAGACGAGTTTACTTTCTGGTCGGATTCGATTGGGAGCGGAGTTCCGCGTCCGTATTGCTCGCTGCGTCCTCCTGAATCGGTTTGAGTGGACTTGTCCGTTGCGGCATCAGTCTGGGTGGCAGTTGTGGTTGTGGTGATTCTCGTGGCCCAGTCCTCCAAGAACCACTGTTCTGGTTTTCCGACAATCTTGATGGCGTGTTTCGTTCTTCAGCACAACGTCGACATCGCGCAGAAATCGTACCTCTTAACCCACATCGATAGCAGAACAATCCAGCGGGAGCCAATTGACAATCCATGAACGTGTGACCCATATCCGAACAATTAAAGCAGACCATATTTTTACCATAACTTGAATGCTGCTTGTACACTAATCCTGAACTGTCTGCTGGGACTTGTCCGCCAGAACGTCTCGCCGCTGCCAACGGATACCTGCTCCCCGTTTGAATCGCGGATACTGAGTTATCGGGTAGAACATCAGTTAAGGGATAATTCTCATAAGAGTCATATGCACCAATATCATCATACGGACCGCCTGATAACTCATTGATCACGCGTCGTGGATGGATTGCAGGATCCGCCGGAGCTTTGAGCCGCCGGAAAGACTCCTCCCAAGCCGAACAGCTTTTGATCAGCTCGTTGATGCTGCCAAATTGACGATCAGTTAAATGGTATTGTAGTGTCGGCTTCATGTTGTTCATGAGAATTTGGATGAGCTCTTCATCAGAGTACGATGTGCGACATTGTAGGGTAAGCGTCCAAACATGATTGTAGAAATCCAGAAAACTTTCGTTCGGTTGTTGTTTACGAGCCTCGACCATTCTGCGGATTTCGTAATTGGTGCGACGATCTTGAAAACGCTCGATCATACCGCTTCTTAATTCTGCCCAGGTAGCGTGCGGGTTGTGTTTACGAAATGTCCAGTACCATTGTAACGCTATTTCTTTCAAGATGGTGTGTAACTCCAATAGCAACATCTGGTCGGACACTCCCCGAGACGACGCGATGGTGTCCACTTGAAATAAAAACATGTCTATGTTGATGCCCGAGGGGGATCCAGTATAGCTTAGACCGCTTCCGGACAATAAACGTCGATCGATAAATTTCGGTTGTGCTGGTGAACTGGTAGGTTCATGTGCGGTATGAGTCGGTAGTACGGGATGAGACTGGCGGTTTCCTTCCACCTGCGATTGCAACTTAGTCTGCCGTTGATCCAAAGATACCAACTGCTGTGACACAATCTCGAATTTTTGCAGCATGGATTCCAACAAAGCCGTCTGGGCATTTGATTGTGATGCCGCCAGACTTCTCACCTGAACCTGATCAAGCAATTCCTCTAACGTGTATCTGCGTTCCGTGTGATGTGGGTTTTCCGATTCGTCCGCTTCGTCACCAAGGTCTTGCAATTGAATCCCATCACTTCCACTGCCCTGGGTGTTATCTGAACGAAGCATATCCATTTCGAGGTGGATGCCTTTAGCGCTTTCGATAGACTCATTCAGCTTGTCGTGATTTTGCAGATAGATTTGCAGACTCGTCTGTAGATCCTCACATGCGTTAAGGACCTGCCGTGCGAAATCCTGGTATTTTGGAGAAGTTAGGGCTCGACTTAATCGACCGGACAAATGCAGTAAACGAGAGTGGTATCGACGAGCTGTTTCAACGGGATCCTCGGTTTGTTTGTCCAATTGCGTGATCGATTCCTTTAAAATTTTCAGTTTGCGTTGACACGCATTAATTTCAATATCTGGCCTCTTTGCCGCACTCGTATGCATTCTGGATGGTATTGGCTTTGCCTCGGCCTGCTCACTTCGGATCGCTTCCTCGAGTTGATGCTGGGCATCTGGCGTGTCGAAACGAATATCACGAAGGAGACACTCCACTTCCAGCTCATCCGGTGTTAATAGGGTGACGTCCATATTGATTTAAGTAGGGATAAGGGAATAAGCTCGTTCGGTTGAAGGTGACGTAGTCTTTATTAATTTATTAAAAAATACAAAAATATTTTAGTTCAAAACGACTTTACTCGAACTGAAGGTTTCAGAATAAAGTGTATTTACAACTAATGATTCCACACCCACTATAACTATATAAAACGTAAAAAAAATTTGAATAATAAAAATAAAAGGAATGGTTACCTTGTTCAAGTTTTATGGAATCCGTAAGTCCACGATTATTTAAACACGGGCAAGACGAGATACCCTCGAAAGTGGCGCTTTTCGATGAGAACCTATTTTGGAGGGGCTCGTTAAAAATAAATTACAGCAAAAATTCAACCACCGAATCTCAAACCGAGATAAACAACCAGAAAGTTACCCCGTGCGTTGGATAATACTCAATTCGAATACGAATTTGGTTAACTTCCACTCGATCCCACGGATGGTTACGTTGGATACGTGGTTCTACGTCCGAGTTATCCCACACTGTACGTCTTTGAGGTCTGTCTGGCGTATCCCACGGATTTCGATTCATAACACAACAAAGCAAGATAAAATACTGTTAATAATAATAATAACATAAATAACGAAGCTACCAACACACCCAAGGAAGAAGGCAAAGTGGCAACAGAAAATGCAAATAAGATAATAATAAAAGAAGAAAGGAATGGATACCTTGTAGATTTGGTACTAGGGACGGTGAAGCCGTGGTCCACTAGTACCGTGGGGCCCGTACTCCCACGATGGTTTAACGACGGATAGGACGAGATACCCTCCAAAGTGGCGCTTTTCAATGAGAACCTAATTTGGAGGGGCTCGTTAAAACTGAATAAAATAATAATACAACCAAAAAAAAAAAAAAATATATAAAACCCAAAACTACCAACACACCCAGCGGTATGCAGGCAGAATAATAAATTCAAAAAACGATACAAAAGGAAAAAAAAAATGAAGTACTAATCAAACCGTGGGTTTAAATACAACCCATAGATCGATAAACCAAAATCAAAATACCGAAATATCAAAATCAAATCAAACAAAATCAAAATATCCAAATATCAAAAAAATCAAATAAACATAAATATAAATTTAAATCAAAAATACGAAACGGATGGTATGATGAGAGTGGAAATCCCACTCCGTGTCGGCTAAATAATAAAAAAAAATAAAAAAAATAATAATAATATAATAATAAGGTGTTCCGTTCCTCAAATTTCGGTCGAGAAATTTCGGGGAAAAGAAGAAATGAAGCTAAGCTAAACCCTGGACAAATGACATCCGAGCTCCACCACAATCTGACACAACATAGTGGAAATGGGAAAGAGCTCGTAAGTCGGATGTCCAAAGAATAGGGGTATGACACCCCCATCTACGCGCAATCAAACAGCCCGTGCTGGTTACGATCGCAGATGGGGAATGCCAACCGGGAGACTGGCTTTGGTGTACGTGTCCATGCGAATTCAAACAGTGCGAAGCACTGGTTTCGACACTGGACGCGCACGCCAAAGGATCAAAAAAAAATCAAAAATTTAAAAATTCGCGAAAACTTGGGCGCCACTGTTACAGGCTGGCTACTGCCAACCTGCAGATATCACTAAGCACCTGCAGAGGCCTCCACGGTGATTTTTGCCGGCTACGTTCTCAGGGAGAAGTGCTAAGGGTCGTGGGGTTTGAGGCATACAGGGCTCCTGGCTTACACCGTGATCATACAGAATTGTAGGGGGAACGCAAATAATCAAAAGATGTACCCGGAGTTCCGCCGAAACTCGTCGGCCGGAACCTGAGGAACGAACACAACGAAATTATAAACCGAGAGCGGTGCCTTGGTGCGCGCATCCATCCGTATTCAAACGGGGACAAGCCCTGGTTACGGAATCGGATGCGGGCATCAAGGGACCGCAAACACTACGCCGACACAGAGGGAGTTTCCGCTTCCATCACACCACACCGAAAAAATTTAGTAATTCATTTTTTCTTCATGAAAGGAAAAAAACACCAGAAAGGGAGAACGAGAGAGAGAAACGAGAAAGAGAGAGAGAGCAACAATGCACATCGACCGTGCACCCGCTGTGCGGCGCTCGATTACAATAATATAAATGAATAAATAAAAATAAAAAATCAAAAAAAAATAAAATCAAAAAAAAATAAAATTAAAAAAAATATAAATAAAAAAAATTGTACCTTAAAAAAAAATACCGTTGCGGCCTTGCGCGGCCGTCATGCCACAGGTGATGCCACACCCGGACCGTTGCGGTGCCTTTCACCGTTACCCCAAAACACAAAACACGAGGGACCGGTTGGCCACCCGTATGTAGCTAGACCTTGTGCGGTCAAACGTTGCGGGGCCTTTCCCCGATACCAATTAATGCCTCGATAGGCCACCAAAATGTTGGGCGTCTTTGCGCCGTAAACCAAATTTGCCTCGATAGGCCACCAAAATGTTGGGCGTCTTTGCGCCGTAAACCAAATTTGCCTCGATAGGCCACCAAAATGTTGGGCGTCTTTGCGCCGTAAACCAAATTTGCCTCGATAGGCCACCAAAATGTTGGGCGTTATTCCGCCTTAAACGTAGTTTATGTTAGGCGTCTCTCCGCCGTAGAACAATATCACACCACCCGTTTTAGATTTATTTATTTGGTGTAGTAACCTTTATATTTATTTAACTGTGTTGTATTTCACTGTGTTTCTTTAAACATTGCACACGTTTATTTTTAATTTACGACAATTCTTCAATTGCACCTCTCAAAAATCAAACAAACAAATTATATTTTCTCAATATTTTTACAAAATTATATTTTCACAAAATTTTTATCTTTCTTATTTAATTTATTTTTAATCAA
This sequence comes from Nephrotoma guestfalica, assembly GCA_963691935.1. NCBI lineage: Eukaryota > Metazoa > Arthropoda > Insecta > Diptera > Tipulidae > Nephrotoma > Nephrotoma guestfalica. The sequence continues at coordinate 133,592,070 of OY829914.1, read as the reverse complement.
AATATTAACCATGACAAATGAGACTGTCCCAAAATTCCAGACTCGAATTTATTTTTACAATTCTTCAAAAAAAAAAAAAACTAAACTGATTTTAATGAAATCCAAAACTCTAATATGAAAATTACAAAAACGAATCACCAACAAGAAAAAAAATTCTTGCCCCGCACAACGACGCGCAGAACATTCCAGAAGAATTGTCTTTCTTCTCTGTCTCTCGTTTACATCAATTCGCATTGATGTAAACGAGAAGCATATAAGAAAAACATTCTTATGGAATGTTTTGCTTTACACACCCATTCGATGCGCATCGTTCTCTCTTTCTTCATCTCACTCACCCTCGCGCCATCACCACGACGTGCACAAACATTAAGCAACTCCGAAAGCGAGGACGCAAACCGAGGGGAATAAAATCAAACAGCGCTTGTTACGATCATGTAATCGTAACAAAATTTTGATTTAACACAGTGGAATTTAAAACTACGTGCGAATAATTCAAATTACTAAAGAAAAAAAAATTCATTCTGATTATTTCATGGATCGCGACTTGACCCCCAGGTCTTTAAAATGGAACTCACAAGAGAGAAGGAAAATCGGACGACTAGCTCCAACATGGAAACGAACGATGCTAGAAGAAGCGAAACAACTCGGAAAGTCGTGGGTCGAAATTAAAGCAGTTGAACCCAACAGAGTTTGATGGTTCAGCCCAGAAGACTCCATGTGCTCCTAAATTGAAGATAATGGGGAAAAATATTGCCTAAAATATCAAGTGAGACTGCGGTCATGTTTTGGCATTTATTAGGATTATGAGCTCGAGGAACTTGTGCTCGTATGATCATTATTTATCTCAAAAAAATTATTGCGTGATAATGAGGTTGGACAACTTATTGCGTGATAACCATATTATTGCGTGATAGGTGGTATGTTTCAGTGGTTGGTTACTGCACACGTAGGCCAATTTTTAGGCCCATTGTGATACCACTCATTCACTCCACATCATTAATCCACCTACTTCACCTACTCAAACAACTACAGTATACGACCTGCACATTGCAAGCTCCATGTCAACCTGCACGTTGACATGGAAGGTGGGTCGGCGCGTGACACGGAATTCTGCACTCCATCAGAGGGTCTTAGTTGTATTTATTAGCATCACCGATCGTAATCGATGATGAAAATTCGATTTTGCATCTAGCCTCTGATGGGATTCGAACCCAGCACCTCCCGGTCCAAGTGCCGAAGCTTTAACCACTGCACCACTTGTCCGGTCCGTCCATTGCGTGATAATGATGTTGGATATTGTAAAGGATCTTTTAATAGGGAAGCTCAAAATTTGTTAGGTGGTAGCAGCCATGCTATTAGATGTTGTCAAGTCTGTTGCGAATTGTTCAGTAATGTTTGGAAAATTCCCATGGACGGTTATGGCGATGTTTAGTCCATAGGAATTGTATTCTTTATCGGCCGACATGAGTTTCACGAGCATGCGGCACATTAAAGCACCTCCCTTCCACCATTTAATCCTCCCAACATAGGTCCTATTTATAACCAAATTTTTATCGTGTAAACGATTTAAAAAAAAATTAAATTTACACATTTAACGATTTTGCACTTTAACTGTAACATAAACATGAATGTGCTTCATTATCATATAAATGCTTTGAGTCAAATTTTTCAATGTGGAGAAAGAATGAACTCCATCTTGAAATGGTTTGAATTACAAAGAAACAATAAAATTTTGATAAATTCTAACAGAAATAATAATTTTCGAAATTGTCTACATTCTCTACATTATCGACGCCATTTTTTAATTTTCTACATATATTGTCTACACGTGTAAAATATTAACTATCTACGCGGTGTAGACAATATGGCACTGGGTGGGACTGGAAAGGAGTCATTTACTACAAGCTTCTGGAACCGGGTTAAACTGCTCCAGCTGAACGTTACCAGGTCCAATTGTTCAAATTAAGTGATGCTCTGGAGGAAAAAATACCATTTACGGGCCAAAGAAGACGGAAGCTGAAATTGCTGCATGACAAGCTCGCCTACCAGCAAAATCAACCCAGGAACTCATCTTCTCCTTAGGCTGGGAAGTTTTACAGCATGCATTTTCCAGACTAGACTCCATCTGACTACCACTTATTCAGATCGATGCCATCATATTGAAAGACCAGCCATTCACGAAATTTGAAGATGTGCCAAAATGACTCGATGACTATTTTGCTAGAAAATCACCAAGTTTCGGTTGCGAAGGCATTTATCAACTGCGTTTTTGTGGCCATATACACACACACAGTGGTTGTTGTATGCTTGTGTTAGCGTTAATCTGGAAAAGGAAAGAGTCAATTCCCCCAACTTTTCAAATATAATTTTAAGTAGCTGTAGAATAGAGTGAAAGATGTTTATAAACACCTGGCTGTTCTCCAATTCGAATAAAAACATAATTATAATAAATTCAATAGACCAGCAGAAGGAAACCATATACGGGTGGATCCGCACACCTTTTACGTTTGATGCGGAAATGTGTCGTGAAATATTATTGCAAGGGTGTGTAACCTTTTGGTTGGTTACATAGATCTCGAAATTATTTACACTGCGCATCACACCTCATCACTCTACGTATCTAATAATTTCGTTGCGTACTATACAAACGTAGATAATTTGTTTATAAAATAATATGCTAATTGTAGTAGAATTATTTTTAGATTGGTAGGAAGAAAACTGGTTTGATTGTGGTTCAAATTATAAGGGGAAATATTATGCAGAAAATAATTTTTTTTTGTCAATCATAATCGGATCAGTTCAATTTTGTCACAGCACCAAAAATATAACCAGCCGGAGGTTAAAGAAAAAAATTATTTTTTTTAAAAATTTATATAAAGTGGAAAGTGCATAAGTATATACATTTGTAAATTATAGTAAAATTATAAAGTTTAAGTTTAAAATTAACTAGTATTGTTAGTTAACGGTGACAAAATCTTATTACTCCTGTGGAATTACCGTTGGTTGACTGGAAAATTATTTAATTTCTGTAATCGCTGACCAAGGTAAACCGTCTTGTTCTTTTGATGTGAGTTATTTTTTTTTTTTTACTTTTTTTACTTAAAAATTAGATACAATAATTAATTTGGTTACCAAACACTTAGTGTTGTAGGTAACAAAGGAACATACTTAATGAAGCAGCGCGCTGTTTTATGTTTTATAATTTTAAAATATATACTTATATAAAAAAAAGGGAAGTTAAAAATTAAATAGACTATGATTATATACCACTAAAGAAAAATTTACGTTAAACAATAAAGAGCACAAATATTGCAGAAAAAGCAAAAAAGCACTATAAAATAAAATTAAAATCAAAATTAAAATTCGCACCGTAAAGATTTTAATGATTATTTATTTAGACATTTTAAGTCCGATTGTTTATTTTAGGTTGTTCTTAAATACATTTTTAGGCATTTTTTAAACAAGCTAATATTTTCAATTTCTTTTAGTTCGGTTGGTATAGTGTTGTACATTTTCAGACCTTTGTACAGTATATTGTTGTTTTTTGAGTTTGTTGCAAAAAATTGCAAGTGGAAGTTGGCTCGCTGTCTCGTACACACGCATGAATCAGAGGTCGGTAAAACTTAATTAAACCTCTTCGAATTTTAAATATTGTCATTATGAGTTCGAAATCAATTATATTATGGAAGCTGAGTTGAGATATATTTTTAAAAAGTTCGATTGTTGAAAATCTTAGTGGCAGGCGGTATATGTTTTTTAGGTTTTTTTTTGTAGAATTGCGATCTCATCACAACGGAAACCAGCGCATCCACTCCACACTGGGTTTAAATATATTAATTTTGGTAAGATAAGGGAATTGTAGATTAGTAACAGGGAACTTTGCGGCAAAATATGCTTCAGTTTTTTGATCGAGAATACAAAAGGTCGTATTTTAGCCTTAACCATATCGATATGGGCGCTCCATTTCAATTTTTCATCTATCAGTAGACCCAGGTACTTAAATTGATCCGTACGCTCTATCTGAATTCCTGCATAACTAATCCTGTACTCTCTTATAACTTCGTCTGATATTTTTTTATTTGTAAATATCATATACTTAGTCTTTTTGGCATTTAATTGAAGTTTGTTTTCATTGAGCCACAGGTTTAGCAATGTCAAACCCATCTGCATATCTTCAAAAAGATCTTTAAGATTTGTATTTTCATACTTTATAGCAGCATCATCAGCATATAGCTGAAATGTGCCCTTAAAGTTTTGTCTGCATATGTCGTTAATGTAAATGTTAAAAAGGACCGGCCCAAGAATGGATCCTTGCGGTACACCCCTTGCGAGACACATCACATCACTTTCTGTTTGATTAACAACTGCAACCTGAAGACGAGCTTTAAGATATGATCGGAACCACGAGTAATTAGTAATTAATAGATTAGTAATATTAGTAATTAGTAGATTAGTAGATTAGTAATTAATTTGTGTTTCTGTTTTAATTCCTATAAGAAATCTAGATACAGGTCAAACAAACATCTTCTAATTTGTGACGAAACTCAACCTGTATTTCTTGGTAAGCGAATTTTTTTTTTTATGTAATTTCATTTTTATTGCTATATACTTAACGAAATAAAATACACGGGCTACTTTACTACGAAACCCATTCATAATATAAAAAAAAATCTGGGTACAGTATCACACAAAACTAAATTTCATACGTATGAATGCGTGCACGATAATGTAATTGTAATGATGAATACCGGTCCCAAAGTAAAATGGCATACTGTTGCGCAATAATGACGATTCATCTTTCGACGTAAATAGCGAATTCCCGCAAATTATTATTTTATAATATGTAATATTTGTTATTATTTCTATATATAATCTATATGTTATTTATGTTATTATTATTATTTAATTAAAAACAAAAAGAAAAAAACAAACAAATTAAATTATTAGAATAACGAGCCATGGTTCAAATAATTTATTAACAATTAACTGATATTAATTTATTTATTTATTATATTTATTATATTTATTATATTATATTATATTATATTTATTTAATGCACGAATATACATAATTTATTTTCTTATTTATTTAAATTCTTCATATTTTTTGATTCATATAATTCGAAACTATTTTCTTCCTGACTTTCTTCGGTAAATTTTTAGGTGATGTGTGATACGTGTGGGCTACGCGGTTTTTTTTTGTGTTATAGTGTACGTGATTTAAAAATGTGCAACTAATTATAAACGGTACCATGATGGTATAGTTTCAACCGCACAGTTATACATATTTTTGTGAATGGCCATTACGGTAAAAGAGTGTGTGCGTTACCTATATATTTTTTTTTAAGCAGCAGATAACAAGCTCTTGGAACCGGTGGAAAGATCCCACCCAAACGACTGCCACCTAGCCGGCGATCTGCTGCTCCACCACAAGGTTACAAGAGGTCTGTTAATGGATTACGGCAATATCCGAACACATATTTAAATACCAAACAATCCGTTACAGGTGAGAAGAGTGTGATTCTTGATATTCATGAATTCCTCAAGAAGTAATTATAAGAAGAATACTATAACTATTTAGCTATAAGTATTAAAACGAAATTCCGAAGGAAGATACTATACGAAAGCATTCCTACTACTAACCACTAACTTTATGTAATATTAAATTATTTACTAACACGGTAATTTTGGGATGGTGCTGGTGCACTTGTGAGGAATAAAACTGATCTATCGCCCTGCGTTGTGAACATTTTATCTTATCTTAATTGAATATAACTCAAATTAATCACTAATATTCGCAATCGAAACACATTTTTTATAATCGCTGTCAAAACCACTCTATTCACCTGGAAATAGCAATTCGTACGTTTGTATAAAACTCTTCGCGGCCATCGTTATTTTCTGCAACTTAGTTTTTTATTCTGCATCTAAAAAGCAACCTTTGCTAGCGTTACAAATATGGGTGACCGCATGGGAAGCATAAAAGTAATTGTAAAAATGGAAGGAAGCGAGATCAAACCCCATCGCCCGACCCGTCTCATCCAGCAGCAATCTGCCTTTTCGTTAATGAGGCGGCCAAATTCCCTCTACAGGATGTAGCGCTAACAAAATAAATACATAAAATAAGATATTTATTAAATTTATCTACTCGTAAGTTGTCATAAATTGTTTGATTATGATGTACGGTCGTGTATGTAACAGTTTAATATAAATTTTGAATAATCAGAATCAAGAAATTTAATAGTGGTAATTTATTGTGATGCAGATTATTCTGCCACCCCAGAAGACCACTCTTTTTTTAAGTGCTTGTGCCATAGCAAGAGTAAAGATTAGCAGAAAGAGACGAAGAACGCATTCAGAGGATTCAATTGCAATTTTAAAGACGGACAAGATACAGACAACGAAAATTTCAACGATAAGCCAATGAGCAACATAATGTTCAACCATGGTCATTTAGTACTAGGAGATATAATTTAAGTAGTTTTAATTATAACTCGCAGTATAAATATACAAATATCTGATAAAATAGTTGCAATAACCTAGATCAATGTCAAAAATGTGTGTTATGCGTGATGCTAAAACTGGGATAAAGAATCGCTGGGGTTGTGTTGTACGGTTAAAGCGCAAGGTAAAGTATTCCATGGAATAGGTTCATTATGTAATCCTTACTTAATGAAGAACCAAAGTACCTTCAGTTGTATTTTCCAGGACATTTACAAAAACAAGATTCCCTGGAACAAGATTTGAAATAATTTCTCAACTGCAAGAAATGCTTCGAATAATTATGTTGAAAGTTTAAGTGTGCTTTAGAAGATATATGTATAAAATCTACCTGATTTAACGACGAATAACAAAGTTCCTTGCAGGAGGAATGAAGTTATACTGTGGGAGGAATGTACGATGGCTCATAACAGATACTAGAAGCGCTAAATGATACTTTACAAGACGTGAGAAACCAGAGGAGATTAATGGGTGATGTAGCTATTGCCTTATCAAGAGATTTTCGCCAGACTCTGCCAGTAACAAAAGCTGATGAAATTCGAACATGCGTCAAATGTTCTTTTTTGTAGCAAAATGTTATTCTCTTAAGTTTTCAACTAACAAGCGCAAAAAACCAAACCATAGCGTTAACGAATTTAATCAACCAAATATTCATAATCCAAATTTAACGAACCGGATTAGGTTTACAAAAGGTAAACAATAAAAATAATACAAGACAAACACTTCCAGTGACGCATTGTTATCTAATTCCTGTCAAGGCCACGGAAAACCATTTTTCAACTATGGGATCAACCCATTTGTTTATTCCATTGCTCCTACTTTAAATTACGGATATGGTCAAAATTTTCATCTTAAAGAGTTCTTTACCAATCAAGCACCTTTTTTAGTAGTTCCTCGGAAAACGAAAAATTGGAAAACAAAAGGTGCAGAACAATTTATTAAACCAATGACGATATTGGAGATATTGTTTGAACCAGTTGAGGAAAAGGAGAAAGTGGAGGCAAAAATTAACACTCAAAATTGCTTGACGATCAAGCAAACACGCAAAGCTTCGAGAGGTAGTTCCACATCTCCCGGATACTGAAAAAGTAGGACTATGTCGTACTAATCTGGTGACGCATACGATCAACATTGGGGACACTGGGCCTGTAAGACAACGTCATTATGCTTTATCTCCAGCTGTTCAGAAAGAGATGTATGACGAATTAAATTGAATGATTAAACTCGGCGTAATCGAGGAAAACAATAGTCTCTGGTCGTTCCTTACCACAATCGATGACTTGTGGAGCAGCTCAGCGCATTATTGGAATAACCAAAATAAATGTTATAAATTGATCGAGAAAACACTAGTCGTCGCACCATTTCTCCAACAATCCTTATATCTCGGTTACGATTTTTGAACTGCGTTTGGACTTAGACCAATAACTGTATCGGAGGTATCGTTCCAACCATTTGAGGAAGAGGAGGAAGTAAAAGCAAAAATTAACACTCGAAATGGCTTGAAGATCAAGCAACAAGCAAAGCTTCGAGAGATAATTCCACCGTTTCCGGATGCTGAAACAGTAGGATTATGTCGTACTAATTGGATTTATAACGAATTAGATTGGATGATTGTACTCGGCACATTCGAGGAAAGTAACTGGCTCTGGTCATCCCTGCTTATTCTCTGCCTCTAATAGATGGGGTTCTGCTAAGCTCGATCAAACAAAATTCATATCGGGTGATCTAAAAATCGCTTTTGGCAAGTTCCATTAGATGCAACTTTGAAAGAAAAGACCGCTTTCATAGTCCCTGGATGCCCACTATACCAGTTTGTTGTATTGCCATTGCATCCAATGAAAATCGTCAGAAGAAAGAACAAAACGATGCGTTTATGTCTTGACGCTCGCAAGTTAAATGCCGTAACTAAAACTGCTTATTCTTTATTAGATGGGCTCCCAAGCAGGCTGGATCAAAAGAAATGCATATCGAGCTTGGATCTCAAAAACGCCTTTTGACAAGTAACATTAGATGCAACATCGAAGGAAAGTTGCATTCACCAGTCCGGGATGCGGCCTTAACCAGTTTATTGTAATGTCATTGGTACTCTGCAATGCGCCCCAACCTTATCACGATTGACCCATCTAGTTATTCCTCACCATCTATTCTGGAGGACCATTTGTCGTTGTTAAAAGATGTTGCAAGTCGTTTCGTTAAAGCTGGCTTAACAATTAACATGGAAAGGTTTCGCTTTTTATTGAAAAGTATCGAACACCTGGGATATTTGGTCGGTGTTGTAGGCTTGAGGCCTAACCCAAAGAAGGTGAGGGCCATTACAGAGTTCTCGGTCCCTATAAAGCCACAACACATGCGACGGTTCTTGGTCGCCACTGGTATCGGCGCTTTATACGTGACTATTCCACATTAGCAGCTGCACTCACTGACCTTCTGAGGAAAAGTCAAACATTCACCTGGAACAAAGAAGTGGAACTATATTTTGATTTACTAAGAAATGCCTTAGCTACGGTACCAGTAAATTCTTATTTATTCAGAAGGATGAGATGAAGGGGTGAGAATAATGAGATGAGCGCAGACAGGCCTATTGCATACATTTTTCAAAAGTTGAACGGGGCAATGGAAAAATCTTAACTGATCTCGATCGAAGTACTTCCGCTGACAGTAGTGCTGGAGATTCTGACTGGAAACTAATTATCATACTGAAATCGGTAATAGCTCACTTATTGCACCAGCACACCAATCTCCAGCTACAGCTATTTTGGTGATACTAAAACTACACTAATTTTGAAGCGGTATTTTTTTGGCCGTCGCTTGCAGTTGATGTTAAATCGTTTATCAATTCGTGTGTTGCTTGTAAAATGCATATGGAAATCAATTATCAAAGTCAACCCCCTCTGTTTTCGTTTCACGAAACTAAATGGCGATTTCTACGTCTACACATCGATTTTATTAGACCTTATCCAAGAACTAAAATGGTACTGTGTCTATTATTAAAGCAGTAAATTTCCCAAAATTCATGCTAACTCAGGCAGTGAAGCTAGCGACTGCGACTGAAGTAATTAAATTTCTGCAACATAATGTCATTTAGCGTTTTGGGTTCCACTTGGTAAACGACCTTTGCAAATGTAAACACGATTCTACTAAGGTTTCACCTAACTTTATTGTTTTTGGGCCTTTTTTATATGAAGGGCTCCCGCCGCAGTAAATCGAAATCTGTCAAAAACTTTTCCATCTCTGTATATCGTTACAATATAACATTTTCATAATATTTCAATTAAAACCTGTTCTCCGTTGTCAATTTCATCAATTGAGTTCATATTTCCCATGATACAAAACTATTCGAACTCTCATAAATAATTCAATATTGTGAAATTGATTCGACCACCAACCATACATCTCTCTCGTAATTTATAACAATATAATAAAATTATAATTCTTTTCCTGTTGGTCCATAACAGGAGATGGTTAATTGATTTCGAACCGACTGGAAAAGTATCCATTTCGGAAAAATCAAATTCACCCATCTACACAAGATTATGATCATATTATCTTGAAGATGAATGATTATCTTATGGTATATTAGTTACATGTTAGTTATTGTAGAAACTACTCGTACACATCTATAGAGGACGTAAAGGATGAAAATATATAAAAATTAATAAGAAAATTAATGAAAATATTGATTTTATTACATCAAATATAAAGCAAATACAACATTATGTACTTTTGAGATGGGTATATCCGACAAGTCTTTGAGGATTTACTTCGATTCCGACGAAATTTTCTTCTTTCATCCTTGATTGAATTTTTTTGCTTATTTTAAATTAGATTTATTTACTTGTCTGATTTATACATTTTATCAGGTTGTTACTTTACTTTTGTTGTTTTAAAATATTATATACTTTTTATGTTAATTGGCGGGAATTTTTTATTTTTAATATTTCTTACGCTTTACGATGCTCGATACGAGTATGTAAATAATATTACCAAGACTATTTACTTTTCATTAAAGCTCATAAATATATTAAATCAACATACAGAAATTATGTAAAATATACAGTCCCTTGTGGCTCATTAAACCCAAAGTAAATAATTCTCGAAAGCTCATTTGTGCTAATCGTAACATCCACGAATTTTTATTTTTTGTTTGCTAATAAAAAATGGAGGGGTGAATATGTTGTTGCCAATACCCTACTCTCTTTTACCACGAATGTACAGATAGATCTCGAATACACCACCACACTTAACGGGTAAAGCGAAAAATTATGTCAGGTTTTATTTGCCAAAAAATTGATGTACAAAAAAAATTGTTCCATTTGACAGAAAAAATCAATTTTTTATGTACAGAAGTTCTGGAATATACCCACCTGAGATGGAACCCAGCCATTTTTTAACCGACTATAATGGAATTTGTCATGATGAATGGAAAATGGATTCTAAAATGGTTTATGATGCAAGAAGTTCAGAAAAGTAACCACCTGTAACGGAACTCGGCCAGTGCTTAGTCGCATCTTGAAAGTCGATGATAAATTGCTGTACTCGCCGTTACGTTGTAGTAAAAAGTTTAACCATGGGTGGAGTTATATATCCAACTCCCAGACCATCTAAGCTCTTGTAGTGTAACTACGTCCAGAGTGCAAGCTTGGTTCGAAAGGTTCTGGAAATCTCAGGTCTTAAAATGCTTAGCATATTCCCGAGTATATTTTCGGGTCGTTGTTATTATCAAAACGATAAATGTATCCGAGTTTAGGTAAATTTTATAAACGGTATTTTGTGACTACTCACTTATTGGGTTGGCACGTGTGTAGGTTACGTTATGGTGTTATGCATGTACATAGCAAGCTGCTTGCTACAAGACAGACGCCTATTTCCGCCGCTACTAGCTTTTAGAACAGTACCCAGCGAGCACCGCGATGAAGTATAAATCTAGAACTTTGCTGCCAAATGTTATCGTCATCCTTTTAGATTGACGATATGGGACTGAAAACCTTCAATTTTTCAAAAAATAAAGAGTTTGTAAAATCAAAGCGATTGATGTAAAAGCGGAAATTTATACTTTTCAGGTGCTTGCAATTCAAGAGCTTAGATGGTCTGGGAGTTGAATCCATAAAAAAATCAATAATTATACTCTCCACTACAGCAATAAAGAGGAAAATTAGGATTCGGTTTCTCATTCATTCAACGGTGAATACAGCAGTTTATCATCGACTTCCGCCCAAACAACATAAGGCATGACCATATTCCAGAAATTCCTCCAAAAACCATTTTCCTTCTAAAACATAATTCTCCAACGTGCCCAATTCCATCATAATCGGTTAAGCAATAGCCGTGCTCCATTCTAGTTGACGTTTTTGCAATACTTCTTGAAGACATCAAATAATCTTGTACCTGCCGGTACACAGATTTCCACCAATTTTCTACCAAACAATTAAACAAATGGCGTCGACTAGGTAGAGAATGTAGACAATATGTAGCAATATTCAAAATTCTATGATTCCTCTTTAACGGAACCATTTCAGGAGACAGATATCAAAGATAACGTTTTATATCAAACACAAAGCTGTCAAGCTGTTAATGTAAAACTCATATGTACAATGAACAACAAACTTAATGGAGTTTGTGTCCGGTGCATACAATCAGATTAGTTTCGAAGATGTGTATGTATACGACAGGCGGCTTTTGCGAAAGGAATTTCTCTTATAGCCAGATTTAACGTCATTTTGTTAGTTATCAGTGTACTCAACCGATGAAGGGATATTATACACCAACAATTTATTTGGTACTTTTAAACATGTAACTCGGTTCTAACCAGAACTAAGTTAAAAAAATTTATAGTTACAACGCCGGATGTAGGACGTCGATGGCTAATACTAAAGGGTCTTTCAATAAGGACGCTTGATTTATAAATGTAAGTAAAACAAATTGTATGCGAGATAACCAGTCAATTTTATTTTATTTGAAAGAATATTTTATGGCATTAAATATGGAATATATTGTTGTTTAAACGTCCACCGCGTCTTTACTTGATGGCACGTATTCTGGAGTCTGCGGAGGTTCAATTATCGCGGAGTTTGTCGCAAAAATCTGGCTGATTTTGCTGGATGGCTTTCGTTATGTTGACTTTCGGGGCATCAATTCTTTGTGGTTTATTTGCATAGACCTGCGATTTGAGATAGCTTTAAAGGAAGCAGTGTAGAGGCGTTAAATCGCACAATCTCGGTGGCCAGTTCATGTCTCTGCCAGTTCATAACTTCAAATTGCTCTTGAAGAGTTGCTTATCATCGATCTGCAGCGCTCACCATTGACGGTTATGGTAATGCCTGTTTTGGTTTGGAAGTAGTACAAACTGCTGATTCTGCCAGACCGTCCACACCAAACAGAGATTTTCTCGGGATGCAATTAGCGCTGTTGTATCCCGTGTGAGTTGGTATCGCCTCAAATAAAACAATTTTGCTTCTTCACATATCCATTCATCCAAAAATGGGCCTCGTCACTACTGATGTATTTTTTTGACAAAATTTAGGTGAACTTCCAACTGCTCCCAATCAGCAAATACACGGTGTTGTCTATGGTCGTTTACCTTAGGTTCCTGGGTTAGTTGATTTTATACGGGTGCAGACCCAAGTTTCGACACAAAATTCGTCAAGATGAAGCCGCAGAAAGGCTAAGTCCTTGAGAACGATGAGAAATTGACTGCCTTGGGTTTTCCCGTACACTCTCACGCACAGCAGTGATGTTTTCATCAGACCCAGTGGAAACTTGTGTTTTTGTTTTTATGCTTGAAATATTTTATGTTTTTCATCCTGCTCCTAGCGGTATTCAAACCCGGCACCTCCTGATCCAAGCGCCAAAGCTTTCACAACTGTGCTGGATGGTTGGTTGCCCTTAATTGCAAAGTTATTCTTAAAGTTAATCGCCGAACAGATGCGTTGTAGCTTAACAATCATTTCATGCTTCGTTGAGCAGATTTATTTGGTTCGTTCATCAGTTTACCCAAGGCAAATGACTCAATTTGCTGCTTTTCTTTGTAACTGTATATGTATCACTATTCACAGAATATTTATGATACGAAGAACATCCTCATTACCATTTTTTTTGTCTTAACTATTGATTTTGAATTGTTATACAAATATACACAAACAATTTGAACAAACGCACCAAATAACGATGCTCACTACAGATTCTAGTAAAATTAATAATTTGAAGTTATTATTGCAGCCTTAAATGGAGTATTAATTTTGCAAAACATTCTATACAACCATGGTGAAATTAATTTAGTAAGCCGGATAAAACTTTTAAAATTAAAATATACATTTTTAGAGGTAAAGTAATGTTTGCATATTTTACAGAAACTAATATAGGCAGCGTATGCCAAATATTACACGCATACACCCTGAAATCATTTAATCTGGTTGTGTCTGATCCGGTTACAAATCTAACCCACTTTTTAGCCTCCAGCAATGAGCTAAAAATAAATCATTCATTTTGATACCCCAAACCAAAAATAAAATTAGGAAAAATTCACTCAGTGAATTGCGAATATAAACAAAGATTTGAAAATTCTACACAAAATATGCGCATGCGCATTTTACAATCGTGGTGGGAGATTATTTCTTATGAATGAATAAATGGTGTGGTGGTAATTTGTTTTCACTGGAAATTCATCGAAGTTTCCTGTTGATTTTTGTTTACGTTTCCACTTTATTTTGAAAAGATGCTAATGTAAAAGGCCCAAGATCCATAAATTTTATTTTCTGCTCGGGGGATATACTGATTGACCATAAATAGACTAAATATATTATGCCTGGATTTATTATAAACATATAGAGATATACATACATACATATGTATAAAGTGTTTACCTATAAAATATCGTAATGAGAATGTTTGTTATCTATTTTGGTTCCACCATATTTTATAGAAAATACAGTTGTTGTAAAAGTAAATTGCAAGTTCGTGAGCACCTAAGACTCTTATCAATAAATCTATACTCGTCTACGCTATATATTTTTATCAATTGTAAAACTTTATAATCCAGTTTGATGCTTTTTTTCAATCTAATGCAACAGTTACTCGTACTTTCAGCCAGTAAAATACTATAAAAAACTTGATATACGTATAGCTTTTTGTATATAATTTTCCGGTATTATGAGATCTTTTTTAATCAAAAACCAATTTTATCGCATTTACTGAATTGAAACGACCAGATAAAACGTAAATCGCATAATAAAATTAACTAGACTAGAAAAATTGAGTTTAACGGATTTATGCTTGTGGTGAAATTAGTAATATAGTTTTCCAGTATTATGCATCGGTTTTATATTAAAATGAAACACAAAAATAATATTGAAATGTGAGTACTCTTTTTAAAACAAGATCCTTACTCACCGACCAAATGGCACAGTGGTTAAAGCTCTGGTGTTTGGATCGGGCGGTACCTGGTTTGAATCCCGATAGAAGCAGGATGCAAAAGCACATTTTCATCAACAGATTACAATCTGTGATTAAAAGGAACACAACTAAGACTCCCTATCGGCGTGCAAAAATCATGGGCCGACCCATCTTCCATGTTCAGTACTAAAGGCTGACATGGAGCTATGCAATTCGCAGATAGCAACTTAAATCGGTATTTGGCAGTAATTGCGTAAAGTAAGATCGAAAAATGAGCCACGAAAGAGCAGGAAGTGCTTCGGCCCCAGAAAAGATGGCATGGATTAAAACAAAAAAGAAAGGTCCTTATTACAGAACTAGCATCATTTGTCACCTCAATTGGAAATATTTTCTGACTCGGTATAATCTTAATATAACGTTATTTTTGTTTCTCTAACTTGAAGCTAATCGCAAGTATTTTACGAGAAAATATCATTCGTAACATTATAAATCGGCTACGATGTATTTCAAACTAATTTTACAAAACCCAAGGATAGTTAGTAGTTTACAAAAGTGCTTGTAAGTACTTGAAATGTGCTGTTGGAAAATAATTATTGTTTCCATGGTTCCGTATTCAGGAGTCGTCGTTGTTATGGTATTTTATTAAAAATAATGAATAATTAATCAACAATTCTGTACCTTTGTTTGGATTTAATATAAAAAATGGTTGTGGTCACTAGTGTTTGTTCATATTGAGAGAGAAACTACATTAAATAGTAAAGTAGCCTCAAGTTCTTCTCTGTTCTGTAAAATTCGGCTTCTCTACAATTCATTCGGATTAACTTTTCGAAATAAAATTTCATACTCAACTTTTTAGATTAATTAGGAGTAGTTCTGCATTTACAAAAAACGATGGATGACCGTGTTGCTATTCTGAAATTTAAACAAGGAAAATGTTTTTGATTATAAATAGTTTTACCAAAAGCCCGTTTAATTTAATATTTTCCATTAGAAATCAAGTGTGGTTTATTCAAGATCTATATATACATAGCATTCATGGTAACAGGAAGTCGGGTGTTGTCCACAACATATTCAACCCTCCATTTTTTTATTCTAATTATAAGCTCTAACCACTAACGTATTGAAGTTTGCAAATTTTTTATGGGAAAGCTATTTTATCGAAATTTTCGCTAGACCGCCACCAGATGTTACGTAAAATGTTACTTCACCGGTTTTGCGGAGAACAAATCAAGATTACCTGTGTATAATACATTTTTTTGTATCAAGTTAGACGGAAATGGCCTCAGAGCTAATGGCTTCAAAAATGTAATATAGGGTATTCCAATAAGAGTGATATGATTTCTTAAAAAAACACACTAATTGTTAAGGAAATTGAAATGTTTTTTATTTAATGTGAAGTACAATCGATACAACTAAGTTCTGAATAAAACGTCATTCAAATGGCCTCCACGACTTCTTCTGCAGGAACGAATTCAATGAACCCAATTTTCGAGCACTTTTTCTACTAAATCAAGTCGTATGTCATGAATAGCACGTTCAATATTGACTTGGAAAGCTTGAAGAGAGTTTGGTTTTTTGATAAAGACCAATGACTTCAAATAAGCCCACAAGAAATAGTCTAATGGTGTTAAATCACAACTTCTTGGAGGCCATTCAGTATCACAATTTCTTGAAATAATCGAATCTTCAAACTTTTCTCGTAATAATTCAATTGTTGCACTTGCTGTGTGGCACGTAGCCCCGTCTTGTTGGAACCAAATGTTGTCAAGATCAACTTCTTCCAATTTCGGCCATAAAACGTTGTTTATCATCGATCTATACCGATCTCCATTGACAGTAACGGTGTTACCAGCTTCATTTCGAAAAAAATACGGACCGATGATTCCACCAGAACAAAAACCACACCAAACTGTCAATTTAGGTGAATGTAATGGTTTTTCATGAATAATTTGTGGATTTTCTTCGCACCAGAATCGACAGTTTTGTTTATTTACCGCACCACTCAGATGAAAGTGGGCCTCATCGGAGAAGACGATTTTCTTAAAAAAATTGTGATCGTTTTCAAGTTGTTCCAATGGCTTCAGTTCTTGAGTGAGAACAATTTTATACGGATGCAAACCCAAATCCTTTCTCAAAATCCGTCAGGTTGTGGTTTGAGACAGTCCCAATTCTTGAGAACGTCTTGGAATCGACAAATTGCGGTCTCAGCAACACTTGCCTGAACGGCAGCAATACTTGCATTACTTCAAGCGAATCTTTGTCGTATTGGCACTTCAACATTATGTAAAGAAAATGTACGCTCAAAATTTTCAACAATTCGACGAATAGCGAGCACACTTGGATATTGTTACGACTATAAAATGGCAAAAGCGCACGAAAAACGACAACGCAATTGGAGAACGATTATTTTGATAATAAAACTGAATAAATTGTAAACGTTGTTCTTATGTATATCTCACCATTATGAAGTTGTAAACATTACTGAATACAATGAAACAGAAAATGACAGATTATTATTACAAAAGATATTATAAATGGCCGAAACGTCACTTAAAAATCATATCATTATTATTGGAAAACCCTTTATAAAAGTCGATTTTACCACATTTAGACCGTGTCCGAATTGTGTGATAAATATTTTTTAGTACACGGTAGTGAAGAATATCCTAAATCCTTCCTAAATTTAAAATCGTTTGATATAAGTGCAACTTTCAATTATTGCTTATAATAAAGCATTCAACAAAATAATTGAAAATAACAATAAAAAAATAACTAGTTATAATTATAAACAAGCGAGATTAAAGAAAAAAAATCATTGTTAAAAAATCTTAAACCAAACTATAAAAATAATAATAAAAAATTAACATAATCAATTTTATTCTAAAATTATTATTTAAACTAAAACGTCACCGAAGAACTTAAATAACACGTAGTTCAATTGAATCGATCTGTACCTGTACTCATGATTTTACTCTCCTAAACTACTTTAGAATTCGAAGGCATCAATAAGCGAATATTTGTAGATAGATATTGGTCAGTTTAAGCTCTGGATAAAGTTTCAGGAAAATCTCTTGGGGATTAGGAAAAGTTTCAGGAAAATCTCTTGGGGATCAATTGAATCGTTTTCCGTTCAGAATTTTGCTTCCCTAAACTGCTTTAGAATTCGAAGGCATCAAAAAGTGAATATTTGTAGATAGATATTGATCAGTTTAAGCTCTGCATAAAGTTTCAGGAAAATCTCTTGGGGATTAGGAAAAGTTTCAGGAAAATCTCTTGGGGATCAATTGAATCGTTTTCCGTTCAGAATTTTGCTTCCCTAAACTGCTTTAGAATTCGAAGGCATCAATAAGTGAATATTTGTAGATAGATATTGATCAGTTTAAGCTCTGCATAAAGTTTCAGGAAAATCTCTTGGGGATTTGGGTGCCTTCGAATTCTAAAGTAGTTTAGGAAAGCAAAATTATGAATGCAAAACGATTCAATTGATCTCAAACTCAATTCTTGTAGTTTTCATCAAATTTTACCCCCAAATTCCCAAGAGATTTTCTTGAAACTTTTTGCATGGCTGACCAATATCTATCTGCAAATATTCGTTTATGGATGCCTTCGAATCTAAGGTAGTTTAGGAATGCAAAGTTATGAATGCAAATAAAATCAATTTTTTCACGAGTACACAATAGAAAATGAAGCTTTATAGTTGGGATAATATTTCTGATACGCTTATTTTCAAGTTTTCCTAGACGGAGAATGACAAATATTCAGTAAGATAAATAATTTGACCATACTACTTTAACTATACTATAACATACATTATTCGTATCCACCATCCAATGTGGTCTTTGTTTCAAAATCGTAGATAATAAATTAATTTTTTTATTCCGATTTTTTAAAATCTATTGTGTTGATCAAATTTGTTGAACAAGTTTTGGATCATCATTGAATCAATCGTTCATCGTATAGTTCAGCTATTTTTGTGTAATATATTCACTAACACTTAGATGTATTTTTAGTTTTAGGAAAAATTTCACATTTCTATATAGGCCTGTGAATTTTTTCCTAAACTATTCCTAATTTTTGTTATTTATTTTCTAGGAATGGTTTAGCAAAAAGTCCACGCGCATTTTTAGTACTACATTTATGAAGATACCGAACGCACCCGAATTATCACAGTCTTTAGCTATAATAATTGGTGACAGTTACGTGATAATTTAATCGGATAAAAATTGTCGTACGCACTATTAATGAATAAATATGATTAGTGTTGTGTGTCTACGCGTATTTCGCAATTGTCTACATGTCTGTGTCAACATTAGTGTAGACAATTGATTTTTGCGTAGACACTGTCGATAATTGGTAGAGTATGTAGATAATTTGTAGAGA
This sequence comes from Nephrotoma guestfalica, assembly GCA_963691935.1. Lineage (NCBI taxonomy): Eukaryota > Metazoa > Arthropoda > Insecta > Diptera > Tipulidae > Nephrotoma > Nephrotoma guestfalica. The sequence continues at coordinate 133,572,801 of OY829914.1, read as the reverse complement.
ATGTAGAACATTCTTGTTTTTTCTTCTTTTTTCATTGTTGTTTCAAAATGGAGATTTCAGAAGTTAAATTTGATTTTTACAAAATGGGAGAATTTAGTACGTTTAAAATAATTAAGAAGATATTACAAATAATTTCAATTTTTTTATTTGTCGCGCAATCCGTTTCAGTCTCTAATCAAACCTAACATCTTTTTTCATGCCAGAGAACAGAGACATTACATTTTTTGGCACAGGTGTCACTATTTAGTATTTTTTCGTAAACATCATAATTTGTAAAACCATCGAAACCAAACTTATAAAATATTTTTTTTTTTAAATTGTCAAAGTATAAGTCCTGTGAACTGCCTCCGGTAATTTAAATTAAAATTTTCGTGAGAACAATGACTACATATGAAATAAAATTTAGTAGCAAATAACGTTTTGACCCTATAAATTAATCTATCGGCTTAGATCAGTTTACAAATTTTGTAATTTCCTATTCAGTTCAATACTCCAAATCTTCCCAAACATTTGTACTTTCCACTGTCCAAGATCATTGATGATTTTAGTATTTTCTTAAACTTTTTTGTTGAATTAGCAGAATTCTGTTATCCTCAAAATTCTTGTTTATAAACCTTGCAGAAGTGAACGACCTAAACCAATGTGAAGTTGCAGTCTACCGGGACGGTGGTGCCTTTGGGTTACCGATATTAGGTCGTACTTTAATGATCGTATCCCCGTTTTTATTTAAATTATTACGGTTTATAATCATATTATCAATAGTTAGTATTGCTCCGGCAATATTTGGATAAGATAAATGTAACATAAGTTTTAGTGCACTTGGTTGTGGGAGTTCAAAATTTACTGCTCGTGTATCTCTCGGAAAATTAGTGTTCACCCTTAGAATCAGCATATTGCGAAATTTGCAAATCTTACTGATACTCGTAATTATGACCCCAGGGTTTAACATGATCCTGTAACATTTCCTAAAATTTCATTGTATCAATACTACTTAGGAATCGGTGTAATCCGTTCATGTAATTCTTCGTTAAGAAATCAGGAACTCAGGAGCATCATCAAAGAATTGGTATATGTAAGCGTTGCTACTATTAAAAGTACTAATAAAAGTTTTGTTTAGTTACTGCCTTAACGAAACCAAATAAAGTCTTCGTTTGTAATGCCCTTTCATGGGTTTTATCGATAATCATAACGCCAACTATAAAGCTTAACATGGATATAAGAGGATTTATCTGTGAAATATGCCATCTGTCATCTATAAATCTTCGAAACCAATAGTGTATCCAACGAACACGAGCAGCATACAAATATTGCGGAAACACGCCGAGGTTGTATGCGATTGATTTGATTAATACCCCAATATTTAATGTGTAGTTTTATCATGCTAAAATATAGTATTGTGTGATAGGAAAGGAAGGTATACAAGGAAGAATTTTTTTGATATCGGCGATATGCATTTTCTCCAGACCCACTGAGATGTATTATACATTTGGCTGAGAGATTCACGATTTCTATTTTTTTCCACTAGAGTTATATTGTTTACCCAGCAAGCCTTCGGGAAACTTTTGCATTTATTAGGATTGTGGACCGATGAACTTGTTTAATCATGTAATGATTCCTTTTCTGAAAAAAAAATTGTGATTTTACATTTTGTTATTTTTATTTAGTGATATTGTTGTTCATTTAAAAAATTCCTCTTTTTACCACTGGTATATCATTCTTAAATGTTTTCGAAGTTGTTCCAAACCAGCTAAAGCTTACAAGAAATTTTCATTTTCCTATCATTCTGATTTCCAAGCTTAATTTGTCATTACCATATGAAAACTTGAGTTCAAAATTTTTCAAATGAGGAGTAAGAATGAAGCATTACACGTTGAACTACGAGTTCCATCAAAATAGAAATCTTAGAATTTGGTGATTGTTAACAGAATCGTAATCGAATCGAATTTATTTTTTCTTTAACTTTACCAAAAAGAAATTAATAAAAAGATGCTGATAATGCGATAAAAACATTTAATTTATAACAGAATCAATAATCTTCTACATATTTTCTACATTGTTGACGGCGTTTTTTAATTTTCTACATACATTGTCTACACGTGTTGAATTTTAATTATCTACGCGGTGTAGAAAATAAGGCACAACACTGATTAGAGGCTGTTTTTTAATTTAAACCCTTTAACCCTTGATATGGGCACATTTAATTTAAGCATGATAACAATCTTTAAATGACAACAACCTCAATTTTTAACTTATAGAAAAAACAATTACAGAATTTTTATTTTTACAAAAAAATATTACAGAATTTTGGCAGCAAAACGAGAAAAATTTCACAACATTAAAATGTTTCACGTTATTGTTAAATATTTGTGCTAGAAAATATTTATCATATAATTCGGAAACAGTATAAGTATTTTATTACACCAGGCCGCCACCAGATATTTGGTCCAATAGTATTCCACTGGTCGAGTAGGTGGGTAATAAAATATATTTGTAATATATTCTGGTAAATATATAATTTAAAAGTCGTCTTTACCAAATTTAATTGTTTACACCAGACCGCCACCAGATATTCAGTCAATATTATACCGCCACCAGATATTCAGTCAATATTATTATGTTCGTTACCGCCTGAAGCCAATTCCATTTAACCTGACACAAAAATAATATATTACATCTCTGAATAAGGTTGACCTGCCCTGAGTCAACCTTATTCAGATGTGTAATATATTATTTTGGTGTCAGATTAAATGGAATTGGCTTCAGGCGGTAAACGCTTTCAAAAGTTTTGCCACCCAATAATAGATATTGGGTCACATGTCCTATATGCCTATGTAATAAGGCCTTGCGGAGGCCAGATCAAACTAATCGAGGTATGTAAAAAATTGTATTTGTGTCAGATTAGACGAAATTGGCTATAGATATGTAGTATAAATGTTGATTTAACCACCTTTAATAATCGATTACGACTAGCACTCTATTCACCTTGTGAAAGACAATTCAAAATTGATTCGGGAACGGGAAACAATATTTTTATGTCAGGTTAAACGGAATTGGCTTTAGACGATATACATAAAACTTGTAATTTAAAGATCGATTTGACTAGATTTAATAAAATAATCGGGAATCTCGAAATGACCTACGTTTAAATTGGGTTATTATATTGCGTCATTTCGCTTCAATCAACATTTTAATTTGAAACATGTTCTACCTCCAGTGGAAGTACGGCGCTTCCAATACAAAATTTGCTCAATATTTCTTCGTTAATGTGATGTCATAATGGTCGTACATGGAATTACATTTAATTTTGTTATCAAAATTGTTAACGTTTTTTTGCCAAATTCCAAACCATTTTGCTAAACCATCTGGAAGGTACCGATTTTTAAAACGAATTTTTTTTTTCTCGAAATAATTGGAAATCCTGAAATGACCCACATACGTTTAAATTGGATCTGGATATTATGTCGTTTCACTTCAAGCTACATTTGAGCTTGAAACATGTTTTACCTCCAGTGGAAATACCATGCTACTAATATTTAATTTACTTAATATTTCTTCCTTAACGTGATGCCCTTATGTTATGGTTCTACATCTAATTCCCTGTTACTGATATTTAAAATGAAACATTTTTTGTTTTACCTCCTGTGGAAATACCGCGCTCCACTGGACATATCGCGGTTCTAATACATAATTTGATCAATATTTCTTTGTCAACGTGATATCTTAATTGAGAACGTGGACTCTTGATACCAAAATTGTATAAAGTTTTTTGCCAAACTTTCCTGATGTTTGGCCTTACATTTAACGCGAAAATCTTTTTATAGCACTAAGAAAGAAGAAGTATAGTTACAGCTATAATCTAAACGAAAAAATAAAAACAATATACACGGTGACTCTTACGTTAGTAAAATAAATTCGGGCGGTAATTTAGAGCACTAATCTGAACAACAAATTATTTGTCTGCACATATTCTATCTGTAACCGTTATAGAGATAATCAAGGTGCTACTGTAAAACTAGGCACTTCGAATTTCACTTCTGTTTCATTTCAATTAGTTTCAAAATCTATTGAATGTCGATTTAATTTTATTTCGTTGAATTGTAAAATCTCCATAGAAAACCCCTACCTGAAAGTACTGATGTTCAACAAAAACGTTTAAATGAAATAAATCTTTTCAATGAATTGTTTTGAAAATAGTTTCCTCGCACGTTTGGTTAAAGTTTCCGTACTCATGAATTGTTTTCCGATGAAATGTTTGTCGTATACGAGTAATTGTTTGGTGCAGAATTTTCTGGGAACCGTTATTACTATTTGAATTGTGGCCAGACATAGATTAACAAGAAAATGGTAAGTGTAACTACCACATGACAGCGAGAGTTCAACAACAAATGTTGCTAGAACAGGGTAGGTTTGTTTTATCATCCAATAAATAAAGTACATTTTATATATCACCATTCCTCAAATTTGTAACCCTAACAAATTATTTGATAGACATTTATATTTTATATCTTCTTCAGAAACTTTTATGATTATGATTTTTTCAATTAAATTTTCTTCTTTGAAACATCATTAACTTAAAGCAGGTCAACAAAGAATGGAAAAATACATTCAAGCTGGTTTACAATGATAGAGCAAGGGTAACATAATAGTTTAGAGAATTGTACTAAAGTGTTTGTCCATCAATCCATCTGACAAAATTTTCAAAATGGTAACCCTAATTGGCTTAGTATATATATACATCTGTACAAGATAGTAGCAACTTTTACAATAAAAAATGTACATTTTCTTGCAAAAATTTCATCTACCATATCATCTTAGTATCAGACTGACATTTAAAAATGTATGCAAAAAATGCTTATAAATATAATAAACGTATACCAAACAATAATATCAAACTGTGAATTCTTGCTAAGAAAACAGAATTTTTTTCAAGAAATGAAAAATTTTCAATAAACAATCGTTTAAGGAAATACGCATTTGCCTTTCTTAGAAAACACTTTTTACTTAATTAATTTAAAAATTTTGTAAACTAAATTAATTTAGGAAGTTACTGAGCTGCAATATCTTTCTTCAAATTGGCTTCCTACTTTTATACGATTAGGTCGAGGCTGTTGCGTTGGAACACTATATTTGTAGTAACAACTTTATTATTTATATTAACTTCCAATTCATATGTTCCTAAAAATAGAAATTATAAATATTAGAAATGTATAAATTAGATTGAAGGATGCTTATCTGTAATACGCAAAATAGGCAGGATCACAAAACAACAAAACAAATTTTGAATTGAATAAATAAATAACTATAATTACCTTGTTTACATAATGGATTGTCAAGATGATGACATTTTTATCTGTATAAAAAATCTATCCATTGAAATATGTTTAGTCCCGAATTTAGTTAAGGTACATTGTACTTGCAGGTAGATGGTACAAAGGTTGTCTGAAAAGTTTCCGACCTAACAAAGATACAAGATATTTTTTCTTTAAATTAGCCAACAATACTCCCATCTCTTCAACCCGTCCAAATAGTCCTCGACGCCTTTCTCTGCAGTATAGTTGTTTACGAAGGTGATGGCCCCCTCATTCGATGAAAATTTCTGTCTTCCGTTTGACTTAGGAAAAAAATGTAGCTTGGGGCTAGGATCCTAGATCTGGTTAGTAAGGTCATTTCTGATATAATGGAAAAGGATGAACTGTTGCACATCCAATTAGTCAGAGAAAGGAGATTATACACAATGTGAAATAGCTTTTATTTCAATCAGCTGATGCCGTATGACCTAAATTTGGATATTATGAAATAAATAGGGCATTGACCTATATACGATTATTTTAACTACCTGAACTACTTGTATACGTATTATTTTAACTACCTGATAATAGCTGATGAAATTTAACTGTTATGATGTAGGATGAAGAAGATTCAACCTATTTACTACTTTCATAAGTGACAATCCGATCTGAGTTAGTTAACTGTTTTTATTACGAGTCAATTGTGTCTTTATTCCTATACGAATTCTATAAAGTGCTCTGAACTTGCCAATGCACCCTTTACAACTTTCGTAAGTGCCGCTCGATTAAAGCACACAGTATACAATAAATGAAACAGTTTGTAATTATAAAGTTTAATATGATAAATCAAACTCAACTGTAAAATTCACCAATGCCCAAAAGAAAAGAACCAGTTTTTCTGTTTCTAATGTGCTTCCTTTAGTGACAGGCAATTTAACATATGTAATTTATAATATGGTTTAAAATGGTTTCCATTTCCTCCATATGTCAAAAACTGGTAGTTAATATTCAATACTATATTAAATTTTAACTGCTAAAATTGGATCTATGACCTCTCCTTCAAGACAACTATATGTAATATTTCTTGCATTTTCTTATACTTGTTTATTTTATGTTTCCACCTTAAATTATAGATGTAGCTGCATGTCATGGTTGTATTATCGATAATGTATTTTAATTTGATTTGGTAATTTAATTTTTTTTCAGGTAGATGTCGCTAATTAATTACATTTTTTACATTAATTACGTTACATGACGTAAAAAGTTCGCGTAATTAATACAATTATTTACGTGTAAATAATAGCGTATGTAATGTAATGTAATTAATCTGCACAACACTGCTGGTCAAACAGTTCGAAACGTAATTCGTGGATTTTCGGCGACAGCCAAGTAAAGTAATGATGCATAGTATGTTCTTGTAACGTTTTCCCCCTTTAAAAAAAATAATCGACTAAGATAACTCTATGATTGTCCCAGAAGTCACCATCACTTTCCCAGTCGAAGCAGTTGCCTTTACCATTTTTAGAGCCGATTCTCCCTTGACAGTCTACTGTTTTGATGCTATTTTTGATTCTGGAGTGTAATGGTGTATCCCAGTTTCATCAACAATAATTAACCGGGGCTAAAATCCAGATTTATTGTGCATAAATGACATCTGAGCATTGGAAATGTTCATTCTGGTACAAAATGAGTAAACGCGGCGCCCAACGAACGGACGGCTTTCTCATGCCTAAATCTTTATTCAATATATGACAAACATATTGAATCTACTGCCCAAAATTTCACAGTGGTGAATAATGGTGCAGAGTACTCGTGCACAGCATCCAACTCGTCTTTGATTTGCGTAGGCGTATTGCTTTTAAAAAAAAATTAACATGACACTCGATTTTTTCTATTTTCATAAAAACACTCACATCGACTTAACAATCGTTTGATGTTTCTCTGGTTTCATCATATACAAATGTTGGTGGTAAATATTCTTCAGTTGGGTTTGATCTTTCAGGAACAGTTTGACCTTTCCGGTTGCAGTGTATGTCAAAGAACCAATTTTTTTACTGTCTGTATCGAGAATATAATTCATGCACTCATAACATTGAACTGGATGATGTCCTTGTGGATCTATCCATATCATCGGGACACCAAATGACATTGTAGCTCCAGTGTTTTGCCATCTATGCAGATGGAAAATGCATGCCGTACAAACAAAAGACGGCGTCCAATTTACACCACTAATAACATTTTGTGAAAAGTATAGTCGATATAAATCAGTGGTTTCATCACTTATTTTGCGGCGATTGCTCAAAACACCTATCCATATTATTTATTTCACCAGATTTCACAAGTCGATCGATTTTTACTTTATTTTTTGTGTTGTTTTGTCACTTTATATATTTAAATGAAAAACTTTTTATTTTCAATTTTATATTGTAGTTTTTAGTTCTTACTTATTGTGAGAATTTTTTGACTTTTTTACGAATATCGATTTCGAGAATAATCTCTTCATTTTATTTTTTACTACTATTACATAATTTATTTTGAAGCTGTTTAAATACTGATGCTAGGCACTGCTGTTTGGTACCTCCTTTGTTTTTAAGTTATGATAAGTCGTAAATTTTATTGGTTTTGGGTTGATTTTGTCGTTAAGTTATTTGTTGGTGTTTTTGTTTTTGTATATTTTCAGGGTGTGAATTTTGGCCGCAATTTGACTCATGACTCGTGAGAAATTTGTATACGTACAGTATAATACTGTTGGCAAAAAATAGTAAGACTTTGTTCATAATTTTAAAATTCTTTATTAATTTCTCCAAATCTGTTTCGTCCACCTCAAAGTAATCCCCCCGGCCTCAATACACTTGTGCCAACGTTTTTTCTAATCCTCGAAACAGTTGTTAAAGTCAATTTCCGGAATAGCCTCCAATGCGCGTAGCGATTCACGTTTAATGTCGTCAATTGACTCAAAACGGTTTCCCCGGAGCGGTCGTTTGAGTTTACTGAACAGCCAGAAGTCACACGGAGCTAAATCAGGCGAATACGGTGGTTGCGGAACGATATGGGTGGAATTTTTGGCGAAAAATTACGTAAAACCAATGCAGTATGAGAAGGTGCATTATCGTGGTGCAAAAACCATGAGTTGCCGACCCATAATTCCGGCCTCTTTTTACGAATAGTTTCGCGCAAACGACGCATAGCACTCAAATAGTATTCCTTGTTGACAGTTTGGCCGATCGCAAGGAATTCGGAGTGCACCACACCTCGATAATCGAAGAAAACTGTCAACATCACCTTGATTTTTGACTTGTTTTGAAGTGGTTTTTTCGGCTTCGGCTCACCTTTGGCACGATATTCGGCCGATTGATCATCTGTTTCCGGGTCGTAAGCATAGATCCAAGACTCATCGCCAGTTATAATACGTTTCATGACATCCTGGTAGTCGGAAAGCATTGTTTCACAGACGTCAACGCGACGCTGTTTTTCCAAAAAATTGAGTGATTTTGGAACCAATCGTTTTCACTGATCCTTCCGATATTTCAACGATGCCAGTAAGGTCTCTGACTGTTAATCGTCGATTCTCGAGCACCAATTCCTTGATTTTATTAACGTGTTGATCATCAGTTGATGTTGATGGTCGTCCTAGGCGTGGTTCGTCATCAACACGTTCTCGACCCTCTTTGAACAATTTGTACCAGTCAAAAACACTTGCTCGCGACATACAATTATCACCGAAGGCCTTTTCCAACATTCTGAACGTTTCGGCACCACAAAATTGATTCCGCACACAAAATTTAATGGATGATTTCTTTGTTGAATAATTTCACTCATTGTAAAAATCGCCAAATGCACTTTTTGTACTTCAGAAAGACAAGCGTATACTAAACACTAATGATTATTTTGATGTGACATTTTGCACGGATGCCACTGACAGCCATACCAACATAGAAAAAAAAATATTTCGACGAATTGTTTACCGCGCGAAATTTATATTAAAAAGTCTTACTACTTTTTGCCCACAATATACAATGACATTGGGACACAGTATCACCAGCATTATCGTGGATGAATCAATATAATTTGTCAACGTCAGTTTGCATCAAGGTCATCATCACGAAGATATATTTATTAGCAGATCGGGTGATTTAAAACTATTTATTACATTATTTATTCTTATATTTACTGTATTATTATTACTATGTTCATCCTGTGTTCTATTTCTTTCTTTCTTTTTTGTTTTCTTTCTGTTGTTTCTATTAAGCATTGTAACCGCATGGCTTGGCCTCAAGGCTGTTACGGTGGTTGCACACATTTTATTTGATAGCTCGTAGTCGGACGGGGGGTCCCGCTATCCACCGCTAACCAGCAGCCATGTTACAAAGAAGAAATTTTACGTGTGCTCAAACTTCCCAATTATCAGAACAAAAAAAACACTAAGAACACTAAGAAATGCAAATAGAATCCGGAATAACATAGCACTTTAAACACATTATCCTCCCGAAACGCACAACCTTTAATGCATATTAACTTTTACCGACAGGCCAGAACAATTGTCCTATGGACTATATCAAAAAGGCATACACGAAAAAAATGAAATTTTTCATAAAAAATTTTCCACCAGAAATATACCACAAAAATAAATCAAAATGAAACTTAAAATCAAAAAGTACGTTAAAACGAAAATATAAGCTTGAATAGATAATTTAAAAATAAAAAGAAAAATAATTTAAGAAAAGTAACATGCTATACTTTACAGTTTTTCTCTGTTGAATGACCCTGTGATGACGTGCGGTTGAAACGATGCGATGGTTACCGCGACCTCGTCTTGCACATGCACCACCGTATATGTAGCGTTTTTGTTGATTACCGCAATGTCACAATATGAAATAATCCGGATTGGTTAGCACAGCTTCTCGAAATTCCGCGATGTCGTAATCCTGGTTTGCACCTCTGCGTTTATGAAATACAATGCACGCTTGTAGTAATGTTGATTATATACTTCTCTTGTATTATATTGCACCACACTCGTATTTAGATGGTATATAGCAGCCGCATATAATCGGTTTGTATATAGTAGTACGATTTATTGTTTGTTGTTGCTTACTGCCGCACGTTGTTGATTATTTACTAGGTATAACGTTAGCTCACAGCGTGGATTTAAAATAACGTTCGGCACTTCACATAGAGTTTGTAGATTTTGGTTTTACACTCGCCGTTATGCATAGGTAAATCTTATGAACGAACATGCATGTATCAATCGCACTTTATTCGAAATAGAAGAAATTACTGATTCCGTTCCGAGCAATCTCCAAAACGAACACTGGTGGTCAGCGTAATTGCTGCCACTAATAAAACACCAAATAGTTTATAATTTATTTATATAACTAGTGTATTTCAAATACAGTTTAGTAATGCACTACATATGAAATGATGCACAAACAATTTTGTTTTTTTTCCCACATGACATTTTTCTTGTTTTGTTCCTGAATTTTTTTATTGAAATAAAATATTTATTCACAATTTTTTGGTATTTTTATAATGTTGTGTGTATAAACTCACAAACAATTAAATATCACAACTTTAACTTTTCAAGAATATTATATTATAAACATACTTAATTAATTAAATTTAATTGAATTTAATTCAAGTTAAAAAATTTTAAAATTTATTTTGGTGTACTTCTGGTCAGAATCTTCATTTTTGCTTTTCGACCTTCTTATATGATATTTCCAATTAGACTCCCTTTCCACCTCAAAACGATTTTTTATTTCAGCTCGGTTCCATAGTAGATGCGTCTTCTTCATTTTCCCCTTTTGTCTCACCTGTACTAATTAGAACAATTTTCAACCAGCTGATCGATTTCGGAGTTGTAAGGCAAAACAGTGTAGGTACAAAACAAAATAAAAACGGGTGTAAGTTAAAAGGTCGGTAAGTACAAAAAATGGTTAAGTATGGAATATAGAATTATCATGTATTATTTAAGGAAAGGCAAAACAGTAAGGGAATTTCCGGTAAGTATATATTACAACAACTGGCAGTGGTAATATTGTAAACCGATACATTTAGGAATTTCGTTACAGCATTAAGCTTGCGATTTAATTCATTCTTTTACATACTTTAGTAATTATTACTAATTATTGTTGTACGTCATCTTAATGTTAATTTTCTTTTAGATTTTATATCTAGCTTAGCATTTTCGTAATTCTAGTTTTCTAATTTATTAGTTTATTTATTTTCTGTCGTGGAGTAATATTTCGGCATGAGTCAGCTGGCATCATTATTTCCCTTTCTTTAATAGTTAGAAAGTTTGTACTATAAACGCGTCTGACTAAACTTTTGGTATAATGGCATGACTGGTCAATTGAAATTTTTCGGATTAATGTTAACCACACTTTGATAAGCATAAACTTATGTAGCACACTAAATTTGATAGAAATTGTTGTAATAGATGTAGGTACTACATGTAGAAGGTCGAACCTCCCTAACCGCCGAAGGATACAAAATTTTACAGTGTGCCATGTGGTATTCTACCGACCCAGTTTGCAAATATTGTGGTTGGAGGCAGTATGGTGTGATAGCATTATAGGTTTCCATATGGGCTCTCAGTAGTAGCATTGGTCCACCTAACTTTAATAATTTATTAGCGAACACAAATAAACATACGCCGAGGAAAAGCTTTCCTTAAAACTTGAAAATATTTACACCTTGACATAATGAGTCATGTTCTGGCATTCAAAACGCGATTATGTATAATAATGATAAATTAATAAATAATAAAGAAATAACACACTTACCAAGGAAAACGGATAATTTATGGTGTGACTCGATCTTGGTTTTAGACTCTTTGATCCGTTTCTAAAAAATTCAGATATATACCAACTTATTAGTATAGTATGCGTTTATAAAAAAACAACTAAAATATAACACACAAAAATTTACCTTGGTAAGCGATGTAAGTTAATTAAGATCTTTAATCTCAATATACAGTTGCACACACACTCGAAACTCAGCACTGCTGCCCATCAACTTAGATTTGATTAAGTACCACAATTTTTGTCTCAGCTGGTTTATATTTAGTAACTTAATGTTACTACTCGATAAATTTATAAATTATTATATGATATATATTATGCTTTTGTGCATAAATATAATATGTATATTCACTGATGATGAGTAGTGTACTTTGCTTGATTGTGGTAATCCAAATAATGATCAAATCGAAGACCTTAATTAACTTTCGTTAGTGTTACCTATGCACGAAAAAATTTGTGTGTGATGCTCGTGATTTTTTTAATTTTTGATTACGCTAGTAAATTGTAACAGGCTACTGTTACACATGTCTCCCCGTGACTAGGGGCGGTAACGTTATAATTTTTGAATTATAACGGCTGAAATGTACAAGCACTGGTATCGGTTAACAACGAACTAATTGATTAACATGAAAAATTGGTTAAGTAAACTGATACAAATATGAATAATTCTTAGTTTAAGGTTATACCTAGGTATAAGAATTGACGATCAATTTTCCGGAAATGTTGACTACGATGAATGAATGAAAATTCAAAACGCGAACTGTTTAATCACTTTATAAACCATTATTTATTCTACGCCTATGAATGATTTTAATTATGATAAAACAGAACAATAATAGTGTTGAATTATCATTCATAATGCATTTCCTGATCCAATTAAAATTATAATAATAAATATGATCCGCATCCTTATTGATAATCCTACTCATTATTTTTTCATTTTTTTATTTTTTCACATTTTCCATAATAATAATAATACGTACTCAAATTTCATACACATTGGGAAATGTGAAGTAGGTGTAAAATTTTCAAATATCTATCATCAAACGATGTGTGTTATCAAAAACAAGTCATCATAACTTGATTTTGTAATTTTCATTTTTTGTGAGTGTCTGTTCTGTGTTTATTGGATGTTGTCAGTCTATTATTATCATAAAATGCTTTGCCTCCCGTTTTGCTTTATTTGTAACACTTTACTGATTGATTTCAGTACACACAAAATAACATAACATCACAATGTTTCACAAAAAAAGTGTATCCACAAACATGCTTTATAAAAATCATACACACGCTAACCGTAAAAATGGAAAAATCATGAAAAACCAACCAGCCTTCATCATGTTGTTGTGTGATACGATAGACAAAATTTGCTTTTATATTTTACCTTACATTCGGTGGCAACAAAACAATTTGGTTTCTAGTAATAGTAATATACATACATAAGTATAACACACAAAAGCACAAAGTAAAAAGCGTAAAGCACAGGAAAATTGTGTACGTAGTACGATTTGATATTTCTTCATTTTACTTTTTTGGTATGCGACTTAACACGAAAGTAAAATTGTATTGTGAATCATATCCGTACTTATGGTTGATGTAGTTTTTGTAAAGTAAAAATTAACAGGAGCGGAATGGCCTACAGCCAATGATAATAAAACTGTGTTTTAGTAGACATATGTTTTACCGAGAGCTATGATGTAAATATTTAACCCGAAATAGCATGCCAGTAAATATGAAGGATTTGTGCGTTAAAACATGATGATTAACACCACCCACATTAATTAATTGTGAATTAGCAGCAATAAAAATCGTTTACCACCTGCGAAGAGACGAATAAACGTTCACATACGAAAACCGCAGGAGTTACACAAACAACGTGTTATAGAACTTTAATTATTTTTAGCTCATGTCACCCGAAAAATGTTCACGTATTCACATTTCATTCGATTAGGAATGAATTGAATTTGAAGTATCGTAAACCGATGTGGGTGAACGCTTCTACATAAAGAATATACAATTTAATTTTAAATTAAAATGTAAATTTGATTTTTCTTCTCATTTTCACCATGAGCAGAACAAAAAACATTTGTGATAATATTTAAATTTTATATAATTTAATATTTTTGGTGATTTGTTGTTGTCATATGTAAATCAAGTGTTGAAGTTCCTTATAGGGGTACTTATATTTTTATTATTATCATTATTAGATATCCAGCGATTCTGTGTAATCAATAAAAGACCGACCTACTATTGTGCAAAGTTAACACAGACCAGGATTTTTTTATTGATTCCAAATAAAGAGTTATTTGTGAAATGAACCTAGTTCGGAATTTATAGAAATGACTTCTGTTACAAAATAAAATTCGTTCCTTTTAAATTGTGAGAAATTGGCCATGCAATGGTTCTATCCGCCATACAATTCGTATTTGAACTAAAATTACATTTAAATTTGACTCGTTAAAAGAATAAATTAGTCGGATTATGTGGTTTCAAAATTGTTCCAACTTCGCTAAGTTTCCTCGGAACGATTTTTTTCTAATTTTTCTGAAAGGAAAGCAAGAGTTGCAATCAGGTGAAAATCACAAAGCCTTAATCCGACAAAACGAACGAATCTTATTTTTTGTATTCTAAATCGTCCCTAATAAATTCTGGGCTGCGCTAATTTCACACAAGAGCAACTGGGTCTTTATTGTTGTGATCTTGTATGTTTTTGATGTGTAAACATCTTTACTCGCGGCAACCAAAAGTTTTTGTATTAGAGTAATCTTGTAAACGAGAGGAACGGAAATGACGTATTTCGTTTAAATTAAGATATGTAAAAGAAACAAAAACAATGTTGTACCATACATAGTATGTGTGTATGTACAGTACCTGGCAATTGAATTAGAGCCACCTTCTGATTTTGCTATTTTTTCAGGAACAAAATAGAAACAGACACATATTACTAATAAAAAATGTTTCTTTGTGTTTTAAAGTAGATATCATTATTCTGTTTATCCTCATTTGGCTTTAGAGACGCACTAATTCTATCGGGCATACTGTAAATACAAGTTTTTACCACTTCTTGCAGTTTGCTTTTTGTTGCCAATGCCTGTGAATATTATCTTTGAGAACAGCTATTGTTGAGTTCGGGGATGAGTACACAACCATTTTCAACATGTTCCATACATTTTTGATCGGATTTAGATCGGGTGAGTTTCCGGGCCATAGAAAAAGTGGTATGCTATGCTCTTGAATCAGAGTTTTTATCTTTTTCGCTGTATGACACGGTGCACTATCCTGCATGCGGGTGTATGGCCTTCCTTCTTCATTTAGTGAGTATATTTCACTTGATTCATGGTGCCCTCATGGTGCCCTGTCCGTCATTGCTTTAAGTCGGGATTCATCACTAAAGATCACCTGATGCAAAGAGGATGTGAGTTGTAAAAATGAAATTTATTATAAAATTTGATACAGAAATGATATATTAATGACAAAATTTGTATCTTTTTCCAATTTTCAACCATAAAATTTCTGTGCATTTTTGCCCATTGTAGGCGTGCTTTCTTCATTTTTGGTGACAAGTTGGGCTTCTTGGCTGGCCTGTGACATTTGAGTTGGGCAGAGTACAATCGTGATCACATCGTGCACTCAGATACTCGTATGTTAATATTATGCACTTTTAATCTATTTAGCAGCTCTTTAGCAGAACTTTTTCTATTTTGGAGGGCTGTTTTATAATTAGCCGGTCGTCTCTCTCGGTGGTTTTACGAACACCACGGCAATGACCGCTCGATGTTGACGGAATATTTGTTCGAATTAATGCGGCTATTTGGTAAACTGTATTGACAGTTCGAGTCTCTATTTTAATTTTATCCACGCTACTAATATCTTTCACTTTTCCCATTCCGAATAAATTACAGAGCTTAAAAATTCACTAAAAAATTTATTAAATTCTCAAAATTATTAAAACACTTTATTACATTTCATAACATGAGCACGTATACATTTCAACTAAATTTGGTTATTGTTTGCACTCCTTTTACATATTTCATCATCTGTTTAGACTCTAATAGCAGGCACCTGACCCAAAACCGGTAATACTGGAATTATCCTAATAATTGCTGCGTTTTTTTGAAACAGCTGCTCTAGACCGCGATAAATTATATTTTGATTTTTTAAACAATTCACATATTATTAAAATATTTGTGCTTCGGATTTATTCAATCGAATCCTAAAGAGGTTATACTAAGTCAATATCTTGCACTCTTATGTAGAGTACAACCGAGTTCATCAAAAAACTTAATAATTGCTGAACTGACGAAACAGGGAAATTTTTTTAGTACACAATTTTTTGATTGTTCCTTACGTCATTTACAACTGGAAATTTGAAAGAATGAAATTAAATGACTGAATTGTGTTTTAATAAGAAAAAATGGATATCTTAATGTTTGCTGGTGAAATTAATTTATTTATTTTAATATTGGATAGTATTGTGTTTAATTATAAACCAAAAATTAAATGTCAAAATGATTGACTTGAGTTAGTTAAAGTTGTTGTTCTAAATTTTTTTGTCTAAATTTCCCTGTATTTTCCCTATATTTTATCGCGGTCTCGAACACCATATTTCAGAAAAACGCAGTTAATATAAGGGTTGTTAAGAAGTTTTTTCATAATCATTCGTGATATTAGTTTATTTAAGATTTTTTCGGCTTTTCGGACAACATATTATTTTTAATGGCATTCATGTAATGTTTACGACTTTTAATCATAGAAAACAAAGAGGCCATTTACTTACAATATATCTACCAGAAAAAGTAGAAATTTTTGTGGTAGGTATATTGTAAGTAAATGGCCTCTTTGTTTTCTGTGACTAAAAAGTCGTAAACATTGTATGAATGCCATTAAAAATAATATTTTGCCCGAAAAGTCGCAAAAAACCTTAAATAAGGGATGATGTTTATAACAACTAAATTGGTTTACCATCAAAAATATATTTCAATACAAACTGCTTGTATTACCAATTTCTTGATACGCAAGGGTGGCTCTAATTCAATTGCCAGATATTGTATATGTATACCTATGAAGGGAAAACAAAAAAACTAATTTATAAAGTGAAATAGAAACCATCGACATTTTCATCGATCAGAAGAAACAAAAAAAAAAATTAAAAATTTAAAATAATAAAAGAAGCACATATGTTGGTGCTTCTTTTATTCGTCGAACGAATAAATATATATTACATAATTATAAATTATTGAAAATTTATAAAATAATAAAATTTTCCGACATTGAAATTATACCAATATCGTAAGTCAAAATAATAAATTCTGTAATTTTGCGTTGCGTGATTGTGATTTTTGGATTACGACATATTGGAATCCAACAATGGCGTTGTTTTAAAATTACATATTTTTTTTTTTTTTTTTTTATTGAAGCACACAGGCTTATCATTTATTTTCAGTACAATTTTGCTCACATATAATATTAAAATACAAAATGAAAATAAATGAGTAGGGTAATCATCACCGATTTAACGGCAGTATTGATCTACCCTTTAACAAAGAACAATTTACGATAAATGGTTATGATAACATACGAAATAAAAACATAACAATAAAATATAAAAGATAAATAGAATTAAAACTAAAATTAAACTTCATCAGACTAAAACTCTAAATATAAAATCGATATTAGGGTGCTCAAAAAGCCAAACTTTAAGTGCCTGTAGAAATGATTTGGAATTTATTTGTTGTCGAATGCTAAATGGAAGTTGGTTGAATAAGGAAGGGGCAGTTACCAGGAAATATTTTCTAAAATGTACACTAAAAAATTGTGGAACAACAAATACGAAACGATCATTGTTCCTAATATTGTATCGCACATTTGCTCTCAATAATCGATGCCCACTACGCAAATAAAATAAACGTAAAACCTTATAAACATATAGATGTTGTAATGGTAAAACTTTGCAACTCAAAAATAATGGCCAAGCAGAAACCCGTGAAGACTTAAAACACATAATACGAATAGCATATTTCTGAACAATTATGAGAATTTTTAAAGTTGAATGATAGCAACCACCCCAACACGATAACGCATGTTCAAGCCTAGAGTTAATGCAAGCATAGTAGAATTTTAACAATACCGATTTGGGTGCTACTGGTCTTAATAGATGTAAAGTTCGTAACGCATTGCTAAGAGACTTTTTTATTTTATCGACATGTTGCTTCCAATTCAGATTACAATCAACAATAACTCCAAGGTACTTGAAGCTTTCAACAGTTTCAATGGAAATGCACGAGCTGGAGCAATTAACAGCATTACAAAAACTGGAATGATACGTTATCGGTGAATGTAAACTACTGCTACCCAAACTAAAATGCATAAAGTTAGTTTTATCACTTAAAATTAGAAAATGGTGGTCAAACCATTTCCTTAAAACTAAAAGATCGGCTGCAATTTTATGGCAAACATCAGTTTGTGACGACCCACGATAGCATAAGCTTATATCATCTGCAAAGGCAACCATAGAGCCTGCCAAATTTGCACTAAAAATTGAGTTTACGTATATCAGAAATAGAAGTGGCCCCAAGACAGAACCTTGAGGAACACCAATGTTTAAGACATAAGGGTTGCCCATAGTTTCATTCACCTTAACTACATGATTACGATTTGCAAGATACGATTTAAACCAATTATTAATGTTTCCTCTGAAACCAATTTTAGAAAGCGTTTTTTTATATTGTGATAAAAAGAGATACTGTTTTCATCATAAATGAGTAAATTCAGGGCACGGTAACTTATTCATATTCAACACAATACTGAATGCACAATAGATACATATGTAGGTATGTGGATTGTTATTCGTATTGTTTTCTTTTTCAGTAATGGGTAAGACAAACTCTGAGCGTGGAAAATTGTTTAGAGCACGGTTACGTGAACAGAATCAAGCTGCTGAAAGAAGTGCTCAATGATCGCGGGAGTGGAGAGCTCGAACTCGAATAACAAAGCCAACGTTGCCTGGACAATCATCGGAAATGCTTCGACGATGGTGAAGCAGGTCAGAAATAAACTTCCTCAAGATCGACAAATGTCTATAATCAAAAGACGAAGAATGGTACAAATGGAAAAAGCCGTGTGGCACAAACAGAAGATTTGCGTTACGATAGGTATCCCTGTCATTTAAGAGCTCACGCGCAGATTTCCAGAACTCAACTGTTCCGAAGTTCTGGTTTGAAGAATTCCATTCCTTTCAAAATTTAATGGTTTTGTGTATCCGAAACCAGCCGCAATCTACCCGAGCTCGCCTTAGAAATGGAGCGGTTATTCTCACCACGACATCCATTCATGACAATAAGGAAACTTCGACATGCTAATGGGCAGTACGGGACTCTTGGTCAAGTTATTAATGTGCCAGTATCTGTTAATACGATGGTACGTCGATTACCACGTGACCTTGATAACTATTGCCTAAACGTGCATATAAAACGTAAAAATATTCACAAATCAAGTTATTTGGTGGGGCTTGTGAATAAACGTACTGAATGTGCCTTTTTCTCAGAGATACCAGCTGTTTCGATCCCCGAGGAGGATTTGAGCAAATCATTTGACATCAAAGATAGCTTGACAGCGCAACAAATGACTCTTCTTTGGAATGTAGATAGATATCTACGTATTGCTCCCCAAGAGAATACCGTGCCTCAGAGTATTATATTTGACGGGCATGCCGAAGCGTTCCCATCCATCTATCTAGGTCAATTTCGGGCATTTATAGAAAGTGTCCGGGTGACACCATTCATGATGACAAAGAGCGAACTGCGCAGATCCGGTCGGCGAGGAGTGTTATCATATCATTTATTATACATGGCAATGAAGATTATGCTTCCAAATTTATCAGCACGGACATCAAGGTAGTTCGAACGCAAATCGAGTCTGTAGATTTCATTAACGGATCCATCGAAAATAATTAGGCATTCTTACGATAAATTTCCCATTCCACGTACTACTGGGCACAAAGAAAGGGCGAGTTATTTCCTTACCATGAGCGCCAATGAAATCGGATGGCCAAAGCTAATTCACTTGTTCTAGAAATTTAAAAATAATGGAATAGATATTGATGATATTGCTTTCCGTGATCTCCATTACAATATTAAAACGTCACTTATTAATGAAGATCCGGTAACATGTGCTCCATATTTTCATAAGCTTGCGGACGTGATCATTAAAATTTCGCAGTCACAAACCTATATTCCATTCGTTAACAATTACGTGTGCCACTTCTTCAAACGGATTGAATTCCAGCACAATGGCATCAACACGCACATATACTACTCTGGCTCAATGTCGTTCCCGAGAACAGTCGCGGTACAGATCTGGCTATGCATATAGTTCAATTAATTTGAGCTCTTGACGCCTAGTGTCTGTGCCTAAAAACAATGGTTCAGGCAACGTAAAGCTACAGTGTCATAAGCATATTTTTTTGTTATAACAGAGCAGCTCAAAAGTGCCGCTTCGATCACCCTTTATGCTTAGTAACTCGACAGCCATCTTCGTGTCTAGGGATAAAACTGATGCGCGACGAAAACCATGTGGCAATGTATATAGTCGCTTGTGGGAAGCACTTGAAGAGAACGAATACACAAATACACCTTTCTGGTGTCTCGGGGAATGGCAATCTTAAACGTAAAATCATACAGACTTAACGTAAAATCATACAGACCATGCGTCAACCTCCTGAATTTTATATTGTTGAGATCACACGTAAACTAAGTGTTGATATGCTCTACCGATGTCTATGAGTTCTTCAGTCATACTAAATATTCCATATTATTGGCCAGTAGAACATCATTACGTGAGAAAAACAAGAATTCAAATGGAAACCGAAGATATAAACAACGCATCAACAGAGGTGTAGCAAGATAATTGGTTTGGTAAATATCAAAAGAGACAAGCCGATCTGGAAAATCTGACTCTAGCACAAGTTGCTTCACACTAATACTACACACTGATAAAAACAAAATATGGCATAAACGTGGCAGTCCTAAAACTATTCGGTATCAGAACTACGATATTGGTACAGACCACCATAATTACAAGCGAGAAATGGTTACATTACATCTTCCCTTTCGTGACGAAGTCGTAGAGATTCTCGCTGAGCTGTGGTTCATAAAACTGTCTGATGAAATAACGTACTTATTTTGAAACGTAGCAAGGAGTTTGAGCCAGACCTAGACATTTGGAAAATTATGGATATCTGTTGACAGATGTGTATGGGTGATGAAAATCCAAACAGCGAATTAGTCAATAACTTGACTAATCATTCGCTGATTTTCATGCTAATCCAAATGCGGAAACGAACGATGAACTGAGGTTGGCCACGTTGAATCGTCAAGGTCCAGTTGCAAAAAAGCGTGGGAACGTTATGCCGAATGAAGAATTCATTAAACTCATGCGCATAAAACATTTATAATATGGCTGCTAACGGACATTCACAACCGCTTTACGGAAAATAAAGGCATATGAAGTTAGCCCAGTTTTTCATCCCAGAAAAAAATAAAATTTCTTTAAACAATACATTTCATCTCATCCCAGTTTTTTTCTATTTAAACTTGTATAAGACGGAAAATATTTTTAAGTTGAGTAAAAAACAACATAATATCCATCCCAGATTATTTCATTTTATTGTTGTTTTTGTACTCGACGTATGAATAAATGAATATAAATAGCTTTTCTAAGAAATATGATTAATAGGTAATAATTGTTTGTTTTGATTAAAGATAGCGATTGATACTATTTTAAAATATTAATAGTGCGAGCTTACAATGACTAAGAGGGCAGTACCCGCTGTATGGTAGTATTGGCGCAAATGGCCAAGTTCCATATGGGCCCATATAAGAATATGAGTAAATCGTGCCAATTTCCTAGAAATATGATTTGCCGGAAATGATTCTTTATGTTTTGAATAACTTATAGGATGGTCTAACTGTGGCCAGTCGGGCAACACCAGCCGTATGGTAGGATTGGCGCAATCGGCCAGATTCCATGTGGCCCAATACAAATATTAATAATTGTCATTCTCCTAGCAATATGATTTGCCGGAAATGATTGATATAGTTTTGAGCTGGTAATAGTAAGGGCTTACAATGACTAAGAGGGCAGTACCAGCCGTATGGTAGTATTGGCGCAAATGGCCAAGTTCCATATGGGCCCATATAAGAATATGAGGAAATCGTGCCATTTTCCTAGAAATATGGCACGATTTACTCATATTCTTATATGGGCCCATATGGAACTTGGCCATTTGCGCCAATACTACCATACGGCTGGTACTGCCCTCTTAGTCATTGTAAGC
Organism: Nephrotoma guestfalica; assembly: GCA_963691935.1. Classification (NCBI taxonomy): domain Eukaryota; kingdom Metazoa; phylum Arthropoda; class Insecta; order Diptera; family Tipulidae; genus Nephrotoma; species Nephrotoma guestfalica. The sequence goes on along the minus strand of OY829914.1, from coordinate 133,550,380 downwards.
CCTTACTATTACCAGCTCAAAACTATATCAATCATTTCCGGCAAATCATATTGCTAGGAGAATGACAATTATTAATATTTGTATTGGGCCACATGAAATCTGGCCGATTGCGCCAATCCTACCATACGGCTGGTGTTGCCCGACTGGCCACAGTTAGACCATCCTATAATTTATTCAAAACATAAAGAATCATTTCCGGCAAATCATATTTCTAGGAAAATGGCACGATTTACTCATATTCTTATATGGGCCCATATGGAACTTGGCCATTTGCGCCAATACTACCATACGGCTGGTACTGCCCTCTTAGTCATTGTAAGCCCTTACTATTACCAGCTCAAAACTATATCAATCATTTCCGGCAAATCATATTGCTAGGAGAATGACAATTATTAATATTTGTATTGGGCCACATGGAATCTGGCCGATTGCGCCAATCCTACCATACGGCTGGTGTTGCCCGACTGGCCACAGTTAGACCATCCTATAATTTATTCAAAACATAAAGAATCATTTCCGGCAAATCATATTTCTAGGAAAATGGCACGATTTCCTCATATTCTTATATGGGCCATATGGAACTTGGCCATTTGCGCCAATACTACCATACGGCTGGTACTGCCCTCTTAGTCATTGTAAGCCCTTACTATTACCAGCTCAAAACTATATCAATCATTTCCGGCAAATCATATTGCTAGGAGAATGACAATTATTAATATTTGTATTGGGCCACATGAAATCTGGCCGATTGCGCCAATCCTACCATACGGCTGGTGTTGCCCGACTGGCCACAGTTAGACCATCCTATAATTTATTCAAAACATAAAGAATCATTTCCGGCAAATCATATTTCTAGGAAAATGACACGATTTCCTCATATTCTTATATGGGCCATATGGAACTTGGCCATTTGCGCCAATACTACCATACGGCTGGTACTGCCCTCTTAGTCATTGTAAGCCCTTACTATTACCAGCTCAAAACTATATCAATCATTTCCGGCAAATCATATTGCTAGGAGAATGACAATTATTAATATTTGTATTAGGCCACATGGAATCTGGCCGATTGCGCCAATCCTACCATACGGCTGGTGTTGCCCGACCGGCCACTGTTAGACCGTCCTATAGGTTATTCAAAACATAAAGAATTATTTCCGGCAAATCATATTTCTAGGAAAATGGCACGATTTTCTCATATTCTTATATGGGCCATATGGAACTTGGCCATTTGCGCCAATACTACCATACGGCTGGTACTGCCCTCTTAGTCATTGTAAGCCCTTACTATTACCAGCTCAAAACTATATCAATCATTTCCGGCCAATCATATTGCTAGGAGAATGACAGTTATTAATATTTGTATTGGGCCACATGGAATCTGGCCGATTGCGCCAATCCTACCATACGGCTGGTGTTGCCCGACTGGCCACAGTTAGACCATCCTATAAGTTATTCAAAACATAAAGAATCATTTCCGGCAAATCATATTTCTAGGAAAATGGCACGATTTACTCATATTCTTATATGGGCCCATATGGAACTTGGCCATTTGCGCCAATACTACCATACAGCGGGTACTGCCCTCTTAGTCATTGTAAGCTCGCACTATTAATATTTTAAAATAGTATCAATCGCTATCTTTAATCAAAACAAACAATTATTACCTATTAATCATATTTCTTAGAAAAGCTATTTATATTCATTTATTCATACGTCGAGTACAAAAACAACAATAAAATGAAATAATCTGGGATGGATATTATGTTGTTTTTTACTCAACTTAAAAATATTTTCCGTCTTATACAAGTTTAAATAGAAAAAAACTGGGATGAGATGAAATGTATTGTTTAAAGAAATTTTATTTTTTTCTGGGATGAAAAACTGGGCTAACTTCATATGCCTGAAAATAATTGTTTTTGTAATTCATTCATATGTAATTCACATGCAACGGACAAGGCGGCTGTACCCATCGATGGCACGACTGTACACACCGCTCTTCAAGTCTCTATATCTAAAAAAGATGCCTCTTTCGTTTGTCAGCGGAACTTTTACAACAGGTCGATTCGTGACTCAAGCAAAACACGGGACTTAATGTTCCGTTTGGTGGAATGGACGTGTTTCTGATCGGTGATTTGAGACAGCTATCTCCAGATTTACAAGCAAATTAGGCAGCCCATTGTTGGTCCTACACTATGGCGAAAGCTCCCATTTTATGAACTAATTAAAGTTATGCGGTAATCAAATGCCGCATTCTCTCGGCTGCTTACAAAAGTCGAGCTCTAATAAGAAGCTCCATTAGTCTAAACAGCATCTTATCGAGTCACGTTTCTTTACTCACGAACGTGCGAATGAGCTCTGTCCACGTGGCTTGAGACTATTTCGGAGCAACAACGAAGTCAATATTTATAATCGAGCTGCACTCAATTTTCAGTACAAAATCACATCTATTGCGATAGATGTCTTTATCGACTGCGATACTATCAAGCAGTTAGCATTCGTAGAGACAAATGGTTTGCCATACGAACTTCATAGGTCGGCCTTACGTGATCAAAACCAATATCGACGTGATAGATGGACAGGCGAATGGAACTATGGACTGTCTGGGCTATATCGAATGGAGCCATCCTGACGATGACAACGAGAACGATGAAAACGTCGACAGTTAAAATGTCAAAAGACTCTGGATAGATTTCATTGAAAATTCACAAGTTGGCAAGAAGGTCAGGCGGCTTAATGCTGGTTGGGTGCAGAAAAGAAGAATATCGACCGATGTTTGGTGCCAATTCCTAGAAAAAGATCAACTGTTTATTACACAAGAATGAGACAATTAATGTTAAGCGTAATCAATCATTTTCCTTTATAACGAGATAGTACACTCTTACGATAAAAATACCGTCAACAACTTGTGTATGTTGCTTTGTCGCGAGTAACGAGTCTCGAAAGGCTGTTCATCACGTTGGCTGTCGATGATCATGATTTCTACTATAACGGAAAAAATGCAACCTCAATGAGTCCTCTTCAAAATGAGCTAGCGCGCCTCACCACAAATCCACTAAGTACAGCTCGGGATCTAAGTGCGAATTTTGTACGAGATAATAATAATCTCGCGTTTTAAACATTAAACTGCCAGAATCCCCGGTCACTTCATAACTCATACAGTCATCTTTCATAAGGAAATCATCATTGGAAAAAGAATTGATATGTGCGTATCATCACAACCCAATGGCGTTATATATGCTCGGCTAAACTTCATCTTACCAATGGGAATAAGATGCTTTCGGTAGTTGTATATATCTAGCCGAATAAAGCTGTCGGTCGAAGACATAATCAAGCTCATGCATTTCGTCCTTGCTCCACATTCTCAAAGAATTTCAAAAATTCTCCAAGGAGACTAACATATTTTGTCGATGATTATGGGCGAACCACTTATAAACTTCCTGCGAGACGAATCCGGTTTGCACATGAGCTCAGGTCGAAATATATCGACTACGACATGTAGGACGACCATTGGTGTAGTTTTTCAGAGAAAGTTAGAACATCTCGAAACCCCAGAAATTAGGAATGCAAAAATTTACTTTTGAAAATTCAGAAATTTTGCTTAGTGATCGTGAAGATACGTTGCGATTTGTCGAGTTTAAGGACTATAAGGAATCGCACCATATAAGTTTCCGAACGATTACTATGAGAATTCCTACGTTGAACAGTCAAGTCGAGCGAATATTCGTAATTGTTACTCCAGCATTACCAAAACTCGCCATAGAATATGCCGGAAGTTAGTACTAACACACAAACGACCTGCGATATTTAAGTATCACGTATCATCGCAGTATTGGAATCTCACCATTCGAGCTCTTAGTGGATATACCATAATGCGATACTATAAAAAGTTTAGATTTATTGCATTGGGAATTTTCATGCCAGATGTTCACGAAGATCTACAGTGCCTACGTATAATAAAGCGAAAAAAATATCCAATAGGTTCAAGATGAGAATAGAAATATATTCAGTAAGAAGCGAAAATTTGTAAACGAATATAAGATGTTGAAGCGAATTCAATACATGCAAAATCAGTGGTTATAGCTATCCAGTCAGACACAACTATTGCAGCAGAAAATGCTACTGGAAGACGAGCACGGGATGATTGGTTCGATGATCAGTGCCATCAAATAGTCAAAAATAAACGAAAAGTGCATTAAAAATAGATAGCTCATAACACTCGGAGCATTGAGAGAGTATCTCAACACCAGGAAATATGCGATCAAATATACCCGGAAAAGAAACGGGAATACTTGACGACTTATATCTACAACATCAGCTTCCAAACGGAAAACGGAAACTCAAGTGACTGCTTTGAAATCTTACTAAGGACTTCCATAAAGACCCCCAACCATCAAAGACAAAAATGGAGAGTTGAGAACAAACGTGGTAATCCTACTTCCAAGCTATACCTAATCTGAACAGCGGTGGTCCCTATTCGAGCTATTGCCCCACTGGGCTAGGAGGTACTCGTCCCATACTCCACAGTAGAGGAAGTAGATGCTGCTATTAGTAAAATTATTAGAACAGAATTATTAAAATATGGAGAAGTTACTCTTTCATTTAATCTATATGAACTTATCGGTGCGATCTGGGAAAAAAGAAGCTTTCCGAGGAATGGAAGGTCGCACTCATATGTCCACTGCATCAAACAGGCAACGGTCTCAAATTTGAAAATTAGTGCGGCATAGCTCTGTAAAACACCGCCTACAAAGTGCTTGCTAATGTTGCACATGCCCGAATCATCCCTCTTCCCGAAAATATCAACAACGACAATCAATGTGGTTTCCGCCCTCAACATTTGAAAGGAAAGCCATTCAATCCATAAAAGGGTTCACTACTTGCAGATTGTGACATTATCCGATTTATTTAATCCAACCGCGTCCGATGGCTGGACCACGTTGAACGATCCCCATTACAACGAACGATAATAAAAGTGTTCTATCAACATCCAGTCGGCGTACGTCGCAGGAGAAGACCTAGACTATGCTGACCGACGTCGAACAAGACCTACGAATATAAGATGACGAAACTGGTGCGTGCGATGAACTGAGATAGTATGAGGTTCAACTATTGATGGTGTTAAATTCATTGAAGAATTTCAAAGAGTAGAATGGAGGGCAATGAGTATATAACTACTTGATTTTCTGTTACTGGTACTCTCTTGGTTTCACCAATGATCATCAACTAATTTGAGTATTTAACAAAATTTTAAAAGTTAATGCTTCTGAACCCAGTCTATTTACGTTTTGGTAGTATACTGAGCACTTTTTTAACGACTTAATGTTCGATTTAGTATACGTGTAACGGAATTAAACCTAATTCCGTTATCAACCCATCCCAACAAAATCTACTTCCTCATCGGCATGACCTCGAAGATAATATCTTCAACTACATCCCGTTCATACACTCGTCATGCCGGCTTTCTACATTTCTCTTTTGCATTTATTTATAGTGGATCATATGATTCATTCACCTTAGAATTTTTCACATGTACCACAATTAAGTAAACGCAAATATGTACCTGAACGTAATTTGATTACGTTGCCTATGTACATAACAAATGTATTTGTTTTCTTTTACTAGGTAAATTACAATGACCGATGCAAATATTGAAAAGCATTGTGGTTGTTGTTGTTCGAACTTCCTCAACGGAAGTAGTAAAGAAAAAATATTTTCGCGTGGATCGATTCAGAAAAATCGATGTCAAGTTGGTGTACAATTTTCGTAGGAATTTTTGTGATGAGATCGCAAAAAGTTTCCTACGAAACTCAAAAAGGGTACAACATTTTTCTTTGTGGAGACATTCAGTTTTTAAACAGACCAATGTGTGGTCAATAATTTTTTTTGTGTTTGAGTGAAATTGTGTTTTTCTAAGTGTTTTTTATTGGTGTGATTTTAAGTAAAATAAAATAGTGAGCTTAATAAACTGTGTTTGTTGTTTTTGTTTTTTTTTAATTTTTAGTTATGTGCTTTTTTGCGGGTAGTTTTTTTCGATTTGGTAAGTATAGGAGTTTAATTAACCATTAAATAAGGATAGTGGGTTGATACTACTGACAGTAGAAGGAAATTGTTGACGCTAAGCGGCTCCTTTCCTCGCTGCTGTTCTTGGTAGCATACCACTATCATATTTTTTTACTAACTTATTTCCCCATTAGGGCCCATGGGCCAGATAGTTTTAGTTACAGTTAGGTTAGGGTAAAATATTTCTTTAAACATTTCACATATAAAACCACAGCCAAATTTTGCCCGTACAATGGGTTGATAGGTTGGTCCACTACTTCGGGGTCCGGATACCCCAATTCACTTTCCCTCCATTTTAAATTAACCATTAGTATTATTTTTTTTTAATGCGGTAATCTAGGCCACAATCTGATGGTACCCCTAAACCCACACCGATCCCTCTACCCGACTGAGCTGCGGGAATCAATGCCGTGTGGGGTACCGAACAGATAGTGGAAAATCTGTGAAACTGGGTTGACTTTAGCGGTAGCTAAAGTCTTAACCCGTTTCATACGGTTTATCTCTTTATTTAGATATTGATGGTGAACTAATGGTAAAGTTGTTTATATACAATTGGGCCTTCGTAGCAAGATAATGCAGGTTATCATTCTCAACTGATGAATAATAACTGAATGATCGAGTATGGTGTCGAGTACCACAGGTGTGGTATCAAATAACTCCAACGCATGCCAATTAGTACTCACACAGATTACAGCTTTGTGGATTGTAAGTTGTATTATTGTTACTATTTTTTATATTTTTAATTTTCAAATTCAAAGTTGCTCTCTAATTGAAAATAGAATTTTGGTTTAAAGTCGGAGGTGCAGATAGGAATCATAATGACTGTCGGGTTTGCTTGTGGGTTTGATGTTTCAGCGGAGTGTAGACCTTTTGAAGTTGTGGATGGCTTGGAGGCTGGATTGGATTTGGAGTGCAGTTGAATGTTGCTGTGTTTTGATAGCTTTTCGGGGACCGTGAGGTTTCTTTAATTAAGTTATTTTGTAGGTTGTTCGGGAGGGAGACTGTGAATTGGTGGGGGTTTTGGTTGGCTTGTTCTGGGTGACTGTGCTGCGGCCCTATTTGGGAAATCGAATTCGATCAATCGAACGACATTTTCGAATCATCGGTATTTGGGAATTCGAAATCGAATTTTATTTAAACGAAAACGTACGACAAGAAACGATCGAAAATTTCCCTTATCGGGCAATTCAATTACGAGCAATAATTATACGATCATGAACGATTTTTTATTCGTAGTTAGTTTGGTTCACGAAGGCGAATACGGACAAAACAAAATTTTAAAATGTAAGTACGTTGATTTTATTTATGCATACGCCATTTTGAAAATTAAAATATCATTTAATGAATTACTATTAAATACATATAATGTACTACATATATATAAATATATATATAGTACGATAATATAATATTTGTGTTTTTAATTATGTACGCATTTAGTATAGAATTTTTACATATCTATTGAAGTTTTTTTGCAAGTAAAAAAATGTAAAAATTACATTTAAAATGTAATTTTTAACTAATATTTATTGTATGTAATTTAGGACAGCGAAAAATACGACCTTAAAGCAATTTGACATTTTGGTCTCATTTATGGAAGAACATCCGGACTTCGCGAAAGGCTACAACGTAACCGCAGAAGCACGCGTATCAAATAAGCGGCTCTGGTATGAAATTGGAGCACGATTAAATAGTCACGGGCCGCCAATTCGATCGTCCGAAGTTTGGAAAAAAGTTTGGTGTGATTACAAATATAATATTAAAAAGAAACTAAGGGAAAACAAACAGAATATTGCAGCTACTGGTGGCGGTCCCTCAAGAAGTCATAAGTTTTCATCGCTCGAAGAAAATGTAATTCGAATTACAAATTTGAAAGAAGCTGTAGATGGTAACGTTGGTGCGGTATCGTTTGGAGATTCGATGTTAAATTTACCGAGCAATAGAAGCATCCTTCCATCACCAAATGACTCTGTTTCTATTAATGAAGTAAATAATAATACAATAGATCCGGCAGAAAATAATAATACAGAACCACCACAAACCAAAAGATCTGGAAGCAAAGGTAAAAACGAGTTAATAGAACAACAAATTAAGCTGCAACAACAATTTCATGACAAAATTACGAATACTGATATCAACGAATTACTGATATCAACGATATATTAATTAATACGAACACATTCATGAAGCGGATGTGTATAGGCTAAAGGAAAAAGAATACGATTTGGATAAGAAAATGGTGTCATTAAAAGAAAGGGAAATACAAATTAAGGAAATGGAAATGGAGTTAAAACAGAAAAAAATGATAATGGACGAGAAAGACAAACTAGAGGAAAGAAAATTGAAAGTTGAACATTTAGAGATAAAAAGAATTAAATTAGATTCACAAACAACCAACTGATACGTGATACAAAAAACAAATGTGATATTTATGTTCGAGATACGATATTATTTATTTTGCAATAACTATATTTAAAATAATGAATTAGATAATGAAATGAATTCAATAAACATATATTTTTATAAAAACAATCATAATTTTTTATTTATGTAATAGAATTTAGTACATTTTCTCTAATCTGTCTGGCTGTAGAACTTCCCACAATAGAACCATCAATATCATTTTGTAATTCTTCTTCGTTGATAATTTCTTGCCTGTCGAATGGCACATTAAAGTGAAGGCATATATTATGTAGCGTTACGCATACGTTCACTATTTGAGCTGCTTTTTTGGAGCGTAATGCAATTCTCTCGCACTTAATAGACATCTGAATCTAGCCTTAAGGATCCCAATACATCTCTCTATAATGCTTCGTGTTTTCGAATGTATGGTGTTGTACCTTGTTTCTCTACTTCCTTCTGTAGCAGTCCTGTACGGTGTTAAAAAAAATGGTTCTAGAGGATATCCAGAATCTCCTAATAATAAAAAAATATTCGAATATAAAGACGTGCTATATTAAATTTACTAGTTTAAGATTTACCAAGCAGCCAGTAATTTGAAAATTCATTATTTCGTGTTTGGTCTTGTATATATTGACGGAAATTACATAAATTCCAAACTAATGAGTCATGGGAGGCCCCTCCGTACCTCGGGTCTACTGACATAATCCGAGTATTGTGGTCACAAACCTAAAAAAATATTTAAATACAGTTTTAATAAAATTTTTTATAATAATGTAGAAGAAATAATTATATTACGTACAATCATAGTGTTCAAGCTATGTTTGCCCTTTCTATTAAAATGGAGATGTTCATTCACTACTGGGCGCACAATATTAATGTGAGTTCCGTCCACGCAGCCATTTACTCCGGGAAACCCAGTTTGATTGAAAAAATAATTAGCTGTTTCTTGTTTCTCTCTGCTGGTCTGCTTATAAGAAATCCATTTACTGCACACTTTATCTTCCATCACGGAAAGTACCTCACTTAATGCAGTCGATATGGATGGTTGTGATAGTCCAATTAAAAAATCTTGACCAACGCTATATTGATAGCTACCTTGTGCCGCAAATCTTAAAGTTGCAGACAGTTTCAGAATGTTAGGGAATTCCGATCTTGAACGAGTAGGTAAATGAACGTCAATTTCATCCATTAAATATTTAACAGCGTCTTTGGATAATCTGAATAATTTGACAAACCTAAATGTATTAATGAAAGTAAACAGAAATCCTTAAAGTTATAGAAAAAATAATAATTATTTGATTTACATTGTATCATGAATTTCAACTATATTGGATTGATCGCGTTGTGTTTTGTATCGCACACGTAATGAAGGGTTATCCTCGCAATCACTACTATCACTTGATAAATGAATGGTCAGATTCCATATTCTTTTAATTAGTTTAGATTATTTTAACAAATACTATCTTTTTTTACTCACAAACACCAAACAAAAAATATAATTGCAATTAAACGTCAAAATATCGCCGAGATTTAAATTATTATTACAGGTATAATGATTAAAAATAATTTCCCCAAGTTTTTATTTGACTGTGTTAGTTTTTATTTTCGATCGAATTCCCAAATACCAAATCATGTTCGAATCGAATTGATCAATCGAACCAAAAAGCAATTCGAATCGACTTCCCAAATAGGCCCCCTGGTTGTTCATTTTATAATTTATTATTTATCTAACACTGTTGTAAATTTGTTGATATACACAATGGTTGGCGACCGTAGATTGTTTTCGAATGTCTTATTTTGATGTTTACTTAATCATTTATTTTGTAATCCAGGCGTTGAACAGTCGATTGGATAGTTTTGTGTAATTCTGGTTCAGTTTGTTTGGGTGTTGGGATTCTGTAACTGTGCCAGGCATCCATCATTGATGGATTACCTAGTTGATTTGAGATTGTTGGAACCAGATTTCATTTGATTTTTTTTTGCTTCATAAATAATTTGTATTGGGGATGGCGAGGACAAGTGACCTTCACATTATATAGTTTTCCATTTAATTATTTTTATAAATGGATCCGTTAATTAGCGGGTTTACAGTGATTCTATCCGGTGAGGATGAAGGACTCGTGTGCTTCTTTCCTACTTTGATATGAGTGCTACAGTATGTGGTTGTTTCTGGAGTCGATTTCTTCTGTTTTGGTTTGGTTTGTTTTAGGAGAGGCAAGTTGGTCTAGTTAATACTGGTCATAATATTGCATTTGTTTTGTTCACTTAGAATTTGACTGATAGTATAATGACGTTTTGTTTCAGGAAATTTGCTGCAACTTAATTGGTTATACATTTTTAATTATAATTTTAATTTTTTTTAGGATCCTGATTGCTTAATATTTATATCCATAAAGATTCAAAAATGATTGTTCTTTCTTGTGCTAACCTTCTTACATTATATTTTCGACTAACAATTTACTAACTGTTGACTACTCAGGTGTCTGTAACCGGTTTTTTTTACATGCCTATCCCATATTGTTAAATGTAATAACGTCGTCATCCGGGAGTCTCACTAAATTCATTGCAATCAATCAATCATGTGTATATATGTATATGTGTGTGAATAGATATGTAATAATATGTTTGTGTATGTATGTTTGTATGTGTATGTACCATATAACTATAAATGTTTTTTTAATTATTATTTTTTTTATATACTATTCAATTAACTATGGTTTCAGGAAATTCTATTGTAAGTTGTGGAGTTGCAGGAGGAGAGAATTAATTAATAAATTTCTATATGATTTAGGTAGCCGGAAGCTATTAATTTAGTGTTAGATTTTAGGAAACCTGCAAATGCTTGTAAAATAATATTTATTTGTATTTTTAATAGCTGATTGTGTAGATTAGAATTATATTGTCATTGTGTTACTAACTGTTGACTTAATCTAGGTGTATATAACCGTGCCGATTCAATCAATCAATTTTGTTTAGGAAACCGAAAAATATTAATATAAAATAAAATCTCAGAAAATTTTCAGATACATATGAAATAATAACATTTTTCCTTAGGTTGCTGAATTAAAGAAGCAATTATTGATAGCCAATACCATCGTTAACCATTTAACCTATTAAACCTTTATCCTTCCCCTAGTAGTTTAGTATTGTGTTGTCTTTGTGTTACTAACTATCGGCTATACCTAGGTGTCTGTAACCGGGCCGATTCTGTCCAACTTAATTAACCTAAGAAGTTTCTTAGCTAAAAATTTAGCGAACGACATAATGCAAACTTTCGATTGTTATGTGGGATTGTTTCTTTGCCTTTACATTGAAACGAAACGATGCTCTGAGTTTCATGAGTTATGTTCTTGTCGAGGCAAAGTCCTAATTTTACCTCTACCCTGTATGTGATGAATTATGTACAAGTCACTTTATGGCCCTTGCCATAAAATTCATCTAAATTTAATCAATTCATCGAAAACATGTATAACGAGAGTATAAGAAAATTAGTTGTGCCCAGTCTTTCAGTGTTAACATTAATTAGTGCGTGCCTAAACAAAAATTAACAAAAAAACAAAAAAATAAATTGAAGTGACGGTTTGTGTTATTTGTGCATTCTATTTTGTTATAGAATATAAATTAATTCTAGTGTTTTACTAATACAGTGACTTGCCGAATCCACCAGTTACCGAGTAGAACCTGGTTCATCTATTTATCTAACGCCTACGTAATTACGCGCGGATAAAAGCCCCGCTAAGGTGAGCTTTACTGTTACCAATATAAGCCAAGCGCTTCATTTAACAAATTTTTTTTATATACAATTTCTTTTAGTTAAAGTGTGATATTAAATTGTGCGATCGGATAACAAATAAACTACCTACAACCAGTCGTGTTGGTGGTTTGTAGCGAATACTGCCCGCCCGTTCGGTTAAAAAGCAATTGGAGGGGAAAATCCGTGACCTTGATTGCATATTGTCCTTATTCCGTTGGCTTGATGACGGTGGTGTGACGTTGTATATACGTATATTCGCGCCACCGTCTTGTTATAAAACAACCTACTAAAATACGGTTCCACAAAACGAATTATCAGCTCTGGGTGGAAAACGCTTCTCTTTATCGAAACTCATACTCGTATAGGCGGCATGCATAATTCAATATTTATAAGCCTCTAAATGGGGGAATATGCTTTTAATTTAAATAATTAAATTTTGTTAATTGACCTTAGCTATGTAGTAAATAATTATGTATCGTTACCTAAGTGTGGTTGTACCGTTGAAAGTATACATCAGTTACGTAACATGTAATTTTCTTAATAATTTCTTTAGTTTATCTTTATTTAATCTTTAATTAAGTTATCTATTTAATTTCGTTATTTCTTATAGCATACTAAGATTATTGAAATCATTATTGTTAATTTATTTGTTTGGTTTAGTGTAAAATATTTCGGTGATTGCAATTTCTCATCATGGAAGTAAATTAAGTTAACCTACCCATTTGAATGTTTAGATTATATACAGGTACTTATATACATATACCATCGCCATCAGTGAAGCGCTTTGCAGGTCGGTGAGTGGGTAAGTCATTTTTTTGTTGTTGTTATATTATTTATATTACTATATTGCTCATTTGGGTATTTTAAAACAAAAATTAATTGGTTAAATAATTTAGTGAATGCGTGAAATTGCTATCACATGTATGTAGCGTATTAGTAATTTTCAACATTGTTTATCAATATGAACGTTTTCTGTTTCTTAAATAAATAAGGAATTTATAATGTTTTAAAGTTGCTTTTTTAAAAAGGGGTTAGAAGGAGGGTCTGGATGGGGAGAAAGGGGTATTGCTTCGGTGATTTGTAATGGGTTATCCAATTCGAGGTTGATAAAGTAGAAATCTGTATACCGACATCTGTCAAAGATAAACGTCAAGTACGCTGTCATTTATTTAGTTGACGTTCTGCCATTTAAGAATATGGAGCATTTAACATACGCAAATTGGGTGTTGGAAAAACAGGCCGTCGATGCTGATTTTTCGAACAAAATTTTCTTCAGTGATGAAGCTCATTTTTCGCTTGGCTGATGTCAATTGGCCTCCAAGATCCTGTGATTTAACGCCTTTGGATTTCTTTTTGTGGGGCTACGCGAAAGATCGTGTTTACGCAAACAATCCTCAAACTCTTGACGAATTGAAAACTAATATTCGTAAGGTAATGGCCGAGATACCGCCCGAAATGTGCCGAAAAGTCATTGAAAATTACCGCAAAAGAATCAAGGTAATCCTGTAAGAAGTCCCGTGGAGGACATTTGAATGATATCTTGTTTAACTAAAAATGGCAAGGATCAATCTGTAAAATGAAATAAAAATTACAATACATTCCGAATATTTTGTGTGTTTTTTTTAAGTTTACTTTATCAAGCTTGAATTGGATAACCCTATATTTGTTTTTTCTTGTATTTTGATATTTTCTTTTAAAGCAGCTGAACACAGTTGTGGAATCTCCCATTACTCACTCCCACGCCGACTATAGCTAGCGGGTTAATGGCTGCTAAGGGATCAAGATTTCACAACCTCTGTTAACGGCACTATTTCCCGATGGTTCCGTTACAACATCAACATCACCTAAAGCATTTCAAACATTTTTGAAATTTAATGAAACTTTTTATGATTAATATGGGTTAACTGTTTATTTTGATTACTGTGTACAATGTTTTAATGTAGGAGTACTTTACATTGAATTAATTAGTTTTCGATATAATTCTACATTTTCAATTAAGTCAAACACAACTCAACATTTTTTTCTCTATTTTACGGTATACTTGCTTATGATTGATGATTAGGTTTTTAAAATAAAATTAAAATTTTAATCACTCCACTTTCTTAACGCTAGCGGTCATTTTTTAAATCTATTTATGAAAAGGTTAAATCGGTTATTTTAGGGCTAGCATAAAAAGCATAAATTTTATTTTTAATTGGGTGGTAATTGGCAAAATGTGTTATCATTCCTCCTACTTCGTGTTTCTCGATTTATTGATGTTTATTTTTTCCTAATAAATAAAAATGGATGCTATTACAACAATGTTAACCCACACTCAAAATAATAATATTATTTATGAAAAGTTTTTTCCTAGATTTTAATCGTGCCGGAGTTTAATAATTCGTTGCATGGTCTGAATATTGTTGTACTCGTAGAGTATGTTAGTAAACTTTTAATTATGGCTCGCTTTTATAATCCAGTAATAACCAAATATGCAAATTAATTTTTAATTTTTAAATCGTTGCGTATAAACCATGGTACTTCAATCTGTTTATTTGTACTTCATCGATTTTAGGATATATTTTGTGCATACATTAAAAGAAGGAAATATTTAGTATATTGACAGTCTTAATTTTACGTCACTATTACGTCCCGAGGCTGACGCATAGAAGGTGCACCTAATAAAATATTCATATGATTTTTTTTAAAAATTAGCCTGCAAACGATACATGTTACAGTTGTTCTAGTAACGCTACTTTTGTTGTTTTCAAAACAATGAAAACAATTACCTTCGTGTGTTGATTAAACACTGTTTTTAACGAGAAAAATGCCGTTCAAGCAAAGCAATGACTTGATAAACGTTATAAGGACCCTGATCCATCGAAAACAACCGTCGAATATTGGTGAGTTTGAAAGTGGCCGAACAAACACCGGTGTACGCCCTGGTCGCCCGAATTCGACAATTATACCGGAGAAGATAATTTTTTTTTTAAAAATATTTCCTTAAAGATATAAGAAGGCAGTGTATACACTATTTTGGATAGACATTTGTCCATGAGAAAGCTCTGTTCAAAGTCGGCGCCGCGCTTGCTTCCATTGGAATTAAAAACAGCACCGTGTTGATGAATCAGGGCGCTGTTAGGTTTAACCGTAATAACAGAATTTTTTACATCGGTATGTGACAATGGATGAAACATAGATCCACCACCATACTCGAAGATGAAAACCCCAGCCAGCAGATAGACAGCAGCCGTTGAAACCCGTCCAAAGCGAGCAAAAATGTTAATGTTGGTAGGTAAGATTTCAGGCTTTCCATTTTTTTTTGGGATGAGCAAGGTATTTTGTTCGTCGACTGTCTTGAGAAAAAAGGGCCATCACCAGCGAATATAACATGGTCAAGAAATTCGAATTGGTTCAAAAAAATTCTTCAGAAAAAGAAATTTACTTCAAATGCCGATCATTCAAAAATGACATCGAAATGTTAAAGAAGGGTTAGAGTGCATTATAATACTGTTGAAGGAAACTATGTTGATGAATAAAATCGAATAAGTGTTGTTATCCAAGGCGAAGGTGCGGAAGAAAAAGTGATTTCATTTTATAACCAAAAACTAAGCACACAACAGCGTAAATATCACACGGCTGAGAAAGGGTGTCTCGCTGTGATATTAGCAATAGAACGGCTTCGACCGTATATTGAAGGTAGTTTTTTCTCAGTGATTACCGATCACGCTTCTTTGATATGGCTTAACAATGTAAAAGACCAAGTGAGCGTTTAGGGTGCTGAGCTCCAAAGCTCCAACAGTTTTCATCTTCGTCATAGAAATGGTAAATACAGCGTTGAGAGCTGCGTTATGTGATGCTATTGAGAAACGGATAATCGATACTTGGTATAATAATCTCATGCATAACGTGAAAGTGCGTGTGAAATGTGTCCTCTAAATATTTTAATACTTTTTACACTATTTGGAAAAAATGTGTTTATTAAGTAAATAGTTTGAAATGATAATATGTATTTGAATTATTTTAGATTTTTGAGTTTGTTCAGACTATCTAAAGTAACTGTAACATATTTATTAGAGGAACTGGAAGATAGTTTGACCATTCTCGAGGAAGAGCGACGTCCATACCAAATATCCTGAAGGTCGCAGCAACTTTTAGATTATGCGCTCAAGGCAGTTACAAAGGAAGTGTAGGGCAGGATTTTTTAGTTAGCATGTGCCAATCAACAGTGTCGGTAATGATGACTGAGGTATTTGCTGCCATTGCAAATAAATTATGTGCAAAATGGATATCATTCCGGCAATCCGACACCGATAAAGCACTGGCTAAAAACTATTTTTGAAGTAATACTTCTTTACGCACGCTTGACTTGGGGAGTAAGCTGGTGAATGCGTGACGCGAGCGTTACGAAAAGTGTGATCGGGCGAGGCGAACGAAAGTTGAGAGACAGATATAAGTTATTTTTTTGTGTGTTGTTTATTTAAAGTGAAATTGCGTGTGTCATTTATTTTTGTCTTTGGTTTTCCACCAGCAACAACAACATCAAAACAACACAAATTTATTATAAATAGAATCAGACCAATAAAAAGCCAAGTATGGATGAAAGTGGTATGGAAATTGCGTTGTTTATGAACGTAATTTTAGTTGATACCATTTTATTTTAATAATTTGTTAAAAAAGCAACCTGATTAAATTTGTATAAAAAATAACAAATTTTTTTTGTCTGTATCACACTGTAGGAGCAAGAGAGAGAGAGAGAGATAAGTTTTAATATATATGTATATGAATATACATGTATATATTATACATATGTATATACATATAAAAACATATATATATATATATATAGAAAAAAATGGCAAAATTTCTTGTGATTGGTACCACAAAAATGCTTGGTCTGGTCGCTATCTAAATTTTATGCCATGGCTTCCCATCTCGTACAAAATTAATACCATAAAAATTTTGAGTCAACAAATTTTAAACCCTCGGACAGTAAATTTCATCATAAAAATTTTAAAATATTAAATGATACATTACTTCAAAATTATTATCCTAAATAATTAATAGATAATATTGTTTATAAACAAATTTATTTTAGTATAAATTCTAACTCTCGGCCACAAAATGAAATTTTAAATTATTTGTCAATTCCGTACATTAAAAATTTATTCGAAAAAATTAAACATTTTCAACACGTTCAGCGACAAATTTAAACAGCAACATTCTTTCGAAATTAAAAGATCTTGTTCCTTTAAAGCATCAATCTAATGTTGTTTATCAAGTTTGTTACGAGTGTAACGTAACTTATGTTGGCCAAACCAAACAATTGATTGAAAAGCGGTTGTACCAACATAAAAATGTAAAAATTTCTATTTTAGAAATGTTAAATATCAAACGTAGTACTAATTCCATTAATATCGTAAGTGATTGTGCTTATATTGGCAATACTTATAATTTATTTTCTAATTATTGTTGTTTTTGTCTTATTTACACATTAAGTTTAATTTTATTTGTACAACGTTTCTTCATAGAGTTCGCCTATGTAGTGTACTTCCAAAAATTAATTTTTAAAATTATTTTTTTGAAAGTGTCTGAGATAGCCGTTTCTCTATGTGAGCCTCGTTTTTTAGATTTTGCTATATCGGTTTTTTGTTTTTATAAAAAATATTTTTTTCGTTTTATATTGCTTTTGAAAATGACACCGAAAGGGTGTCGTAAGCTAAAGCAGAAATATATTATTTTTGTACGTTGAGTTAAATACCAATAAAGAACTAAAATAATCCTATATATTACATTATTTTCATTATTAGGTGACTCAGAATATCCTTTGGAGCCCTGGTTAATAACGCCATTTCGAGCGACGGCTGAAGACAGCAGAGAAGTTGCATTTAATACAAGCCATTCCAAAACTAGGAATATTGTAGAATATTGTAGAGGAGTATTGGGTTGCTTAAAACAAGGTTCAGATGTCTTTTGGGAGCTCGTGAACTACGAGTACATTACAGCCCCAAAAAATCATCCCAAATCATTAACGTCATTAACTGCTCTCTCCACAACATATGTTTCTGAAAATGAAACAACAACAGTCAATGAACAAGATTTTTCCGACAGTTTATCGAACGAAACAGAAAACAACAGAGTTAGAATAATAAGACAGAATATTTATAATACGGTTTGAAAAAACGAAAAATAGAGTTGAAAGAAAAGGAAATGATGTTAAAAAAAACGGAAATAAGGATTAAAGAAAAATATTTTAGACAAAAATAAAATGAAAATTGAAGATCTGGAGATAAAAAAAAAATAGAATTACAGGAATCGCAAATGTAATAAACCTCAAATGTATACTATATATGTAAATAATGATAGCCTTAAAATGTGATAATATCTGAGATAGTAAAACATTAGTTCAAGTATGAAATATGGAAATAATGATTTATTGGTGTGTATTTAATAAGTAAATGAAACGACTGAATTTTGTATTTTAAATAAAATAAACATTTATTATATTAAAAAATTTTCTTTGAGACGAACTAACCGTTTCAAGGAAGTTTGATTTTCACGTGCGATGGTGTTTAGATGGTCTAATTTTGTTGTTAAGTCCTCATGAAATATTTGCTGCGATTTAATTTGCTGCTCCAAAAGAGTTTCTTTTTGTTTTTTCTCGTCACTGTTCTTGAAAGATTCCCTTGCGGTTCGATATTCCCTTCTTCATCAATATCTATTGGAGTTATATTCATCGATGTTTGGAACGATTCACCACCGAAGGTTGGTGTTACCAAACGATAGTGTATCGCTAGTCCCTTCCATAGCGGTTTGCAAATATATAAGTGTAACAACACTCTAATCAACCGGCGAAAATGTTTGAATTTTTGATGGGCCTCCTCCCGTACCCGAGATAATGCCTTTATTAATTTTAAATTTTTTTTTATGTTGAACTTGAAGTCGGCCCATACCTTTTTCCACGCGTCTAGAGTTAATAGTGGAGGTCCCTGGCTATTTAATTCAATGGTAATTGTACTCCATAATGTTTTTGCTTTTATTCTAGTATCTGATGTGGCGTTATATCCTTTCGCCAAATCAGGATGCTCCTCCATAAATGAAACTAATATTTCATACTGTTTTGCAGTCGTTACTTTGGTCATCATTTGACTGTTACAAATAGTACATAATTTTATTTACACAAAATTGTACATACACAATCTTTAAAATTATATTTTTTTTTTAAATAATTCACTTACATATCTATTTTCTTGTTTCCGTTTTGCTTTCGTTAACTAAAATGTCATCGAACATCCGTTCTTGAACGGATAAAAACGGTTCGAATTCGTATTGCACGATAGGGGAAATTTTAAATCGTATAATGAATTTGCGGATTCGTATAAAAATTATACGTATTCGAATTCAAAAATACCAATGATATGAATACGTACAATTTTTATACTAATTCGTATTCAGAAATAGTAAAGTTCATGTAAATAAACCAACAAAAATTGATGAACTTAAGACGGTAATGTGTGAGCGAGTTCTTAAAAATTTTGATTTTCATATAGAAGCCTGTAGACGTGTCCGTGGAGATTTAAATGATGTCATTTTTCACATATAATTATTGTTAAAAGCCATATTTTTACAAAAAAAAACAGAAAAAATCTAGGTATTTACATGTTTTATTTTACAAAAACATCTAGGCGCGACTTTTGAAAGACTCTGTGCACCGTGCACAAGAATTCGGCTTTTCACAGACTTCAACTTGGCGAATTTTGCGTTCGGACTTGGACTTACATCCTAACAAGATTTAACTGACCCAGGCGCTCAAAGTTAATGACCATAGACAACGCCGTTTGTTTGCTGACTTCGCTTCGGAGCGTTTGGAAGAGAACCTCAATTTTGGCCGAAAAATCATTTTTAGCGATGAGGCACATTTTTGGATTAATGGCTATGTTAACAAGTAAAATTGCCGTGTATGCGACGACGCAAACCCAAACGAGGTTCAACAGTTTGCAATGCATCCACAAGAAGTTACTGTTTGGTGCGGATTTTGAAAATGACGTTGGTGAGGCTGCCACCATCAACGATGAGCCCTACAGAATGATGCTAACCGATTTCTTTTGGCACAAATTGGGCGATATGCAGGTAGACGACATGTGTTTCCAGCAGGACGGGGCTACGTACCACACAGCAGATGAAACTATGGATATTCTGCATGAACGATTTGAGGGCCACTAAGATCGTGCAATTTGACCCCAATAGATTTTTTCTTGTGGGGTTTCCTCAAGTCGCACGTCTATGCCAATAAGCCGTTATCGACAGATGCGCCTTTAAAGCCAATATAACCAATACCACCGCTCAAATTCCACCGGATCTATGCGGCAGAGTCATTGAAAATTGGACTATGCGGATCCGGTGGGACGGAGAACGGTAAGAAGCCATGGCGGACATTTGAACGATGTTATATTACATAAATTATGGCATACATGGGCCTTTCAAATAAAAATGAATTTCGTTAATACCTCACACATAGCTTGTTTTATTTCGTTTCAACATCGAAAAAATAAATAATTATCTATGGCGTTACCACGCCAAGAAATAAAACCAAGAAATAAAATACAAACGTCTTCATGTTTCTCGATTGTTTACCTACCTCATATTAATTAGTACGTGCCAGAGCGGTAAATATTAATGTCTTGACATGCATCTTTCGCTTAAGATATATACAGAGTGGGCCAAATAATTTTTTTTAAGAACTAGCGGTCTTTTTGAGTATGGTAAGGGTTATGTCACTTCTGATTTCAAAGGTAGTTTTATCCTTCCGCTGAACGAAAATGGTTGTGTATTCGCTTGAACAGTGTTGAGAAATATTGAAACATTAATTCGAAAATTTTGGCAAAAAAATCAACTTTTCGGATGAGGCGCATTTCCATCTTGGCGGCTATGTAAACAAGCAGAATTGTCGCATTTGGGGCACGAAGAACCCGCACGTGATCGTAAAGAAGCTAATGCATCCTCAACGAGTGACTGTTTGGTGCGGATTCTGGTCCGGTGGCATCATTGGACCATTTTTATTTGAAAATGTGCAAGGACGTTGTCAATGATGAGCGCTACCGCGCCATGAAATACATTTTTTCCCGGCACTTGAAGAGGAGGGCACAGGCAGCATTTGGTTTCAACAAGACGGCGCTCCATGCCACACAGCACACGTTTCAATTGATTTTTTGCTCACTGTGTTCGAAGATCGAATTATCAGCCGAAACGCTGATGTGATTTTGCCGCCTCGGAGCTGTGATTTGACGCCGTTGTACTATTATCTTTGGAGCGCCGTCAAAGATAAGTGTTACGCCGATAAACCAGCAACGATTGACGCTCTCCAGAACAATATTCGCATTGCCATTGATGACATAATGCCGCATACCATCGAAAATGTGCTCAAAAATTAGACCGACCGTATGGGGTACGTCAAGGCCAGCAAAGGCAGTCATATGAATGAAATAGTATTCCATAATTAATCGGAAGGATTGTTATTTACAATGAAAAAATAAATTTGAAAAAATATTGAGAACTTTTTGTTTTATTGCATAAAAAAAAAATTATTTAGCCCACATTGTCATGATTAAAGAAATGTATGACATGTCTGCCACTTGTTGCCGAACGTGGACATCCATTGAACGAGCCATTTGAGAAACTAATGTGACTTGTCATAAATTAGACATTTACTCAACATACCATCAAAAATCGACAAAATCTTTTTCACACACGTTTAGAAATTCGGTAAGAAATAGATACAAAGTCTTTCGTAAAAAATTATTCACATGCATGTTGACAAATTTCCAACTGGGCACTCTTACTCAACCGCAAGTGGTGGTTCTTATTGTCTCGTTGATCATTTTGCCGCTTCTGCTGATAATTTAATTTGTCTTTTAAATCACTTGTGTCTTGGTATTGGCTCTCATCACGAACTCCTTGTTTTCCTTTGTTAATTGTTACTCTCGTCCAAAATCCACAAATTTTAGGTTTATAGATTTTTCGGAAATTAAAGAATCTCACCTTTAAATTATGTAATATGTACGTAACTTGGGCCGCAAAGGTACTTCTATAGATTTAAAATCTAATTATTTGAACTATAGTAGTTTTTTTAGAGGTTCATGTCTTTAAGTTGGCAACAGTGTTTTGTTTGATAACCGATTTGACAGCTGACATTTGCTTTGTCATTAGTTTTATTTGCCATTTCATAATGAATAGACTCACGCCTGAGCAACGCTTGCAAATTGTTGAAGTTTTTTTTATCAAAATAATGGTTCTTTTCGCCAAACTCATCTTGCATTACGTGCACTTTACGGTCGTCATAATCGTCCATCAGAGCGGGTAATTCGGTTAGCTATGGATCGTTTTCGCACCACGTATACTCTAAATGTTAATATGCATCCAGTAAGATGTCAATCAGTGCGTACCGAACAAGGGATAGACGCTGTACCGCGTAGCATTAAGAAAGACCCAAATCAATCAATTCGACGTCGTTCTCAGCAACTGGAGAAGTGTCCATCCACTTTATGGAAGATTTTTTCTAAGGATTTTGGTTTGTGTACTTACAAAGTTCAACTTGCAGAAATTAAAGCCATCCGACCAACGCACACGCGGCCAATTCATCCAAAGGGCTGAAGCACAAATTGATATTGATCTTGATTTTCCAAACAAAATTTTGTTCAGCGATGAAGTTCTCTTTTGGTTGCATGGGTACGTTAATAAACATAATTGTCGGATTTGTCAAGATGGTCCGCAAGCCTTTGAAAAAACACCGTTACATTCAGAGAACATCACTGTTTGTGAGAACATCACTGTGCCACATAGCGCGGGATACAATTAATTTACTCAAATAAACATTTAATGAAAGACTAATTTGACGTAACGGTTCTTTCTGCTAATTGGCCACCGAGATCGTGTGATCTAACTCCATTAGATTATTTTCTTTACGAATATGTTAAGTCACTTGTGTACGCCGATAAACCAGAGACGATTGAACACTTGGAACACAATATTCGGCGAGTTATTAGCGAGATACGGACAGATTACGCCATATACGCGCCAGCAGCGGCGGCCACATTCACTGATATTCAAAATGTTTTTCTTTGTTCTGTTTTATTTTAAAACTATGAACCTCTAAAAAAACACACTTTATCAATTGTCTATTTACATTCTGCAATTTGGGAAGTTAAATCGCAATGCACTGGTCTAGATATGATTACGTTTGATTAATTCGCTTTGCTAATTTTCGCTAGTGTATCAAGCTTCTTGTTACAAATATTCAATGTTATTTTAACGACCTCTTCATAACCCGCTCAGTGGAAGTATAAAATTATTCCAGTTCCTAAAATTGGTAATCCTTCTGAGTTTTCCTATTTCCGCCCTCATCATTATATAAAAAAACGTACATGCGAGGATGTATATTAACGAGCTGGAAAATTAGAAACCAACTACGTACATTTCCATTTTTTAATTAGAATTATATTAACTTTCAATGCATCAACGTATGTAAAGCACATATTTGTGTGGTTTAAAATCAACAAGTGAAAACCAAAATAAAATTAATTGATCAAAAAATACGCTCTCGACCGAAAAATAGTGAGGAAGCAGAATTAAAATAAGCATAAAAGTTTCTGGTTGGTATGAAATGTTATACGAGTATGTATGTATTTACACAGAGATGAGGGTAGATTTAAGCACAATCACATATTAAAGCTTTGAAAAATACATACGTAGTTTAAAATCAACATTACGTTTGAATTAGGATAAAGATTAGTAAAAAGGGTTTTAGGAATAATAAATTTTACAGTATTAAGCCTAACTTACTGGAACTTTGTCTACAGTTAAATTTAACCTATCATTGAATGCTTTTATTACTTGGACATAGAAGTAGCTATAGCAGTTTACGGGGAAGGTATGCTCAATTATACGAAATTAAACAAACAACGATATTATCGTGTTTATTTTACAAAAATATAACCTTAACAACTTGGAAAATACACAAACGTAATACACTCGAATACAGAAAATTTCCAAGAATTTTCCTTTACGCCCGTAAATTTCAAAATATAATAACGATATTAATGACGTAATGGTTCTCTATTGGCACAAATACCGTATATGGCAATTTTATAGATAGATTTAGAATGCAATAACCAAACACATTAATAATTCTAGACAATAAACACCACACCATTATTTTTCATTGCATTTTTGCACTAAAAATAAGTAATGGCGAGTAATAAAATTTAAATAAATAGTAAAATTAATGTACGGGTTTTAATGCTTTTTCTTTCAATGCGTTTAACTTTAATCCATAAATTTTATTAACTCAGACTAGCCAACTCAAGGGGTTTCGACTATAGCTAAATATTGCAAAAGGAAATTATCTGATAATGAATCTAGGTCGTAATTAGCATGAACGGAACTAAGCATGAAATAAATTCGACTACGAAGTTTTATAATCAAAAATGGTTTGAGCTCTGATATTCAGCAAAATATTCAGCAAGGAGAGAAGTAAGAACCGTTACTACTCCTGTTGCTAAATAATTTCGAACGTATCAAGTTCCATGAAAAACTCGAATAGAAATGTTGTAACACACTACTTTCGTGATATACGGAAAACATGAACCTAACGTACTACAGACGCTCGTTCGATTGTTCCACGCAGCATTTTTCAGCCGGCTAGCTTTAGTGGCTGGGGGGGATTCTTTTTTGGACCGAACAAAGAGCTAGATTATTGCTGCTGATTTTATTTAGATGGGGTAAATTCAAGGAGGAAGCCTGTAGAACACATTACCAGTGGAAACAGAGGAACTTTAAGCAGCCACAATTTCAATCGTAATTAAATTAAATGAAATTGAATTCATAGTAAATATTATAAATTTAATTACTTATTTATTTAAGTCAATAACAATAAAAATCAAAATCAAAAAAAAAAATAATAATTAAGAGCATAGCTCAGTTATAACGAGCTTAGTTATGACGTAAGCAAAATAAATAACTTCTTTACTATTGAATATTTATGACATTCATATCAAACTTACGTTAACTACGACTAAAAAAAAATTAGGCTAAAGTTAGATTTACGAAAAAAAAAATTCTATAATATTATGAACAAAAGAAAAATTTCGAGAACGATCTTACAGCTGATTTTGTCGTATCCATATTTCCATTCCAAATAATCGTAGAGGCGTTGCGAATCCGTTTAAATATATACTTGTGTTCCGGATGACGTCGATCTTATATAGTAACAATTAAGAAATGACAATTAATTAAAAAACTTGCAATCAGAGTGTCGAGGTGAGCAATAATTTTGTGTACATCTACAGTGTATGATATACAATTTTATATTTGTGTTGTATTTTTTCTGTGTGCGTATGTGTGCGCATTCAGACTAAATACTGTGTCCTTTCTACAGCCCAGATGGTTTGTCTGATTGGAGCGCAACTTCCTACATAAGCTTTTTCATAAATTTTGGGATCCCAGTGAATTTTGGCCAAAACGGTCCACTGGAAGTGGCAGCTTCCATTGAAGGTTTTTCGTTTTTTAAAAAGTATAAATTGAGTTTATGTATATCAAAAATAAAAGAGACCCCAAGACGGAACCTTGAGGAACACTAATGTTTAAAATATAAGGACTGCCCATAGTTCCATTCACCTCAACAACATGATTACGATTTGCAAGATAGCATTTAAACCAATTATTAATATATCCTCTTAAACCGATTTTAGAAAGCTTATGCAATAGAAGGTTATGATCAACCATATCAAAGGCTGTTTTTATGTCAACAAAAAGCCCAGTCTATTTTCCAACAGCACCGTTCTAGATCATTTTTCCAAAATTTAAACGGAAATGTCGATTTTTGACAACAAACCATTTTTTAACAAACATTCGGGCCGTGTACTGAAACTTCATAACTAAGCTTTTTCACAAATTAGGAGATATCAGTAAAAAAAATCACCGATAGTGATAGCTTCCATAGGAGCTTTTTCATTTTTTTACCGGAAGTGGCATCAATCCAAGCTTTTTGGTTTTTTGTATGCGCATTGAAAAGTATATCAATTACGATAAAAAGGGTGTGAACTAACACATTCCAAAATAATTTTGAATTAAATTTAGAAAAACTGAGCTGGACCAGTAATGCAGTAAGCATTACTGGTCCAGCTCAGTTTTTCTAAATTTAAGCGGGAATGACGATTTTTGTCAAAATACAGTTTTTTTGGAGGACTATGTACATTTGTTGTAAAAGAAAGTCGGATGTTGGCATCAACAATTACACTCCTCCATATTTTTTTTTCGAAAAACGTAATTTCTATTTAAATTTTGGAACACTAATATGGACCGATACATTTTCTGTTTCACTATTACGTTCTCTTTTCGCGACCAACACGTATTAACTTCAGCATAATTACTGATGCGAAACTACAAATGGCACACCAGCAGTCACTAGAGACTACGGTTCCTAATATTATATTTTCCGGTGTCGGCCATTGCCCAGTTCCGTAAATCTTACAAGACTACGACACTCCCTAGCCGTTGTCCCGTGTCATCTGATATAGTGCGAAACCTGGCAGAACACACCGCCGATCTCCGATAGGCTTTAATTTTCAGTGATCCTAAGGCATTAAATGTAAAAGGAGCTAAGTATTTGAATCAAGGTTTGAAGACGAACTCAGGGTGGTCCACTTGGATGGAAAGCGTGTCGCCCTCTTTTCTGCTGGTGGTTTTTTTGTATAACCATCCCTGAGTAATGGTTATGGGTTCGTCTCGTTACACATTACACAAATTTAGCCACAACAACTATCACGCGAAGCCTACCACTTTTGCTTTGTCAGGCATCCGTTGTCGAAAAACCCAATTATACATAATATTTCGCTGCAAAGGTAACGATGGCGTAGTTCTTTTCTACTACCTTTCTGCCAGCTGCCTGGTACTGCTGTGCTAGTAAGAGTTGTTCCGTATTGTCTACATAGCTTAGAAAATTAAGGCTCTACATGTGTAGACAATGTATGTAGATAATTAAAAAATGACGTCATAATTGTGTTGACTGTCGAAAAAGACTGTTTTAGTAGCAATCAACAAAATTCTATGATTTCTTTGTTAATAGGAACCATTTGGTTTCATTTCCACCTCACATTTGAAAAACTAAAATCCAAGTTTTAAATGGCAATGACATACTCTTTTGTATTTAATACGTGTTGCTATGCTCGGATTATGGAATGATAAGAAATAAGATATATTCCTTGCATATAATTTAGCTGTGTTAGTACAATTTAAAAAATATTCAAAAGAAGCCCAAAACATTTATTGTAACCTAATTTATTTCTACACAGTCAAACTTTAATACCAAACACAGAGTTGTAAAAATAAAATACTTCGAGCCACGGTACTACAAGGAATTGTAACAGTTCAAATCGAGTCAGTTCAAATTTTGTTCCGGTAAACCCATTCAAACACCCCAATATTTATATGAAGCTTGAAAATTCACGAATAAAATTAATTGTACACAGAACCCATTTGTGAGGCCGCCAAATCTGCATTCCGGCCTTTTGCTTAAGAAACGGATGTATTAATTTCGACGATGTACATAATAGGCAACATTACACAGCATTATGGTTACCGATGAAGACGATACGTGATGACATTTTATTTTGTCTCGTTAAAATACATCTTGATGAGTTCCATTCCGACTAAGTCGGAAAATCTAGCAATGCATGTAATATGTGGCGCTATCTTTAACTATTTTAAACTTAAACTAATCTCACTTATTTATTTAAAAAAAATTGGATTATAACTTACACAATATTAGATTATACGAGTACGTACTCTACGAATTATTAAGGTACAGGTAACTGTCTCGAGTGTTTCCTTTATTCTGTTGCAGATGACATTCTAATGTCTTGCTTACATTCTAATGTCTTGCTTGCTATGTCTTGCATAAATGATAAATGTCGGTCGATATGAAGATAGTTCTTCTGGCGATTTTTTCCTTAAAATTTGACCAAGTCAAATAATTATACAGGTTTACCTTTTTTAGTTCTATGTATTATCTGGGCCCGGGACCTTACAATTTCCACATTTTTCATAAACTTTTATCAATTTCTCCATCGTAATTGGTGGGACCATTTTGGGCGACACAAGTCCGTTCATGCTCAATACAAAATCCAACTGGATGTTTCAAAATTTGTAATTTTGAGTCTCGACATTACTTCTGGCGCGCTACGATAATCTTGAGAATATATCATTCGTCAAAGGTCCTATAGTCACACATTTTCTAAGTTGACTTGTAGTGATCCCTGCTACACCCTCCGTAAACCTCATCCAACATTGTGATACATTTTCTTAGTCTTCTACCCAAAAAAGATCTATTGCTCATTTTTGCATATAGGCTTCAATCATCGTAACTGGAACAATTGCTGGTCACTGTGGGAGTATATCTCTTTAACTTTCACTAGATTCCAGCCTTACTATACTTGTCGAGCTTGCCTCGCCCCTACAGAACGTAGAACAATTCCCATTATTACACAAGACAATATCGAGAAACAATAGTGGCTCGAAAAGAGCAGATCCTTGGTTATTGGTATTCGTACTAGCCCATTCTATAGCCTATGCATTAAACTCACCAGCAATGATCATTGGCCATCGAACCCTAGCATTGCCAACTATGCGGTCCAAAACACCTTTAAAGTCATCAATTTATGCGCTTGGAGAAGCTGCTATGTATACAGCCACGAGTATTAGTAATAACTATGTCGTTTATTTTCACCCTAGTAAACTCAGCTTCGTAACTTATGAGGCTCTCTTTCAAAGCCTTAATCCGTAACCTATCTATCTCTCTCAATATTCGTATATCGTTCACAAAGAATAGCAATATCTACTTGTAGTTCTCGCACACATTATGATAAAAGGTTTTGTGTGACCTTGAAATAGTTTAGATGTAATTGAGAACTTTCATTATTTTCGAACATCAAGCAGAGCTCTCCAGTACGCTGAATATTTACTACTATCAGCCATATTGTTTATATCCGTATCGTTGCCACACATAACATGCAATCCGCTTCGTAAGTACAGTTCCTTAATATACGAGTATGACTAACGGTCGATAGTGCTCCAGTATACACGCATAGCTATCCACTCCCTCCTTTCAAACACTTTAGAGAGACCGACTACTAATATCTGAGTTTCTTCTTATCCTTTCCGTAACAAATTCATTACTCTAATTTGGAGAACATTCTCGCAATATAATTTTATTACCATCGTATGGAAAACCTCCCCCATTGTCTGGGGGCTTCATTACCTAGAATTTTTATCAAAATAGTCTGTATAATATTGTGTATTTTCGGAAGCATTTTTTTCTAGCTCCAGAAGTAAAGAAAGTTTTCCGCTAGGATTGCAGGGTTGCATTTTAAGCTTCTTACAATTTCCGCCAGTTTAAAAAAAAAACTTTATTTTACCGAAATTCGGCATCTACGGGGATTCGGATTTTTCTATTAATTAGGGGATCATTGCGAAATTTCAGCAAAGGTCAACCTAGTTAGATTTCTGAAATTCAAGAAGATTTTTTTTTGATTGTTTTTATAAGAAAGTTTTACTGAAAGTTGATAAGTTTAATTTTTCGGTTTAAAAATCAAGGTGTTTTCGAGATTTCTTTGCTCAGAGTAAGTGATTTATTGTATAGACTTTTGGACATTATTCTTTAATAAAAACTGAAGTAATAATGACTTTTATGTTTATTTAGGGCACAAGAGCACTTCCCCAGGAGAGAGAAGCAGGAGGAGTTTTGCAGGAGTAGGTGATCTTGCTGAAACATTTATATAATACAATCAAATTTTGGTATAACGAACAAGAAAAAAATTCGGAATGAAAATTAAAGTACAAATTTTTGGTTCATTCGACGGCAGCCTCAGAAAAATTCGTTCGACCGTCGTTCTGGTTCGTTATGGCAATAACTAAATTCTATTTGGCTATCTGTATGCATCTCGATCAGTCACACACATAATCATTTCAAAAAAATGTTTTATTTCTCAGAATCTTCCTATTTGGATAAATTAATAACAATTTTGGGTTCGCCAATTTTCCTAAACACACACCATAAGTCTACGTATTTTTTAAATATTTGCAAAGCCTGATAATCTATGAAAGTTGCCTCTGCCGATGCTTTTGTTTGCTTCATTCAGTGAGATTTTTTCCCTTATAGCTTAAAGCTTAAATATTAGGTTACATTCCAATCGGTTAAACCGTCTGATCTATAATACACAGACATATTTTAGAAAACACTTTTTAGACTTCGGTGTTATAGTAACTGGTTTCTGCAAAAATGTTGAGACCGAAAATATTCTTGATTAATATGCTTCTATTTACTCAGTAAAAGTAAGAAGAAGACGAGAATTCTTCTTTTGTTTTATTTCTATGACAACTTGTTTAATGAAACCGTACAGAAACTTATAAAATCAGTATCGACATTTCGTTGAACAAAAGAATAACGGATAAAAACAAAACTTTTCTACTATTTTGTTGGATGAGGTGGATGTTACACGGGTAAAACATAATTTCGAAAGGATGAGCATATTTTCCTGCTTTTATTTTATTGATGAATTTCATTTCACAACGTCGCCAAGCGGCCAAATGGTAAGAATAATAACGAATAAGAAAACTTTTAATATTTTTCTTTTTTTAATTTAGTAATAATAGACTAATTTATGAAGAATAAGAAAATCATTCTTCTTATTTGTACTTTTAAAATTTAATGTTTTGGGTGGCAAGCAAGTCAAATGAACAATATCTTTTATAAGTTGTTTTGTAATCGGATAACGTAATCGATTTTCATTTTGTTTGCGTTATTTTGTTTTGCATTCCAAACATAATAAGAACTCATTGTTGTTGTTGAAAGCAATCGAATATTTTGCCAAACTTTGGAATTATCAATAGTGATGCAAATAAGGTTGGCAAATAAACGAGGAACTCTTCTGGTCTACAAATGTGTAACCCAAAAATAATATTTGTTATTATTTGTCTGGCCTCATCTTAGAATTAAAATATAGCTCATAGCTAACTAGATGCCCTAAAATACAACTTCCATTAATATTGGTTTTTCTGGCTCTGGAAGCTAATGTTAAAACTAATTTATCATGTAATATCAAACTTTGTGCCATGACTGTATGCTCTAAAGACCTATCATGCAATTTATTTGAATTGTTTAGTTCAAACCTATTTTATAGAATTTTACCCGAGTTATAATAGCTAATTAGAAGCCCCAAAATACGAGTTTCTTTAAAATGGTTTTTCTGGATCTGTATTAATAATTTCGGTCTGTATAAGACCAAGTTATTAAAATCCACATAAAAATGATCAAAAATGACTCTGGTCGAAAACAATTTTTCTCGAAGTTTTGAATGTTCTTGATGTCAAAACTGCAAAAAAAAATTGCCGTCCGACTGAATGGATGGATGAATGTTTCCACCGATGGTATCTCAAGAACGGCGTTGAAAAGCTTTTAAAATGTATACTTGAAGGAGGTCTGGATTGCTCTTTAATTGAATTGCTTTAATGTTACATTGGTTTAAACTTCTTTATTACTTGTTGGAGCTACACCAC
>OY829914.1:132702145-132918374 GCA_963691935.1 Nephrotoma guestfalica | reverse complement strand
ATTGTCTCCTCTTCGCAGATGACATAAAGATTTTCGCCAGGGTATCTAGCGTGTTAGATTGCGAAATGTTACAAGACAACATAAATCGCGTTTGCAGCTGGTCAATTAACAACTTACTAGCTTTAAACGTGAGTAAATGCAAAACTATTTCTATCTTGTTACGACCGCGGGTCGCCCCAAGTAGTTTTATTCAAAATTTTAATGTTGAGAATAACCGGCTGTCACAGTGTTAACACGCTGAGTTTTTATAGTAAAACTGCTGAATAAGTAGCACGATCAGGCAATTCTTGTGTTTTTATTTTTTTTTTCTCGGGTACGCGAAATTTTGGCGGGACCAAGAGAAAAAAATCGTGATGATGCAAAAAAAAGATTAGGGCGAGGTCAGTCAGTTTTTGGGTCTCGAACGATTTTATACTACCCCATAAAAATAATAAAACAATATTAAATAATAAATAAAGTTTTTTTTTACATATCGAAGTACCGCGATAGAAAAAAAAATACGCGTTCGCGAAAGTGATCAGTTTTTTTTTGGTGATCGTCAGTGTTTGTTTTGCGTGTTTGAAGCACACATATCACACGTATCAGAAATATACTTTCGAACCCACGTGAAAAATAGTTGGTGAAAGCGTCTAAGGAAGACATGTGCAATTTTAAGTTTGATATTAATTAAGATTTAATCTAATTACCATAGTTAAATTAGTGTAAGGGGTAAAACAAAAAAATTAGAAAAAAAAACGCATCAGAAAAGTATAATTGTTGTGTCAAGTGATCTCAAAAAAATATAAACAGTGAATTTTGTTTTAAGTGGTCCAGTGGTCCAATAAATTTTTGGTGTTGAAAGTTCCGTTATAAAAATAACAATATTAACAACAATAATACTAACAATAATCAAACCATATAAGAAATAAATAGAAATTAACGAAAAGAAAGAAAGAATTAGAAAATTAACTATTGCAAACATATAATAATCTTACCTATAATATAAAAAAATAAAAAAATATTATAATACATATTATCATAATAATCATAGTACTAAAACTATATATTGTAAAAATAAAATTGAATTCAATTGCATTTGTGAAATTATAATATTATTAATAATAATAATAATAGCAATAAACCTAATCATAAAAAAACAATAAAATCAGGCCAAAATTAAACTTCCGAAATCTCGAGTAAATAACGTAAACCACGAACGTTATATATATCTACAACTGCGGCTTCAATCAACATCCAGCTGGTTTATGACTAATTATTTAAGTACAATTTATATTCTTTTATATACCTTTTATATACTTTTAGTTTATTATATTATATTATATACCATTTTAGCTAGGAGATTAGGTTATAGTGTTACACCAACTATTTCTGGGTCTCGTTTGAGTTGTTGCGTTTGAATACACGTTAAATTTGCGATAAGAAGTGACAAAGTTTCATTTATTTTATTGCGGTTTTGGTTTTCGGTATTTGAGATCAACTAAGTTGTGATTGAGGTGAGGATGCTGCCGAGGTGAGTATGCAGGTTAGGTAAGTAGTGTAGTCTACAGCTGGTTTCCCCCTCTTCCTTATACGGTCAGTACTGATCTCACTATGTTATGGATTCCCACCCCATCTGCTCCTGAGTCCTAGCCGGTGTAATCGACCGTTCCAGAACCCCTAGTGAGATAATTTCATCTGTTCACTAGTGTTGGACCATGGTCATTGGTTATCTTCAGTGCTTTATACCCACCAGTGCTGGTAAACAGCACAGTCTCGTTACAATCATCCGTATCCGCTCGCCAAGTTTTTAATCAATATCAACTGTACAACGAAACCATTGATCGGGTGGAGTCCATTTCGAATCTTGGTGTGATCTTTGAATCTGATGCTACATTTACTAGACATGTTATCACCATTATTTCAAAGTCGTACGTTATGCTTGGTTTAATGAATTAAACGAAACTGCAAGGACTTTCGTGAACCGTTAACTTTGACATCATTATACGTATGCTTTGTTCGGTCCATTTTTGAATATGCATCTCCTGTTTGGCCACCCTCCTACCACTGTCATTCTGAGAGGATTGAGAGTATCCAGAAACAGTTTGTTTTGTTCGCGCTACGACGTTTACCATCCAGTCGAGCCGTGGACTATGTTCTTCCGCCTTATCAGAATCAATGTAATCTTTTAAAATTGCAACGTCTAGACAATCGCCGAGACGTAGCTTCCGCGCTGTTTGTGCGTGATATCATCAATTCCCGTGTTGATTGTATCGAGTTACTAGCACGTATCAACTTGTACGCTCCCGAACGTCGAATGCGTCAACGCGATGGAGCTTTATTCATCGACCGAGCGGTAACGAACTACGGTCTTTCTGACCCAATGCCGAGGGTATTGCGGGTGTTGAACAAGGTCTACGAAGCTTTCGATTATCTCTTGTCGAGAAATTGCTTCAAGAAAGCTTTATATAATCTTTCGAAGTCGAGCTCATATTTTTTTTTTTTACCAATTGTTTTGTTGTGCCGATTATAGTCGCTGTAGGCACCATTTATAAATAAATAAATATAAGTCAAATTAGTGGAGGATGACTTAATGTGTAGGTATTCGATGCATTAATGTGTAGGTATATGGTTTTCCAATAGGAATGATATGATTTTAAGTGACGTTTCGGCCATTTTGTAATATGTCATGATCTGTCATTTTTTGTTTCATTGTATTCAGTAATGCTTACAATTTCATCATGGTGAGATATACTCAAA
The DNA here is from genome assembly GCA_963691935.1 of Nephrotoma guestfalica. NCBI lineage: Eukaryota > Metazoa > Arthropoda > Insecta > Diptera > Tipulidae > Nephrotoma > Nephrotoma guestfalica. Next base: position 132,915,638 of record OY829914.1, on the reverse strand, counting down.
AACAACGTTCACAAAATTATTCAGTTTTATTATCAAAATAATCGTTCTCTAATTGCAACTTTCCGTGCGCTTTTGCCATTTTATAGTCGTAATAATCGTCCAAGTGTGCACGCTATTCGTCGAATTGTTGAAAATTTTGAGCGTACATTTTCTTTACATAATGTTGAAGTGCCAGTAAGACAAAGATTCGCTCGAAGTAATGCAAATATTGCTGCCGTTCAGGCAAGTGTTGCTGCAGACCGCAATTTGTCGATTCCAAGACGTTCTCAAGAATTGGGACTGTCTCAAACCACAACCTGGCGGATTTTGAGAAAGGATTTGGGTTTGTATCCGTATACAATTGTTCTCTCTCAAGAACTGAAGCCATTGGACCACCGTAAACGTCGTGAATTTGCTCATTTTGCCTTGGAACAACTTGAAAACAAAACGATTTTTTTAAGAAAATCATCTTCTCCGATGAGCCTCATTTTCATCTGAGTGGTGCGGTAAATAAACAAAACTGTCGATTCTGGTGCGAAGAAAATCCACAAATTATTCATGAAAAACCATTACATTCACGTAAATTGACAGTTTGGTGTGGTTTTTGGTCTGGTGGAAACATCGGTCCGTATTTTTTTCGAAATGAAGCTGGTAACACCGTTACTGTCAATGAAGATCGGTATAGATTGATAATAACCAACTTTTTATGGCCGAAATTGGAAGAAGTTGATCTTGACGTGCCACACAGCAAGTGCAACAATTGAATTATTGCGAGAAAAGTTTGGAGATTCGATTATTTCAAGAAATTATGATATTGAATGGCCTCCAAGAAGTTGTGATTTAACACCATTAGACTATTTCTTGTGAGGTTATTTGAAGTCATTGGTTTTAGCAATAAACCAAACTCTCTTCAAGCTTTACAAGTCAATAATGAACGTGCTATTCATGACATACGACTTGATTTAGTGGAGAAAGTGCTCGAAAATTGGGTTCATCGAATTCGTTCCTGCAGAAGAAGTCGTGGAGGCCATTTGAATGACGTTTTATTCAGAACTTAATTGTATCGATTGTACTTCACATTAAATAAAAAACATTTCAATTTCCGTAACAATTAGTGTGTTTTTTTAAAGAAATCATTTCACTCTTATTGGAAAACCCTATATTATGATTTAATCACTGTAAAGTGCGATTATTAATTTTGTTTGCTCAATTTATCTTAAACTGCGGTCTAATACCGTGTCATAAATATTTCGGAAACCCCACCCCATCTTTACCCTGAGTTTTAGCTGAAGTAAATTGACCGCTCGAAATCACTTTATGGGCAAATTCTGATAACGCATCAGTTCGCCTGGTGGCGTTATAATTTGAAAAAATACCAAAATCGGAAGGTAGCTCTAATTCAATTGCCAGGTACTCTACATACACACATACTATATATAGTACATTGTTTTTGTTTCTTTTTTGTCAATGAAGATATTTAAACGAAATACGTCATTTCCGTCCCTCTCGTTTACAAGATTACTCTAATACAAAAACTTTTGGTAGCCGCGAGTAAAGATGTTTACACATCAAAAACATACAACATCACTCAACAATAAAGGCGCAGTTGCCCTTGCGTGAAGTTACGGCAGCCCAAAAATTTATTAGGAACGATTTAGAATTCAAAAAATAAGATGTCGAGAAATTCATTCAAGAAAGCTTTATATAATCTTTTGTAGTTTTGCTCATAATTTTTTTTTTGTTTACCAATTGTTTTGTTGTGCAGATTGTGGTCACTGTAGGCACCATTTATAAATAAATAAACAAATAAATTTTTCCGAAGAGCGGTTTTAGTTAAATTCAGTCTTGAAAATTTTCGTTTTGCTGCTAGGCGGCAGAGCGAATAGTCTAAGCATTAATTACAAATTTCCTGATATTCGTATTCACCTAACGGATTAAACGTCACCACGTCATTATCAGTGAATTGCTTGGCAATTTCAATATTGCCAATTAATCTTCGAAATTGGTTATTTAAAATATCTTCGTTGCATTCGTAAAATGGAAATTTTTTAATATTGGTATAATTGTGGGCATATATCCAGAATTAATTTCAGTAATATTAAGATATTTAAGTAATTCCAATTTACTATTTTTAAAGTTAAATCTTTTTTTACTTCGTCACATAATTCTAACTATATAGAATGAAGTAAGTGATAGTTTTAGGTATGCAATTTTTCTTCATAAAATTTATGCGTATTTAAAAATTAGTCTAATTGAATGCCAAAATGCATGGAAGTTGGAGATAGATACAATGAAACATTATTGAAATCAGTTTCGGTGTTAACAAATTATATTCACAAATCTTTTTAATAATTCTAAAAAAACATCTCTCCTCATCTTAAAATAGAGAACATGTATTTGTGTATTTTCAGATTGAAAAACTTTGTTAGCATCATTGACTAGCTTTAAAACGCATGAAAGGAATGATAGATACATTTTACTAACGGGATCAATTAAAAAATCGTAAACATCACTCGCGTTAATTATGTAGGCCAAATTAATATTTGAGAGCATCCCATTGCTCTAGTATCCTGTTGATTACCATTTCATATGAAAGCCAACGAGTTGTACGTAGACCAAGAATTTTATGATTTGCTAAATTAAAATACTTCTGAAACTGTTGAGAAGCTCCTATTCGCTTACGGCTGTGCGAGAAATGGTTATACGAGTATATGTTTTTTATTGTTTTCTCTATAGTACCAGGTAATTTCTTACTTTGTGCATGCGCGCACAAATGTAAAGAGTGACATGTGCAACGAAGAAAAAATAAATCCTGATTGATTTCTTGAAACTTTGATACAACTTCATTCGCGTGCCCTATTATGACAAATGCGTTATCCTACGCCCAGCGAGATTACATTTTTTATAGGAATTTGGAATTGTTCATGGATGGAGCTCCTATTCGCTTAGGGCTGTGCGAGAAATGGTTATACGAGTATATGTTTTTTATTGTTTTCTCTATATTACCAGGTAATTTCTTACTTTGTGCATGCGCGCACAAATGTAAAGAGTGACATGTGCAACGAAGAAAAAATAAATCCTGATTGATTTCTTGAAACTTTGATACAACTTCATTCGCGTGCCCTATTATGACAAATGCGTTATCCTACGCCCAGCGAGATTACATTTTTATAGGAATTTGGAATTGTTCATGGATGTTAAATTCCGTGTGCCGTCGAGTCCGTTAATTATATTAAGCCCATAAAACTATTAAAAATAGTGCACTTAGATTCATCGTAAAATCTAGCAATAATGAATAAACATTTGGCAGTGGATATATCAGTAGTTCGTCTAAGATGAGGGAAAATTTAGTTGGTTTAAGTTTACTTAAGTTGCTTTAGTTCTGCCACACTTTAATTGATCTAATGTGGAATGTCTATCCCGAAAGTCAAAATGGTGTTCCTTACTGCTAATTAGCAGTTTCATTAGTTTTAATACGAGTCTTGCAAATAATTTTGACATAATAGGTAATAGTGATATTGTTCTGGGCAACGTTATTTCGTTGGTTGGTTTTCTTGCTTGGTTGTTATAATCACTTCCGTAAATGTCCATAACTTACATATTTGATTCTGAAGGTTGCGTTGATTAGGGTGGTCAATTTTTTAACGTTTATTTTGGAAAGCTGATTAAGGCCTTTTCCTGTTAACAGGTCAAAGCCTGGCGCGTTTCTTGGATTTCTTTCTTTTATTTCTTTTTTCTCTTTTATTAGAGAGGATGTGATTTGGTGCTTGGATTGGTTATTTCTAGATCTTTAGTTTCCCCTATTTCTTTTTTTCGCACTTCTGTACCTCATTCATTGCTTCTTGCCAAACGTCCATTGCTTGTTCTTATTGATGGAATCTGAGCTAGGTAATTAGCTTTTTATTCGTTATTATCTTCCACAACGAATAGTCAGCATCTTTTTTATATGTTAATGGCCGTAGGGACGAGACTGTTGCTATTTTTTTATTCTTTAATTCTCTCCTTATTCACTAGGACAAGTTATTCAGTATATTTTTAATCGTGGGAATCCACGCATGCTACTGCTTCCTGACGGTTTTCTGCAACTAGGTCTAATTTCTTTTGGGTAATTCGTACGTTTTAATATCATTTTGATTTCGCATGTGTTTTGCTGACTATTGTATATCTATTAAGAAATTTTCTACTTCTTTATTCAATTGTTACTTTATTTATTTGTATTCCAGTTTTAGCAACTTCAGAATACGTTGATGTCTTTACTATGTCGGTTTGATTTCCGTTTCCTTTCGGTTTCTTGGTTTTGTAAGTTTATCTTTTATTATTTCCATCCCATTTCACATATTTTTGAAGGTATTTGGCAACTATACAGCCTCTGTAGCTTGTGGGATATCATTCGTCACAGTTCACACACTTTGCTGAACTTTCTCTACGTGTTTTACATTATTTTGTTCGTATGTATAGCTGAGGCATCTTGGGCCTCTATTGCAATACTTATGCGTGTGTCCATATAACAGACATCTTTTTCATTGTGAAATCAACATTGATTTTTTAGGGCTTGAATCTCTATCTTCAAATTTAAAATATATATAATTTCATAAATAATACTACTTTTATTACCCATGTATACATCAGTGTTTTTGTAAGTTTTATCAGATTGTTGAGATTCCTCTTTTTGGCTGTGTGTGTGGCACATTTTTCAGGCTGTTTACCGGTTCGGCAACATTGATATTAGGTTTCTAACCAGCGTTTTCCATCTTCAATCCTTGGTGCTAATTGTTTAATACTTGCTATGTTAATCTTTCATTCTGTTCTTTCCACACGCAGAATCTTATACAGGAAGCTTTTTTCTTTAACCTGTGTACTCTCCTCGAATAAAAAGATTTCGGTTTTTGATTTTGTTTTGTTTTCTCAGAAGAGGCGACAGCGTTCTCTCCCTCCTCCAGAATTCATGGGGTCGGTCGTTTTTGAGAAGGGTGGGATTTTCAGAATAAAGGATATTTCTCCACCAGGGGTAATGTTTCTTTCGGTGTGTTTTTCATTGCATTGGTCTTTGCGTTTGGTCCGCGAATATTTTATCCCTACTCCATGCACCCTCCTACGTATATTCGTGGAATCTTTAGCGACACGTTTCCTAGCGGCTACACGCCGATACATTACCGTATATGATGTAAAAATTATAAAATGGATTTGGATCATGTGATTTAAAAATAATAATATTAGAGCTGGAATATATATTGAGAGTTGAATGATATTTTTACTATCAGAAATGTACGAAGATTCACTGTATGTGATTATATCTTGCAATTGTAGCAAATATTTTATTACTACACAATTTACTAATACTCGTTACAAGTTTATTATCGAATGTGTTCACTGAGTGTGTTGACTTTACGTGACGTGCTTCAGGTGTCGACATCGTATGCTAACAACCGCCCGCGATGAAGACACATCATCCTCAGAAATTCGATATGCAGCTGCTTGTCCAATGCTTTTGTGAAAATATCAGAAAACTGGTCTTGCGAACTAACATGGTCCAATTTGATGGTTCCATCTGATGCCAAGTCTCGAAGACTGTGGAATTTGATGTCGATCTGTTTACTGCGACGAGTTTCAGGATTCTGGTTTATAATCGTCTTCAAATTGTCATCGAATATTTTAATTGAAATCAACGTAGATAATTTGACCAGTCATTCTAGCACTTTGGTGACTGCTTCATCCCGTACAACCATTTCTTCAATTTCAGTACATTACCATTTGTAATACTAAACCTTTTTATGTTTAGAAACATTCATAAACATGTCTTCGAAGTGAATGAATAAGTGTCCTTATAATTATGACCTTGGCGTTTCATGCAACCTGCTGCCACCAATCGTGCTTTGTATTAGGTTGAATTTGTAGTAACATCCGGCCTAGTTTTGATCCATCTTGAGCTTATTATCTTTGCCCCACGTTCAGGCTTAACAACATCACAAGTTTCATTTTTCTGCAATGAAAGGATCTCTATATTGGATTGCTCTGCGTTTAAAAATCTTTTGTCGTGAACTAAAATGTCCACCAAGCACCGACACAAACCTCGTTTGATATCGACAACAGCAATGCACAATTTTAAAGCCGAAGTGAAGGCGATGTCGAAACGACAAACACAATAAACGGTTAAAATCCCAAAGATTGCAAACAAAATTAGTTCAGATCATTTTTTAAATTTAAACGGGAATGACAATTTTTGATAAGAAAAACTATTTTGTTATTTAATTTTGGTGCTATATTGCATATAATATGTTTATGCAGTACGTATAAATATGACCGTGTTAATTTAACAGAATTTCTTGTTTTTACGTTTTTGCTTTTATTTTAGCTCTATAAAAACGCAAATAAATATCTAATTGGTTCACGTGACTAGCGCTGCGCTAACCAAAACGCATCAAACAATCAGCAAAAATGTCAGATAAATATGGTAAAATTTTAGAATATATTGAAATTATGAAATAAAAATTTTTAAATTTGGCTTAACAATAGCCTGAAATAATACGGCAATGGTTTAAGTAAGCCTGCAGATCGATTATGGCTTTATGTTTTCTGGCATAACATGGTAAACAGTTGGTGTACTTTTTTTCCAAAAATTAACAACATTATATTGAGAATATTTTTCCTATCCAATTTCGATACGGGAAAACTATTTCGTAAATTATAAAAAAATTTAGATCAAACATGATTTCTTACAGTAGGCCAGAAAATTATATGTTTGACAAAAATGCTATGTAAATAGTTTTCCTAATTCCTTTTTTATATAGGAAAGCTAGAATCGACCTGGCCGGCGATTCATCGTCGGAGAAGAAACGCGTTTTATCTTTCTTCGTAATAAATTAAAAATTAAGACTAGTATTGTGGGTGTATAACGGGATAACATTTTTTAAGAATGTTTGTGTCGATAACTCAAATTACACATGCATCTAAAATACCTGTGGAGCTATCTATATACAACGATTTCGAATTATCATTCAATTGTTTAGTCATTCCGAAAATTAATGGCAATTTGCCATTTCATACGACTGAATTCAACGACTCGTTAATTCCAAGAACATTTGAATTAGCCGACCCAGAATTTTTGCTTATTGGCGCTAAGTACTACACTGACCTAATTACTCGAGAAAAACTTAACTTGCTTACTTCAAGAATTACTGGGGTTCCAAGAAACATTATTGGGGTGGATTCTGAAGGGATCAATTTTAACTCTAGTTCATCATGTTTTTATTCCAACGACACCCCATTGCTTCGAAGATCATAGTTTAGATCAGCTTCATATTCAAATCGGGAAATTATGGAACCATACCCGTTATTTATCGAATCTTGGCAACTCGAGAAATCAGCATACTGACAGTTCTTAAGTAACGATGTGATGTGTGATTCTGATACAAATACAACAATAAAACCATATTTTATGCTGATCATCGATCCAGAATATCACAACAAAATTGCGGGTCGTTTTTAATGGTTCGAAAAAGACTTATCACTATTGGGCCTATCACTCAATGTTATTTTAATGGTAGATCCAACGATACAACAAGATCTTCTGCCAATTGTTTTAAGCTTCCGAAAACATCATATCCGGCGGATAGAAACTTGCCCAAATATGGTGACGTGATTTACATCGTGATCAGATCGAGAGTTTTCAATTGAATACAGTGACCTACGGGACTGCAAGCGTACCGGTTCTGGCGATTAGAACAATTCGTTAATTGGCGAGTGACGAAAGCGATAAAGGTCCAGTAGTATGGGGCTGAGACAATCGAGGACGCTGAGCATACTTACCATCAATTGAATGAATTTCTGCAAATACGTATTTGAATTAAGGAAGTGGTGCCCAGACTCTAATATAGTTGTTCCAAATAACGAATCGTCCAACGATGTAACTTTAATGCTTGGTATCACATGGGACTTTAGTCAAGACAACTTTCTCATCAGTTTCGGTAAGCTGAAATTCAATAGTATTCTAATAAAATGATCTATTCTTTCAGAAATTGTTAAATTATTCAACTCGCTTGTGGTCGATTTCTGAATTGGCTTGGAATTATGAAATTCCTGAACCAATCCGCTCAATATGGTTAAATGTTTCGTTAGAAGGTAGCTGCTCTTAATGGAATTAAAATTCTAAGATGTATTTTTAGTAGTTTTAATTCACAGTGCACATCTGATCTAGCGATTCACGTTTAATGTCTTCAATTGACTCAAAACGGTTTTCCCGGAGCGGTTGTTTGAGTTTGCTGAACAGCCAGAAGTCACACGGAGTTAAATCAGGCGAATACGGTGGTTGCGGAACGATATGGGTGGAATTTTTGGCGAAAAAATCACGTAAAACCAATGCAGTATGAGAAGGTGCATTATCGTGGTGCAAAAACCAAAAGTTGTCGACCCATAATTCCGGCCTCTTTTAACGAATAGCTTCGCGCAAACTACGCATAACACTCAAATAGTATTCCTTGTTAACAGTTTGGCCGGTCGGAAAGAATTCGGAGTGCACCACACCTCGATAATCGAAGAAAACTGTCAACATCACTTTGATTTTTGACTTGCTTTGACGTGGTTTTTTCGGCTTCGGTTCACCTTTCGCACTATATTCGGCCGATTGATCGTCTGTTTCCGGGTCGTAAGCATAGATCCAAGACTCATCGCCAGTTATAATACGTTTCATGACATCCTGGTAGTCGGAAAGCATTATTTCACAGATGTCATCGCGATGCTGTTTTTAACCAAAACATTGAGTGATTTTGGAACCAATCGCTTTTCACTTTACTTAGGCCCAAATGATCTTTCAAAATGGTTTTCACTGATCCTTCGGATATTTCAACGAATTTATACCAATCAAAAACACTTGCTCGCGACATACAATTATCAGCGAAGGCCTTTTGCAACAGTCTGAACGTTTCGGCACCACAAAATTGATTCCGCATACAAAATTTAGTGGAACTTCTTTGTTGAATAATTTCACTCATTGTAAAAATCGCCGAATGCACTTTTTGTACTTCAGAAAGACAAGCGTATACTAAACACTAATGATTATTTTGATGTGACATTTGGCACAGATGACACTGGCAGTCATACCAATATAGAAAAAAAAATATTTCGACGAGTGGTTTTCCGCGCGAAATTTAAATAAAGAAGTCTTACTACTTTTTGCCCACAGTAGTACTCGTATTCGAACCACCGACCAAAACTATGTGCACATACCTCGCGAGATTAGTATGTGGACATCTAAAGTTGTCCCTTTAAAAGCGAACAAAAGCAAAACTTGATCTGTGTGCTTCACTGTTGGTAGCCCAATCGTATGCTAAAGTTCAAAATGCAATGGAAATTAATTTTAACTGTGTCATACTCTTGTCGGGTCCGAAATAATTCTGTATATGATTAAATCGTCACCTGATAAGTATTTAACTTTTATCCCTTATTGTATATCTCAAATACAAAATCAGAGCTTAATCATACAGACATAGTTTCTCGGGGCATAATGCCTTATCCTTTAAAATGATTGGAAGTTTGGTAGAACTGCCCAAATTTTCTCATTTTAGACTGCGATCAATGGCCACTTAATGTCATAATTCAAGATAATTTTTTTATTCAAAAATATTCCAACTATTCTAAATTGGTTCGTATTAGTGCACTTTGCCTGCGTTTTATAAAAAATGTAAAACTTCTTAAATATAATCGTTTTACCACCCCAATCACAATAAATTAAATTAATCAATCTTTAATAGTATTAGCAAAATATGTCCAAACCCAGTTATATAAACTAGATATCAAACATTTGTTATCAAATCGTATACCCAAGAAGAATGGTTGGCTTCGTGTAGGTGGCCGTTTTACAAATTCATGTTGGGAAAATGACTCCCAACATCCAATTCTTCTGCCCGGTAGCAGTATATTAGCCGAACTCATCGCGCGAAGTGAATATGCATAATCAGTCAACGATTTTGGGTGACCAATGGCAGAAATTTATGTCACAGAATCGTTTTCCAATGCATGATGTGTTTTCGAGCTAAACCAAAAGGCATTGAGACATGGGAGAACTACCTCATCTCGGATTCAATCAGGCCGATATTTTACACATGTCGGCGTTGATTATTGTAAGTCAGTACACCGCATGTGAAAGATGGATGGTTATTCTTAAGAAGTTTTTTTTGTAATAAAGTTAACCATACACATCAAAATTAGTGTCTTCATATAATATACAGTCCATTTAAAAGACAAAATCCTTCATTAATTAGAATTGGAGATTACACCGGAATGAAATATTTCCTAAATAAATCCTAAGTAAAAAAATCTGTATATGATTAGTAAATATATATATACCAAAAATCAACATTTAGGCGAAACTATATTTTACATAAAGATTTTCTTTCTCAACAAAAAATATAAATATTTGTAAAGTTAGATATGCATTTGGGAATAATAGCTCTTACCGATAGTTTCAAAATAACAAAAATTAATACAATTGCAATTAAAAACTAAAAAAATATGATTATATTGGAAATAAATTTAGAATAAGCTTAAAATATAAATATTATTAAAACTTGCTTGGAATTCAAAAGATTACAAGTCAAGATTCTATGAGGTGGTCATCGATCTCATTAAAAACCTTTCTAAAAAGTAAGAACCCTCTATCCTAAGATACTTCTAAGAGCTGACAGCTCTTTGGATAGGTGATTTCACTTTGTACTAGACCCAATCCAAGTAGAAAACATGATTTTCCGGAAAAATTAGGAGAACACAGGGCTGAATAATCAAAAGTTGTAGAGGTAAAAATCAAAGTAAAACCAGTTTGTTCTAAGATACTTCTAAGAGGTTACAACTCTTGGGATAGGTGTTTCCACTTTTTACTAGACCAAATCCAACTAGAAGACATCAGTTTTCCGGAAAAATTAGGGGAACACTGGGTTTAATATTCAAAAGTTGTAGAGGCAAAAATTGAAGTAAAAACCCTCTGTCCTAAGATACTTCTAAGAGGTTACAACTCTTGGGATAGGTGTTTTCACTTTGTACTAGACCAAATCCAACTAGAAAACATGAGTTTTCTGGAAAAATTAAGGGAACACTGGGTTTAATATTCCAAAGTTGTAGAGGCAAAAATTAAAGTAAAAACCCTCTGTCCTAAGATACTTCTAAGAGGTTACAACTCTTGGGATAAGTGTTTCCACTTTTTACTAGACCAAATCCAACTAGAAGACATGAGTTTTCTGGAAAAATTAGGGGAACACTGGGTTTAATATTCAAAAGTTGTAGAGGTCGAAATTAAAGTGCAAACCCTCTGTCCTAAGATATTTCTAAGAGGTTACAACTCTTAGATAAGTGTTTTCATTTTGTACTAGACCAAATCCAACTAGAAGACATCAGTTTTCCGGCAAAATTAGGGGAACACTGGGTTTAATATTCAAAAGTTGTAGAGGCAAAAATTGAAGTAAAAACCGTCTGTCCTAAGATACTTCTAAGAGGTTACAACTCTTGGGATAGGTGTTTTCAATTTGTACTAGACCAAATCCAACTAGAAAACATGAGTTTTCTGGAAAAATTAAGGGAACACTGGGTTTAATATTCCAAAGTTGTAGTTGTAAAAACCCTCTATCCTAAGATACTTCTAAGAGGTTACAACTCTTGAGATAGGTGTTTCCACTTTGTACTAGACCAAATCCAAATAGAAAACATGCGTTTTCCGGAAAAATTAGGGGAACACTAGGTTAATTATTCAAAAGTTGTAGAGGCAAAAATTGAAGTAAAAACCCTCTATCCTAAGATACTTCCAAGAGGTTACAACTCTTGGGATAGGTGTTTTCACTTTGTACTAGACCCAATCCAACTAGAAAACATGAGTTTTTTGGAAAAATTAGGGGAACACTGGATTTAATATTCAAAAGTTGTAGAGGCAAAAATTGAAGTAAAAACCGTCTGTCCTAAGATACTTCTAAGAGGTTACAACTCTTGAGATAGGTGTTTTCACTTTGTACTAGACCCAATCCAACTAGAAGACATGAGTTTTCTGGAAAAATTAGGGGAACACTGGGTTTAATATTCAAAAGTTGTAGTTGTAAAAACCCTCTATCCTAAGATACTTCTAAGAGGTTACAACTCATGAGATAGGTGTTTTCACTTTGTACTAGACCCAATCCAAATAGGAAACATGAGTTTTCCGGAAAAATTAGGGGAACACTGGGTTTAATATTCCAAAGTTGTAGTTGTAAAAACCCTCTATCCTAAGATACTTCTAAGAGGTTACAACTCTTGGGATAAGTGTTTTCACTTTATACTAGACCAAATCCAACTAGAAAACATGAGTTTTTCGGAAAAATTAGGGGAACACTGGGTTTAATATTCAAAAATTGTAGAGGCAAAAATTGAAGTAAAAACCCTCTGTCCTAAGATATTTCTAAGAGGTTACAACTCTTGTGATAGGTGTTTTCACTTTGTACTAGACCCAAACCAAATAGGAAACATGAGTTTTCCAGAAAAATTAGGGGAACACTGGGTTTAATATTCAAAAGTTGTAGAGGCAAAAATTGAAGTAAAAACCCTCTATCCTAAGACACTTCTAAGAGGTTACAACTCTTGGAATAGGTGTTTTCAACTTGTACTAGACCAAATCCAACTAGAAAACATGAGTTTTCTGGAAAAATTAGGGGAACACTGGGTTTAATATTCAAATATTGTAGAGATAAAAATCGAAGTAAAAACACTCTGTCGTGAGATACTTTTAAGAGGTTGCAACTCTTGGGATCACTTTGTGCTAAACCCAATGCAACAAATCAGTTTGACTTTCCCGAACAACAAGTGAAACACTTTGTTTAATATTCAAAAGATTTAGAGGTAAAATGCGATGTAAAATTCGTTTGTACTAAGGTGCTTATGATATGTATTTTAGTTTGTAATAAATCCTAACCGACTATAAACCACGATATTTGCGGAAACACGATTTTCGGATTTCCACGGAATACAAGTCGGAAGATTTTAGGAGATGGTCATCGATCTCATTATGTTTTTATGTTAGATTTTCAGAACTTTGTCATAGTTCTGGAAAGACCAAACATATCCCAGAAGGTTATCATTATTGCTGTGACTGGTTACATTAGTTTCAAGCTAAAGATTGCGTTGGTTTGTCTTTAGATGCATTGATTAAGCCGCTCTGCCACGTCAAGGCTGTAACCGTAGAGGGTTCTTGTTTTTAGGTTTTTTGCTTTTGAATTTTTTTTTTGTGTTTAGTTTTTTTTTGGATTTTAATTTTCTATGTTTTTTATTGGTTTTTAATTTTTTTTTTGTTTTTTTAATTTTTATGTTTTTTTTTGATTTTTTAATTTTTAATTTTTTTTTTGGTTTTTTAATTTTTATGTGTTTTTGGATTTTTAATTTTTTCTTTTTTTGTTTTCTTTTTTGTTAATCGCATTTCATATTTAGTTTTAATTATTTATTGGCACAAAATTTGCATACACGATCAATGGTTGAAATTATTCCATCTAAATTGCAAGTTTCGTGTATTTTTCGCAAGCACTGCGAACATTCGATACTACCCGTACTTTCAATATTATTAATTGTTTCAAAACATACTAAACAATTCAATTTAATACATTCAGAATTGCTTTCTATTATTTCTTTTAAATAGATGCGATATGCGGCAATTTCACTAAAATATTTGTTGTCGATGTCAGAATGAATGTTAGGACGATAGTTATTATTTGACACCCAATCAATTGCGTATAAGATTAATGGTCCGCAATTGTGGCCATCCCTTTGAATCGGAAAAGAGTATGCTGCTTCAGAACGGAAAATTTCACTCTTTTCCTTACACGCTTCTTTTAAATTGCATACGAATTTCTGCGCTTTTTGAATTAATGAATTCAACTTCCGTTCCGGTGTTAAAGGATCATACGACGTAATCAATTGTTGCTCATTATCAATTATGATTAAGACAAAGTGGTTGTTGTCACAGTGAGGAATATAAATTCGACGTCTATTGCGACAAATTGATACTTCCGGACGTGTTTTTTTTGATGGAGCAATACTGGATGTATTTAGTTTCATAACTTGATAAGCTTGATAGGGGTCCAAACAAACGTCATTGCTATTTTTGATTAAAATACTTGCCGCAACGTATACCAAATCTGTAGTTAAGTAGTTTGAACCATTTAATGATGTATAGCAAATATTTGTTAAGGTGGTTTCCCACATATTATGAAAATTGAATTTAAAAATTTTTAAACAAAATTTGTGTTTGGTCATTTTATCGTAATAATCATTATTCGTGAAACTTAATGATTTAGATTTGATAAATTTTGAAAGAGCTGTTTTCCCTGAATATCTAGTTTGATGACGAGTTTTTTTCTTCCAACTTTCTTCGACATTTGGATCGAATGGATCAGTTTCATCTTGTCTTATTTTACATTGCAGTGCTTGTGATAAAACTTCTTGTTGAATTGGTAATTTTGCCAAATTGGACCGTTGATTACGTTTCCTGGAAATTAGATGCGGAGCTAATTCAATAGAATTATAGATTAAATTGGTTTTTTCCGCCAGAGAATCAATAAATTTTTCCAATTTTTGGTGGGGCTCCTTAATCAAATTATGTTTTAATAAATTGAACCAATTTTCTACATTGGCATTCGATACTCTATTGGGCTCATTGTAGCGTTGTAGAAATATTGAGCTCCATAGAGGAAGATATGAAAAATACTTTTTTGTGGAAAACTCGATAAACTCTTTGCAGTAATAATCATTTGGGATGTCATCGGAATTCTCTGACAGTTCACTATCTTGTAGGACGCTGTGTAAAATACTATTGTATCTTTTAAAATAAAATGACTCTGAAAATCCGGAAAAGGTAATATTTTCTTCAGCTGACGATTCATCAATGACGGCATCATTGCTTTCCAGTGTTTCAGCTGGCTAGAAATCGTCTAATTTTGTTTTTAAAATTGCTAAAAAATTCTTATAAGCTGCAGAAAAAGCCGCGTTTTTATATTTGGAGCAGCAAATGATGCACAAGATTTTAAAAACAGTATCAATAAAATCTAAAGTTCTAGAGTCAATAATTAAAAAAAATGAAAACATTATTAGTTCCTTTAATTTTTTTTTGCAATTTAAAATTTTCGATTTAATCTGCCGAATTATGATTGCCGCAAAATGAGAACAGCAAATAAAAATTCCCGTTAAATTTTCAAATTTTTGTTGACCTTCCAAAATTTGATAGGAAGTGTTTACGTATTGCCTGATATTCATTTCATTAAATATAAGAGCAGTAGTATTAATAAAGACCCACGACCAGTCTGATACAAAGTACTTGGGTAAAGGAACTTTTGGCTTAGCTCGTTGGATCTCGCATTTCAAAGCGCTTAAGAAGACCACTAACGCATGAGTGTCATGTCGATGAGATATTAGTTCGGCGATTGGTATTATTATTTGGTGGACCTTTACTACACAAGCGTAATATAATATTCTGTTATAGTTGTGGTGTGTAAAACACTTTGGATTGCGTACCAATCCACCCGTAGCGTCTATATATATAACATTTCCACCAGCTTCTCCTAAAATGTTTAAAAATTTGGGTCTCATTAAAATAAAATAAAGTGGATCTCCAGCTAAATAAATATATTCTTTAAGCAAATCATTTGCTTGCCGGCGAGATGCATCCACTAGGTCACAATTTGCAACAATGTCATTTAATTGTAATTTCTCGGACCGTATTTTACGCAAGACGTCGGGTTTTGCCAGCATTTGGGTGTTTCCTGCTTTTAAAAGTTGTTTATCAATTTGGTTAAGGCTCTCCAGGTTAACCAAATTAGGACACTTACCGTTTAAAATTTTTTGCATGTGCATTCTTTCAGAACCTCTAATTTGGAAAAATTCCTTGATACTCCCATGACATTCTAAATCATTTCCTATGGTAAACATTTCTACAGTTCCATTAAAAAAAATATCGAATCTGTATTTCTGTGAATGATGTTTATATTTACATTTAGCATACACAATGACCATATTATCGGTTTTATTACGATTAATGGTTTTATAACTCAGCACACACGAGTTTTTTGAGGCTATAAGGAAATTTCGGAGTGCATTTCTGAGCATTTCATTACTACAATTTTCTGTAGCGGGAATTTGGAACATTCCTCGCGATCGCCGCTGTGTTGCGTTTAGCTCTTTAAAAATTATAGGTATTTCTTCAATATTTCTATTAACATTTATGTTTTTCGTAGTATTTTCAAATGAGGTAACCTCGATTAAACTGGATCCCACAGCATAATAATTATCTATCAATTTATTCGAAATAATAGAATTTGGTTTGGAAATTTCTGTCTCCGTATTAACGGTGGATTCCAAAATATTTTCTAAAGTGACGAATTTGATGTTTGAGGGTGTCACTACATCAGACGCAATCGGTGGTTCATCCAAAACAAGAAGGTCATTATTTAGTTCGGGATCTTGTGTTTCGTTCGAACGTAATTTATGACGAATATTTTTAGAAACGATAGGTTCTTGTTGACCCTGTGTAATTGTCGTAGACTCATTTGTTTCGCACTGTTTAGAACCTGTGATGTCAACGTTGGTTGCTTTGATATCCATCTTAATTTTACGCCAAATATTAAATATTCTTTGAAAATTAATTTTATTGCATTTAATGTTCGTGTTTTGGCAAATATCACTAATAATATGTGAGTTTTGACTTGTTATCTTTAAATAATTAAAATTATAGTTAAGGTCTGTTATCACCTTAAAAAGATTAGCACGGATTGCATGGTTTTTCTTAACCTTTCTTGCGTAAAATGGTTTCATTCTGTAAATATATTTAGCATGTACTCGTATATACAAAAATACGATATACACGATACAAAAAACGAATAAGCAATGACCAAATATTCCTTGCTTTTATACTCTCACAATACTAGCATATTTTCATTAATATTTTTAGTAGTATTTGTTGCATTTTTTGTGAGAAAAGCAAATTTTGTGCCAATAAATAATTAAAACTAAATATGTAATGCGATTAACAAAAAAGAAAACAAAAAAAGAAAAAATTAAAAAACCAAAAACACATAAAAATTAAAAAAAAAAAAAATTAAAAACCAATAAAAAACATAAAAAATTAAAATCCAAAAAAAACTAAGAACTATGACAAAGTTCTGAAAATCTAACATAACAACATAGTGAGATCGATGACCATCTCCTAAAATCTTCCGACTTGTATTCCGTGGAAATCCGAAAATCGTGTTTCCGCAAATATCGTGGTTTATAGTCGGTTAGGATTTATTACAAACTAAAATACCTATCATAAGCACCTTAGGACAAACGAATTTTACATCGCATTTTACCTCTAAATCTTTTGAATATTAAACAAAGTGTTTCACTTGTTGTTCGGGAAAGTCAAACTGATTTGTTGCATTGGGTTAAGCTCAAAGTGATCCCAAGAGTTGCAACCTCTTAAAAGTATCTCACGACAGAGTGTTTTTACTTCGATTTTTATCTCTACAATATTTGAAGTTTTCTAGTTGGATTTAGTCTAGTACAAATTGAAAACACCTATTCCAAGAGTTGTAACCTCTTAAAAGTATCTTAGGACAGAGGGTTTTTACTTCAATTTTTGCCTCTACAACTTTTGAATATTAAACCCAGTGTTCCCCTAATTTTTTTCCGGAAAACTCATGTTTCCTATTTGCATTGGGTCTAATACAAAGTGAAAACACCTATCCCAAGAGTTGTAACCTCTTAGAAATATCTTAGGACAGAGGGTTTGCACTTTAATTTCGACCTCTACAACTTTTGAATATTAAACCCAGTGTTCCCCTAATTTTTTTCCGGAAAACTCATGTTTCCTATTTGCATTGGGTCTAATACAAAGTGAAAACACCTATCCCAAGAGTTGTAACCTCTTAGAAATATCTTAGAACAGAGGGTTTGCACTTTAATTTCGACCTCTACAACTTTTGAATATTAAACCCAGTGTTCCCCTAATTTTTCCAGAAAACTCATGTCTTCTAGTTGGATTTGGTCTAGTAAAAAGTGGAAACACCTATCCCAAGAGTTGTAACCTCTTAGAAGTTCCTTAGGACAGAGGGTTTTTACTTCAATTTTTGCCTCTACAACTTTTGAATATTAAACCCAGTGTTCCCCTAATTTTTCCAAAAAACTCATGTTTTCTAGTTGAATTGGGTCTAGTACAAAGTGAAAACACCTATCCCAAGAGTTGTAACCTCTTAGAAGTATCTTAGGATAGAGGGTTTTTACTTCAATTTTTGCCTCTACAACTTTTGAATAATTAACCTAGTGTTCCCCTAATTTTTCCGGAAAACGCTTGTTTTCTATTTGGATTTGGTCTAGTACAAAGTGGAAACACCTATCTCAAGAGTTGTAACCTCTTAGAAGTATCTTAGGATAGAGGGTTTTTACAACTACAACTTTGGAATATTAAACCTAGTGTTCCCCTAATTTTTCCAGAAAACTCATGTCTTCTAGTTGGATTTGGTCTAGTACAAAGTGAAAACACCTATCCCAAGAGTTGTAACCTCTTAGAAATATCTTAGAACAGAGGGTTTGCACTTTAATTTCGACCTCTACAACTTTAGAATATTAAACCCAGTGTTCCCCTAATTTTTCCGGAAAACTCATGTTTCCTATTTGGATTTGGTCTAGTACAAAGTGAAAACACCTATCCCAAGAGTTGTAACCTCTTAGAAGTGTCTTAGGACAGAGGGTTTTTACTTCAATTTTTGCCTCTACAACTTTTGAATATTAAACCCAATGTTCCCCTAATTTTTCCGGAAAACTCATGTTTCCTATTTGGATTGGGTCTAGTACAAAGTGAAAACACCTATCCCAAGAGTTGTAACCTCTTAGAAGTATCTTAGGATAGAGGGTTTTTACAACTACAACTTTTGAATGTTAAACCCAGTGTTCCCCTAATTTTTCCGGAAAACTCATGTTTTCTACTTGGATTGGGTCTTGTACAAAGTGAAAACACCTATCCAAAGAGTTGTAACCTCTTAGAAGTATCTTAGGACAGAAGGTTTTTACTTCGATAGTTACCTCTGCAACATTTGAATATTAAACCCAGTGTTCCCCTAATTTTTCCAGAAAACTCATGTCTTCTAGTTGGATTTGGTCTAGTACAAAGTGAAAACACTTATCCCAAGAGTTGTAACCTCTTAGAAGTATCTTAGGACAGAGGGTTTTTATTTCAATTTTTGCCTCTACAATTTTTGAATATTAAACCCAGTGTTCCCCTAATAGTTCCGGAAAAATTATGTTTTTTAGTTTGATTTGGTCTACTACAAAGTGATAACACCTAATTTTTAAAATTTTATATTTATCAGTAAAACCTATTATTCATTAAAATTGCATATTTAACTTGCTTCGCCTAAATGTTTTTTTGGTGTATTTTTACTAATACACAAACACGATTTTTACTTAGGATTTATTTAGGAATTATTTCATTCCGGTATACAGGGGTCTGAAATATTTCCTAAACCTTTCCTTAATTTTTTTTAACTTAGGATAAAGTTAGGAAATACTGCACGCGCATGAGATTACACATCGGTTGTGAACAAAACGGATCTGAAAATAACAAGGTCGACATAATAAATTACATTGGGTGCTTTCAGGTCCCATATTATTTCAGGTCCCATATTATGATTGGTGAAATCATCTCTAATTTGCAAATTTCATAGTGCTAGACATTTTCGTATATTTGGCCGCGATTTTACTCAACTTGTTCCCAACTATTGGGTGTCCAATGTGGACAATTTCACGTAGACATACACCGCCTCGTGAACTGTTCCGAAAAATTTCCGTGTAAAGCAATATACACATAATTAAAGCAGTACAATACTTTCCCCAATGTCTAATGGGGTGGTAATCATTTTTAAAATGACGTGCATTCGCTTTCCATAATATTAAAAATTTAAAGCAGTTCTGTAAATACACATTTGAATAATAAAATTATTATCATTAAATATTCATAATTTTGTTTACAATTTTGTCATTTATATGAACATTGTATTTCAGTTTCTGTGAACTAGTGAAGTAAGAAACATGAATTCATTTTACCGTGCTGCTAATAAAAATGGTGGCACAACCAATATTAAAATAAAGAAATTTTACCAAAAACATTTTAACATAACGGTTAATAAAAATCAGCATAAAATCGTAAAAGTGAAAAGTTTCTATTTTAACCACACCGATGATAATGTTGCAGATACCACTATTCAGGAAGCTACGGATAGTAATAAAATGGTTTACAATGATCACTATTTTTATCGTTCGATTGGACCGCGTATGTATTTAAAAATTTCAAAAGTATTTAAATTTTTAATGACATTTTTTATTTCATATTAAGCACAATATTTAATTTTTTAGTAGTATGTGGTTTAATCAAATTTATTTAAAAATGGTGTAATTGATCCTAAATCCTCACAATCCGGTATGATTTTGCCATTAAATTTTAGACAGGACTCAGCACACATTTCTCCATTAAAGTAGGCAGCAAACATGTTTTTACATTGGGCACAATTTCTAACGCAAACTCCAACAATATCATATCCACCAATAATATCTAACAAATAAATTTAAATTGTAAGCAATTCGTTCTACAGTAATGATTAAATAAAACTTACCGAGCTGAGGATGTGGATTGCAATACGTTTGTTGCATGACGCAAGCAAATATGCAACATGCAAGGAACATATTAATCGTATTATGTGATACCATTGTTTTCTTGAAGATGATGATTTTCCTATGCGATTTACAGTTCGAATGATGATAACATTTACAGTATCCTTGCTTATATATAATCGTGCGCAATAAATGGATTGACATATAGACCGTGATAATTAGATTTACCGTAAGAGCAAGGCCATTAGTATTGACATCATTGTAATAACTACAACATATAGAATTAAAATATTGATCGATATAAATTGAAGACGGTAATTTCTTAATTAATCTCAGGATGTTGAGTAAATCTTATTATTCCCTTAGTAAGTGTATTTTATTATTAAAAGTTTGTACAAAGGACCAATGTCTCTCGCAATATTGTGTAACGGTTTGTAATTAACCACACCTTAGGAATAGAAGAACATGTTTAATTACACGAGTATATACGAGGATTAAATTTTTCGAGTATCAAAGAATTTTTAATAATTATTAAAAGTTCTTTGCTTTGAATCTGTATACAATTATGTGTATACAGTATTTTGAAAGTGACTCACTATGAGTTGAAGGCATTGTCAATGTTAACTGTGGCATATATATAAAATTAATATGCGGCTGTATATGAAATAATATGCCGCCAGGCCATAGACTAGTTCCATCTTTGAGGTACAGTAATGTTTTTTAATTATTTTTGCTATAATTTAAAATTTTATATTAGGCGAGTTAAAAAGAAATACTGCTATACACGAATAGAAATTTATTTTATTTGTGTTATTTTAAGGTTCAATAAGGTTACAATATCATATTATTTTTCAGATTAATGATCGATAAGTTCATTGAATGCTAGATGGGTCCCAGGGTTGCTGGAAGGGGCATACTGCTGCTGCATGACGCACACTAGCATGTCAGGATGGAATAATCTCATTTTCTTCCATTACTTCTATGATGATCCCACGCGGGCACCCTAAGTTGTACAAATCCAAGCAACGGTTGCTGCGGTTATCTCTGCGGTTACTTCTGCCATGTATCCTCTATCATAGGGATGGGAACAGGTGTCATACGAGCACAAATTGTTATTTGTGTATCTAGAGCGCATATACCTTTTGCTGTTCAACACAATCGCCTGCGTTGAAGTTATACACCATTGTGAAGTTAACCCAGAATTACATCCCAGAAAAATAAAAAAATGTTATCGGGTAACAATAAAACTGCAATGATATCCCAGCCAGAATTTAATATAGTAATTTAGTTCAATCAGTGTGTTTGTCAGTCTTTAGTTCAAGTTTGAAATTCGTCTGCATTAATTTTATTTAAAGTTTTTTTCGGCTTTCTACAGACAAAGTATTATTGATTAAAGACATTCACAATGTTTACGACTTGTTAGTTATTGGAAACAATGAGAGCTTGCATACTCACAATATATCTACCACAAAAATTAGGAATTCACCTCCTCCCATTTTGAACCCCAGGGTACTTGTATGAGAACTTCCAGAAGTTTTTTCTTGGCAGTTTGGTTTCGTACTGATAAAAAGTTTGTCTACTCATCAGAGTACCTATTTCGTGTGGAAATTGAGACACGAGACCACAAGTTTATGTATACGACGTATAATACACAATTTCCAATAAGTGTGCTGGCATTTGTTATACAAGTATATGTGCTTTTTTGTGACCATAGGCATCAACATTTATCGAACCGGGTGGAATCGGTTCAAATGTTTGGTGCTTCCACTCTTGTGACATTTTCCCATGGTATTGAGATGAGGAATTTGACTTTTCAGTTTAAATTAAAACATTTCAATGTTTCGGGCTCATCGTTAGAGGAAAATGCTAAGTTTTGAAGAAAGTGAATTTATTTTGTACGTGACGTTTTATGTAATACGTAACGTTGTACACAATTTTTTTTATAAAATGTAAAATTATAAACCTAAAACCAAAACATTGCGAATGGTGCGGCGCACATGCGCACTAATTTTAGACGTGTATGTTACTAATCCAAACACACTTATTCAACACTATTGAGTTCCGGGAATTCTTCTCTCATGTCATTATTTTTGGACTAAAATACGCGTACAGGTTGCAACAACCAAACTGCAAAACTTCAAATCTTGCTTTATACCTATATTTGGCGCAACACAAGAATATATCGAATTGGCGAATTATATCACCAAATCAAAACTTCTGGAAATTCTTATTGTGTGTGTGTGTATTAAGCCCACACTATAATTAAGAAGTTTGAAATTCGTCTGTATTACACAAGTACCCTAGGGTTGAAAATGGTGGGGGAGTGATTTTTTTTACTTTTTGTGGTTGATATAGGGGTAGATACTCGATTGGATAGCAAGCAAGCAATTTGCTAGTCGAAACCCTGACTACTCAAATAACTTTACCAAAGAAATTTCTAATTATATTTTTCATAAAATTTTTGTTTATTTTTGCGATTACAAAGTAAAATTTGCAGCTTCAAAAAGTGTACAGCAAACTTTTGTGTTGTTTTATGTGCAATCGCAAACATGAATAAAATTTTCATAACAAATATAATTTCAAATTCAAAGTTGCTTGGTAAAATTAATTGAGTAGTCAGAATTTCGGCTAGCAAATTGCTTGTTTGCCAGCCGATCGAGTATTTACCCCATATTGTGAGTATGGCCTCTTTGCTTCCAATGACTAACAAGTTAATAAACATTTTTAATAATTTTTTGTTTATAAAAAGCCGAAAAAAACTTTAAATAAAAATTAATCTTATGTGAAAATAATAAACGTTAAAATTAAAAGAACTGAATTGATTTAGTGCTGTAGCAAAGTGGATCAGCTCGTTGATTATCGGTAACAACTAAAAATTTATACTTAACAGCGACTGGATGTCTCACAAATGTTAAAACAATTCCCGTTCTAGAACGGTTTGATGGTGTAAGTCAATGCAATATTTTTCATAATAACGCAGATCTGTTCGTCGTACCCTCAAAAACATGCTCAAAAAACGCCGTCAATGGAATCTATTATATGCGATGCTGGGTCGTATTGGAAAGCTCTACTTATGTAAGAGAATCAATGAGATCCAACCTAGTCTGCCCTACATTTAATTTCAATCTTGTTTGCATGTAGCTCTATTCACAGCTATGATGGTTTGGGTCAGTGTGGTACCAGGTTTTATAATATCTAAAGAGTCTCGGCCTGTACATTTGAAAATTTTACTACTTTTTTGGATGGAGACCTTGCATCGAGAAATATACAATTTTACTTATATCATATTACGATATTTTAATTGAAATAATTAATAATTTAATTTAAATTATGCTGCATGTTTTGTATTCAAACTGATAAAATACTGTTTGCAACACATTATGATGTTACATTTGCAACTAATCTGTAATTTAGAAACAAATGGATCGGGTCATGTTGCATGTTGTCTTGAAAATTAAAAATAGAAAAACAAGAGAGGAAAACATTGCTACCAAAAATTAACATTTTTACAGGGATAAATTCATTAAAATCTTATTTTAATTAAATAGCCGTTCTTGAATAAAAAATTCTTAATAAGTCTATAAAGACTGTCTTTGATAATAGATTAATTAATAGACTAAATGATATTGTAAATTATTTATAATTTTCACAGATTAAAAATTTTATTAATGATTTTAAGGCAAGGCATATTGAAGGCATTTTTTTGTGGTTTCATTGTTTAGATATAGTTGTTTGTTTGAATTAACTTGCTAGTTTTGAGGTTATCATTACTAAACAATTTTAAACACAAATGTGTTTACGGTGTTAAATATACACGGTTTTATAAGTACTGTGTCGTGAAATATTCTATAAATAAAGTGGCTGTGGAGTAATCACCATATGTGTCGAACAGAAGCAAAAGGTTATCTTCGTCATTTTAAAAAAAATTGAGTTCACGGCGCCATCTTGTTTCTTTTTTCACTTTTGCATAGATTATGAGTCAAAGCATTTAACAAAAGTGCCCTTATTCTTGATTTACGCCTATTTGAAAACTAGTATTGATAACAAAAATTTCCCTTTTCCGCCAGAGATACATATCAAAAGGTCTCTTTTCCGTTTTAAAAAAGTAGCATAAAGTGATCTTTTCCATTTTATGTTGATGTTTGCACTCAGAATGTCTCTTCTCCATAAAAAATAAAAAATTGCAAAAAGTATTGGGTCTATTCCACTACACAGCGTTTTATTTTGCAGAAAACTAGAACGAGATAAAAATATAGATTCTCTCTGTGTGTGACCCGTACATCAGTATTTTTTTTCTAAAATGTTTTGTTGTTGTTGAGTTGGTTGCCATAATTATAAATAAAAAATATCAAACAAAGTATTTTTTTCCCCTCTCTCAGCAAACTTTTATTTTTTTGATTTTTTTATGGCAGAAACATAAATTTTTTGTGCTTGGTGTGTCGACACAATAAAATTTTATTTTTTTTTGGAAAAAATTGAAAAAAATATTGGAGGAATTCACACTACATTTTAAATAATATTTTTTCGCCTTCTTGAAATTTCACTTTGCATTTAATTTTTTTAGGTTATATTTCTATTAAAAAATTTTTAATTCAAAATTTAAAAATAATACCGACTGCTGAACTAGGTAACTAGGCCAAAATAGTTCCTTCGATTATAAAAAAACACCCTACCTAGGTATCATATTGCGTACACAAAATATTAAAAACACTGGATTTTCAGATGAGAAATATTTTATTAAAATTTATCATTAAAATTAAAATTTATTTATTATAATTTAATTGAATTCGTTTATTTAAAGTCAAATATAAAGTCGACCATTAATTGGATATATTCAATGCGATTGGATGAGTTGACCATTATATTAGAAGCGTTTTGTCGCAGCTCTTCAACTCGCGTTATTCCTAAATCACCACAGACACACGGCAGACAACAGTAAAATATAAACCTAATTCTGAAACATCCCATACGGGATCCAGTGATGTCAGTTGATGTCTATCGAAATCCGAATGTTTACCGGCCAATTTCGATAAGATGAATCCGGCCAATGGAAGCTCAACGAGAAAATGTTCGTATCCAATATTCATCCAAATATCGTAATCGATCAAATTTGTTTGATCGATAATGGTGGCCCAACCTCAATATCTTCGCGGGTAAAATCTTGAATAGGTTGAATTCGTCGTGGGCCTCGTTGCATACCACCACATCTGCCTTGTGAACTGCTACCACCCCACTTAAATGAATGAGTCTCTGGAAATGCTAGTTAGGCAAAACCCAAACAAATCTATTTCAGCGTTGTACTCAACGAAATTAACAGCATCGAGATTGGAGACGAAAATTAATTTTGGCCAAAACGAGTGAGATTAAACCACACACAATGTTTTCATGAAAGATGGCTTGAACGCCAACATATAGTAATCTAAAATAAAACGAAATTGTTGTTAGTTAAAAACTTTACCATTTTTTTATTGAAAGACTTACTAGTATTCATAAACCGCCATTCGAAACATTTGTTAAATAACTATCCGACCATTTAACAATGGTTTCATAATAAATTTCATGCATTTTTAAAATTTCCGAACGTGAGTGTTCATTAGGAAGCAGAATTTCGATTTTACGATCTAAACGTCCGGGACGTTATAATGCCGGATCTAGCGTATCCGGACGGTTTATAGCCATGATCATTTTAACCTAATCCAACGAATCGAAACCATCCATTTGATTAAGCAATTCCATTAGAGTACGTTGAATTTTACGATCGACTGCTTCGGTAGCTTCGGAAAAACAACGATTTCCAATTGCATCAATTTCATTTCATCCAGTAATATAATGCACGGTTGATGATCACGAGTGTAATTAAACACTTCACTTATTAAACGAGCACTTTATATCTAAAGCTACCTTAGTTCCAGCCTTCAATTTTGTCTTGTCTGAAGTCGACATCCAACAACATATCGTGGCCCGTTTGTTGCCTTCAAAATCACTATAAAAATATAGATAACATAAAACATCATTTCACTGAATCACCGACATATTGGAGGTATGTACTTACATTTATCCTCATTCAATTGTGTACCTCCCCGACAATTTGCCTAACATTTTGCAATCATTTTCTAATTTATCGAACTGTTTCGTTAAATCTTTTAATTGTTCTCGCACTGAAAGTAAAAATATAAAATACCAATTTGGTACATTTGCTTACACAGTCGGAATGATTCTGTTATTTTCCATTCTACATGTATTCAGAAACAGTCAAATAGAAATTGATCGGTTAGCTGAGACAAATTGTATAAGATCGGCATCATTCAACATTATCAAAATTTCAATGTCCGTTCGATAGCACTCAAATGATTAATGTAATCGTATTATCCTTTTCTCCACAATCCAAATCATCCACTTCCACATCACTGCTGTTATTATCCGGTTTCAATAATCGATACACAGTTTTATACAAGTATTTTGATACAAATATAAGACTGAACTGACTTTTACTATATTTTTTTGGGTTAAAAAATCTAACACTTCGATTTTTGTTTGATTTTTTTCGGCTGCTGAATGATTTTTTTAGGTTAATATGAACTTGTCAAAAATTTCCCCTCACATGATTTATAGTAAACCAATTTTTCGATAGTTTCGTAAATTATTCAAAATAATTAAAATGCATATGTTTTTTCATCGAAAAAATAATAATAATTTTTTTTAGTAATTTTTGGGATATAAAATTATTGCCAAACATCAGAAATAAAGATTTTTTATATCTTTTAAATACTTTATAGGTTAGTTTTCGATGATGTCAAAATTTCCCCAACTTTTTATACCATAAAATAAAAATGTTTTATTTCAGTCGCGCTAATGCAAATTTTAGTTCTTGTCTTTGTCATGTTTTCTGCAAAATGTACCATATTCATTTCTATTTTTAATCGATGCGGTTTGTACATTTTCGAAGTATTGTATATAGAATAAATAGCGGTAAAAAATCCAGTGCGTGTGATCTTTCGGGGATTCCCGAATTGAGATTTTTACATAAAGTTTTTTTTTTAATTCATTTTAGTTTTTGCAGCGGTATAGGCTAGAAGTGTGTTACTGCTGTGCGTAAAGTTAAGGAATGTTTTTAAAGTTAATTTTTAGTGTGTATGTTATAATATGAAAACAATTTTCTTAAAGTAGTACCAAAAGGGGCGAAAGCGAGAAAGCGGTTAATTAATAAAAAAAAATGGGGGAAAAGGGAGAAAGAAAAACAGGCCAGTTAAGAAACTTTTTGAGAAATTCAAACACGTCTTATCGGATTGACTCTGTATTAATTTACTCCAGACTGAAGCCTAAAGGTCTCCCAAAACACCCAAATAGTCAACACTAAAACACTACATTTAAGTGTAAAGATCTACGCGGAACCGATTTGTACAAATTTTGGAAAAGCTTTTACGATTTAAATAGTAAAGCATCACACGACGCATATATTCTGGCGAGCACAATAATTCACGTCGCAAAACTGAACCGACCGGCGAAAGGGAGGTCCACCAAAAAACTTTCGGGCGGAGGGTTACGTACGAAAAAGGGACGGCATGCTAATTAGAGTATCTAATAAACTAGTTAAAGGGGTCTGCGTACCTTTCATTCTGGAAATGCTCCAAAAGAGAACCGATGGGAAGATAGGATTACTGCCAAATTTCTCATGAAGAAGAAAAGCGTTATTATTGATTTATTTATTTGATTTAATGATAGATTGACATACATAAGCAAGTACAAAATCGTATACATTCACTATTGGCGGTCGAAGTCATACAGGTCATACAGTCTACTTAAAATCCACATCTGCGGAATTACACGTCAAGCTCAGCTATTTTCGAAATGTCTTCGATAACAATTTTAAAATGCCATCAAGCGACTAATGTTATACTTGCATAATGCGGAAGGAGCAAAAAATTAGAGGAAATCCAACCTAAAAAAAACACATTTTGGTTCAGACAGGCTCTTTGAATTAGCCCGTGAGGAATCTCCAATTATTGTTACATTTTCGTTCGACTGCCAGAAGAATATGATGCTACCCAAGGTTTCGGACCAACCTTCTTCAAGGATCTTCTCGGTCCCCACTAAAACAGGATAATGTATTCCTTTATCTGTGGGCTGAAATTCTTCGTCCGAAAGGATGTAACGAGATAGCTTCAGCAGTGCATCATAGATTGGTTAATACAGTTTTTAAGAGCAATGTAAGCAAAATTCGATTTGTATGCGACGGATGAATAAAAATCCAGCTATGATGGGAATGATTTCCTATTGGCTTTTCAATCAAGCTCACCAACATATACGAGAAATTGAACAGATTTATCCCGTGCCTGGTCACTCTTATATTCTTCCAGATCGTGTGTTCGTTCAACTAGAGAAGAGAGTCAGATGCAGGTCAGATACAAAGGTACTTCAAATTTAACCTACCAAAGAGAGTTTATATTAAGAGAACATCGGCCAACACATCAATAACAATGCGCGGGGAATACACATATAAACCCGATATGGGTCAAAACATCCGAATTGAGTCTATGGTTCTACCAGATATCCTGAACGAGAAACCCACAATAAAACCAGAGAAACTTGCAGATGTCACCAAACTCTTAATCAAGCATTGCGGAGAAAACTGGCGTGAAGACATCAGTATGGTTTTTTATAAATCGATTATTGATAACGAGGAAGAAACGTATAAACATGAGGAAGAATTTTGCCAGGAGCAAGAAAATCAATGTGTTCTTCAGATTTGATACACTACTTCTGTGAAAAATAGTGTAGTCTTAATTGCACTAGAATTCAACATTACATCGATATCGTTTTAACGCAATTTGCACTCATTTACTTAGATTGGGTAGCACTATTTTGAATTTCAAACTGATTTGCATGTGTGAATAGAGCTATGATGGTCTGGGTCAGTGTAGTATACATTTTCTATAATATCTAAATGGATTTAGAGCGATATATCTTTGTGTATCAAAGGCCAGTAACAAAATGTATTCTAATCAACACGGAATAACATTTGCTAGCTCAGTGTGGTATCGAATTTCTATAATATCCAGAGGGATTCGACCTGGTTTATCGAAGGCCATTACAGGAGTGTATTCT
The DNA here is from genome assembly GCA_963691935.1 of Nephrotoma guestfalica. Taxonomy (NCBI): domain Eukaryota; kingdom Metazoa; phylum Arthropoda; class Insecta; order Diptera; family Tipulidae; genus Nephrotoma; species Nephrotoma guestfalica. The sequence continues at coordinate 132,885,920 of OY829914.1, read as the reverse complement.
ATTCGGCACAAAGTCATATTGATTAGTTACAATTTTAGTTTTAAACCAATTTGCATGTTGTGAACAGTGTTTTGATGGTTTGGGCCAGTGTGGTAACGAGTTCCTATAATACCCAAACGGATTCGACCTGGTATTTCTTTGTGTATTGGAGAATAATAACGGTGTGTATTTTATTCGAGAGGAGTTCGCATTGACTAGATTTACTACTTGTTTTAATTATAAACCATTGTGCATGTTGAGAACAGAGCTATGATGGTGTAGGTCAGTATGATATCGAGTTTATGTAATATCCAAATGGATTCGGCTTGGTATGTCTTTGTGAATGTATTCCATTTGGTACAGGGTCGAATTGACTAGCTCTTTTTCAACTGATTTGAATTTTGTGAACAGAGGAGAATCATCATAATTTGGGTAAAAATGTATCTGGATGTATTCGTAAAAGCTCGCATTGACTAGGTAAGGAACCCCATCGTGGCTAAGTAATCCAATCGTGAGAGGTAAGGGGACTCACATTAAACAAACACTCCATCGCTAGGGTCAAAGGGTCTCACGACTAACAAGCACCCCTTCGTGAAAGGTAAGGTAGCTCACGTTAAGCAAGCACCCCATCGTGAGATACAAGGGGACTCACGGTCATTAAATGTGATCTACACTAAACTTGTGAAGTAAGGATTAATATAGTTAATGACAAGACATCGTATACCAGATGTACAAGTATGAAATGCAAATTTCAGAAAACAGATGGTGATCTAATGCAGTTTGTGCTATAAAAATTTGACAATGCGCTATTTTGTTGTGCCACCAACAATTATCAGACGCACACGATGGAAAAGTGTGTGTATAGTGTTGTATTGTTGTGTGTATGTATGTCGAAATTTATGTCGAACAAAGCCCATTCGCGGACAGCATTAATTTTTGTTTTCATTTGCAGAAAACTGCTTTCGGCATGTCAAAAGTGGTGGCCTCGATGTTGCAGACAAGGAACGTGGAAAACCTCCAAAAACAAAGATGATTCGGGATGGAGAAGATTCAGAAGATCGGTAGATGGGTACCACTTGAGTAGAACGACAGGCAAATGGAAAAGTGCAAAACACATGTGACATTTTGCTCGCTCGGTACAAAAGTAAGTTGTTTTTGCATCATATAGTGACAGGGGATGAAAAGTGGATTTGTTTGAGTATCTCAATCACAAAAAATCATGGGTGAGTCCAGGCGCACCATCCACTGGCAGAATGGCTCTGAGTAAGTAATTTTTCTTCATGACAATACTACATCAAACCGGTTCGCGACACGTTGGAAACATTCAGCTGGGAAGTTTTGCCCCATGCGGCTTACTCACCAGACTTGGGTCCGTCCGATGACCACTTGTTTGCATCGATGGCTCACGCTCTTGTTGAGGAGCGATTTGGTTCCTACGAAGATGGGAAAAAATGGGTCGATGAATGGTTCGCAGCAAAAGGGGAACATTTTTTACTGGCATGGTATTCACAAATTGTCCGAAAGATTGAAAAAATGTATTACAAGCGATGCAGCATACTTTGAATAAAGCACTTTTTATCAATCTTCCAAATTCAACATCTTTTTTAGTAAAAAAAATCTGCATTTCATACTTAGATACCTGGTAGATGTCTTACGCTTAACGGTGTATGATATTGAAGGAGCATAACATTCGATCGTTGATGGAGATACACCGAAATGATGAAAATGTCAATGATGATGTAAAATTTATGGAGCTAGGTTCAAAAAAATACGAAAACTGACAAAACTTATAAATGTGATCGGAACAATTGAAGAAATTCGTTTGATGGGGGGTCTCAATTTAATGTTAATGGGCAAATGGCCAGAAGTGGTTTACTAGGCATATAATCCCTCATGCTCCATCGTGTAAAGTAACATGATGCCAACACATTAGAAGTTCTGAATTCTAGCAATCTTATTGGGAACACAAATTATCTGCTCGCGGTTTGTTTACTGATAAGATGAATAAATGTTTGAATTGCAAATTATGTATGTTTTACAATTATAATTATAGTTGGAAAGTTTTGAATTATATAATTTGTTGGTGCATAATGGTATTTCCAAATCGCCCGAGCATGTGAGAAGTCTTGATACACTAGGAATCACCTGTGATTATTATACGATGATGATGATGAGGTAGCCCGCGCTCATATGTCCGTTGCACAAAAAATGCGACCGTCTCAGATGTGGAAACTATGGTGGTATAGCTCTATTAAACACTGCTTACAAAGTGTTGGCTAATGTTGTCCTTGCCAGACTCATTCCTTTCGCCTAAAACATCATTGGCGACTATTAATGTGGTTTTCATCCCAACCGATCGACCACTGACCATTGTTTTACCATGAGGATGATCTTAGAAAAATCTTATACATCAACAATATATAGACTTCCGACAGGCATATGACAGTATACACCGCGAGAACCTGGGACGTGCTCATATACCTAGGTATTCCAGATAAACTCGTTTCTCTGTGTAAATTAACAACATCTGGCTTTGTCTGTAGAATCGTGATTGAAAGAACTGTATTAGACTCTCGCGCATGTGCTGTTCAATTTGGAGCTTGAGTACGTAGTGAGGAAAAGCTACATTGAATCTTCGCGCTGTATTTTTAATAAATCAGGCGAAATTCTTGGATATGGAGATGATATCGTGCTTCTTGGCCGAAGAACTATCGATATCAAGGACAATTTCATATCGCTCGATCGCTGCGCAAGAAGACTTGGTTCGGAGGTAAACAGTTGTAAAATCAAATGTTTAGTAACACCCAGGAACATCTCCATTGCAAATCTCGGAATTGGCGATCATAATTTTGATATAGCGTCGAAAATTATAAATACTCTTGGTGAGTTATAATATCGTTGAATGATATGCAGGTAGAAATTGAAGTCCGAATCGCTCCGGGTAACGAGATTTCTACGCCCAATCAAAATCTATCACAGTCGTGCAAGCTCGAACTTATAAAGCACTCACAAGGCCAGTGCTGGCTTTCGGAAGCGAAAGCTGGACCATGACCTCTAACGATTGTAGATTGTTATCTACCTTCGAAAGGAAGGTCATTCGTTCAATCTTTGGTCCAATTAAAGTTGCGAACAACGAATATCCGATTCGTATGAACCACGAAATAAGGCAACTTCTCGGAGGTAGCGATATCATCGGATGCATCAAATCCAATCGAATTAGTTGAATCGGTCACGTTGTAAGGTTTCTAAAACAACGGATGATCAATTAAGTGTTCCACCAACAACCAGCCGGAGTGTGTCGCAAATAAAGACTTCGACTGCACTGGTGTGACGACGTCGAACAAGGCGTATGGAGATGTATGGAGACGGATGGAGGACCATACTGCAGGCGGCATATTCCCTTCATGGGATGTGAAAGCTAGAGAAAGAGAGATATAGAAAAATAAACTTATTTTTCAAAAATGGAATATTTATTTTGTATAATTAATGCCTTAAAATTTCAGTTTGTACCAAACGATTATTTGTGTCGCCCGGCATTCGATACGGTAGTGCTACCGCCTTAATAGTAATTGCCTCGGCATGATCCAGTAGAAATGATAATTGTTGTTCTTTCTCAATAATATTCTTCGATTTTGTATTGATTGTATAGAATGTCCATGGTGGCAATTAGTAAATCGAGATATACTTTAGTCATCTTAATACCCAAGTGTTTAAAACGCTGCATGCACGTATATGATTCAGCCTTTAGCACTCGGCCAAATCGTACATTTGATTTTGGCGTTTTCAAATATTTTTTTTTATTACTTCATCTGCGATTAAATCACATGCAACATAAACATCAATACCAATCGATTCGAAGACCTCGAGCTTCGGGAACATATTACATTTGTTCATATTTTACTAAATAGTTCATAGCTATGGCATTCGATGGCCAAATCGGAGACACATATTAAAAATACTGAAGCAGTGATTTCGAATTTTTTAACTTACCGCAATATGAGACGGTGTGGTGTGTCCTCAATATCGATTAAAACTAAAATATCACAAAATACAATTTATTGTGAATTGGTTAAAACATAATAGCTCAATTAAATTATAAAATGGTTCCTGGATATTGAGTGCTATTCCTATAGAAATCACATGCAACTCATAATCTTCCATATTTCATTATTTTTTATATCGTTGAATTCTAATACAACTTGACAAATTTCTGTATCAAGTTTTCTCGTAATACTTTTTCCATCACAAGTTTATTGTATTCGCATACTACATGAGTATATGCCACTTTAGTTTAGTATAGTCCGTTCATCCAGTTTTGCGAGGGGCCGATCAACACGTTCATAAGTTTAATTTATTCCTCACACTAATCGGATATAATGTGTCCCCATTGGTTTTGAATAGTGGAATGCGAGTTTTATTCACATCCTCGATTATTAAGAGAATGCCGTTCTTTTTAATTTTTTAGAAATCTTTTAGTGTCTGTTTCTGCGACTGGGTCTAATGGTTCCAATGTTTTACTGATACTAAAGCCGGATAAACGGATTAATATTTTGTGAAGTTTTTCGATAACTTGATAAAATTTCCGATACACACGCGGGAAATTTTCCATGCATTGAGCTTTGCTGGTAACCTAATTGAGGACATTTTGCAGCAACGAGTTTAAATACACGTTTTTGAGTGGATGGATTGATGAAGTACACAGTTAAATTTAGTTATACTTTTTCACACAGATGCCACAAGCGTGGTTGATTTTCGATTTTTTCGAACTTGTACTATCACAGCTACTAAAGTTTTTCCTGCGCTATTTTAAAAACTTTTGGTTCACGATTTTATTAGGTGCTACCTTATATTGCTACTTTTTAATATATGGCTGTACGGTCTAAGAAATCATGTTATTTGAACACTCTTTATGTTATGTTATTTGGACCTTCCTCTATGTTTTATAGAATCCAAGATATTCATGTGGGAGTAGTCATAGATTTTATGAAATTTTAATATTTAACTATAGTAAAAAAGTGTAGTGGCGATTAAATAGTCAATGAAGAGGTATCGTATAGATCTTTACGCTTAACAGTGTATATAATCTTGTTATTGACCACCGAACTACCACTACGCTTTTTACTATCGCGAATTTCAAAAAAAAAATCTATGAGTGCCCCATCGCATAAATATTTTGGACTCTAGAAAAGGCGATACTTTTCCATTGACCGTCAAACTACACTATTTACTATAAAAAAAATTTAAACGTTGAGGTGAGGTTATCAAGACGTTTGGGTTCGAAATAATAAAGCATTGAATTCTTTAAATTAATAAATTCGGTGGTTTCAGCAGACTGCGGTGACCAAACAATTAAATTATTGAAAATGTTTTAACTTACATACAAAGTACAAGCACAATACACAATGTTAACCCCTTCATAACCTCGAATGTTATTGTATTTCACGCATTCATGTGATTTCTGTATGAAATTTTGGGTTACTCTGGGTAAGAGCCAGATATTAGATTTATACATCGAGGTGAGGTTACCAAGCCGTTGAAAGTTTTTAATTTAAAGAATTCAATGTTTCATTAGTTCGAAATCAAATTTCCTACGTCATGGAAAACTCACCCTGATGTAAAACTAATATCTTATCGTATTCGCAAGAGTTTTTTTTATACGTTTTGAGGTCACAGTGAAATTAGCCGAAAAACTGCCCATGACAAGTAAGGAAGAGAGCTTTTTCGTTTTTTTATTATATTTCAAAGGCATAGCATTTACATGCCACATCGCAGCTTCTGTTCTCCAGGTTATGGGTGGCTGAAACAAGCATCTATCTTGTAGCAAGAGCTCGCTATTTACTCGTGTTTGGAAGACCAACTGCATCTCTCACAAAATAGTTTAATTTATCAAGCCTATACAACTGCCTTGGATTAATTTATCGAATCTCGGTTTGTTAATGCTGATGTGCTCACTTAAGACAAACCTGATGATGTGTTTCCTTCAAAATCTACAACCATATCAGGAGGCAATTGTCCCGTATCGCACAATAGAGGAAGAGTTATTAAAACACGGATGAGCTACTCTTGCATCTAATCTGTATGGTCTTATTTGTTGCAAACTGAGACTAGGAAGTACTTCCTGGAGAATGGAAGACTGCGTTCATATGTCCACTGCATAAAATGGCGCCTGCTTAACATCCCCCACTTTGGCAATGTAAAAGAATGTAAATATCTCGGATCAGTTACAACCTCAACAAATGATGTCCAGGTATCGAGTCTTCTACGTGCAGTCAAGGTTGGTATGATCAAAATATCTTTCGCCGTCGTATAAATTCCCACTATACAAAGTACTTATAAGACCTGTGCTATCTTTCCGAAATCAAAGTTGTATCTACCCTTGAGCATTGTGACATTATTGAATTCATTCCGACAACGTTCTAAAGCTCTTCAGGATCCGTTGATAATTGACCGAATTCTGTCCCAGGTGGTCATATTCCATATCTTCTCTTAAAATCATTTTAGAATCCTATTTTCATCCAACTGATGAACCCAGATTCTGACCCAGGTGGCCATATTCTAGAACTTCTTCCAAAATCATTTTAGAATCACAGTTTTATCAAATTTGCCTAATCCCATTTTGATTGCTTACGGATTTTTGAGTTCTTTCTCAAGTGATCTGTCTGAACTTTTCCTAGATATGATTTTCTAATCGCATTTCCATCCAACATACCAAAACGCACCATGATCGTTTTAAAAATGGCCGAGTTGCGGCCCAGGTGGCCATATTCTAGAACATCTTCCAAAATATATTTAAAACACCCATTTTTATATAACGTGCCCTATCTCATCAAAATCATTTAAAAATGACCGAGTTCCGTTCCAGGTTGGAATAATTTCCAGAACTTCTTCCAAAAATTATTTTAGTATGTCATTTCCAACCAACATATCCAATCCAATCATGGTCGGTTAAGAAATAACCTAGTTCCACCCAAATTTTGTCAAAATTGTCATTTTCTGGCCTGCTGAGAAATCATGTTTGGTCTGAATTTTTAAAATTCAGGAAATATTTTTTCCGTATCGTAATTGGATAGAAAAAATATTCCCAATTTAATTTTGTTTATGAAAAGCTTTACAACAAGACTGCTTACCATAGTACGCCGGAAAACCATTTTTTGCGACAAAGATGCTACGTAAATATTTTTCCCAATTTCGATCTGCAGGAGACCGTATTCCAGTACTTCTTCCAAAAATCACTTTAAATCCCATTGCCATCCAATTCTGACTATCCAAAAATTTTAAAATCAATCAATTTGTTCCTTTTTTAAATTGATTTTCGAAATCCGGAATTTTGATTTCCGAGATTTTGATTTCCGAGATTTTGATTTCCTGGATTTTGATTTCCGGGATTTTGATTTCAGCGATAGTAAGTTTCTTAATTTGTTTTCCGGGATTTTAAGTTTCTGATTTTGATTTTCGGAATTTTGATTTTCCGGATTTTATTTCCGGATTTTGAAATCTGGGATTTCGAAAGTAACCCGTTATCAGCTAAGGAAAAAAACTATTGAATTGAAACGTGGCGATTTGCAACAGTAGACTGAAAACGGTAGGGTATATTTACCTGTAACATTTCACTACCCGCTCTTATACTCGTATAGTGAAATATTTCTGTTGTAATGTAAATATCAACTAGACATGATTTGGTTTAGCAACTAAAGTTCCAATTGTTATTCTAATGTTATCTATGCCGTATGTCAATAATAAAATTAACCTTCATATCCGGAGATTGGGATGAATTTCCGTCTATATCGATTCATATTTATTCACAACAATGTCAATACTAAAAGCCTTATTATGGTTAAATTTAATTATTACGGTCTGTAGCACGTCCTTATTTTTAGGAGTATATAAACTAGAGGATACTAAAAATGTTATATTCATTCGAATTGAGAATCTCGCAACAAAATCATGATTTCGTTCAACAAAATTAAAAATTTTATTGCCTGTTTCGTGATTTTATGTACATTGCAAGCAGCTTATTCTAATCCGCATCCACAAATCGGTAAGTTACAATATTAAGTATAATGTGTCATTTAATCCATAATATTTGGAAATTTTATAGACATTATTGGTGGATATGATATTCTTGGCGTATGCATACGAAATTGTGCCCAGTGTAAAACGATGTTTGGGATGTATTTCAATGGCGAGATGTGTGCTGATTCCTGTTTAAAATTTAATGGGAAAATTATACCGGATTGTGAAAATTTGGGATCAATCACACCGTTTTTAAATAAATTGGAATAATATTTCAAATTAATAAGAAAATGTGCTAATGTTATTATTTTATATGCATTTTATTAATAAATTAAATATTTAAGTCGTGTGGCTTTTAAACATTCTACATTTCAAAACCATTTATTCTTTTACAGTAATATTTTTTACGCAATTCTTCAGTCTTATGCCAATTAACCATGTTCTAAATAAGGATTTAAGCAAAATTCGCTTTAAATGGTGTTCCTTTCACACGGTGTACGCAATCGCCGGACTTACTGCCTGTACGATGGAATTCGTACTATTTTTACATAATGCTTTCGGACCAAATTTTAATTTGTCGGTATTTAGTGGTTTCATTTATTTTATAACGCTGCTGGGTTCCCAGTACACACTATTCGTTAAAAGTATGCATTGGAATGAGTTAATGAATCGCTGGATGCAGTACGAGAATATTTTCTTTAGACGGCCATACCAACATTTGAATTATAAAACTAAATTAAATATTGTCGGGCTTTTACTTTTTTTTGCAACGGTTGGTAAGGAATTGATGTACCATTGATGATGAGTTTTTAAATGTCAGTTTTAATTATAGTGGAGCATCTCCTAAATATTGGCGTCAATAACTACGTAACATACACGAGAACTAGATACTGTAATCTGAATGTTACCTATGCCGAAGCTTATTACTATTACTTCAAACATCACTATTACAAAATATACCCGTATAACATTATGTTGCTGATTTATGCTCAAGTATGATGAATGTAGTAAGAATGAATAATGCGAATTAATTTACTTTCTTTTATTCTAGGCGATCGATTTTCTCAATGCAATTAACCGGTCATTAATCGACATACTAATTATATCCTTTAGCATAGCAATTGTCTCGTACTTTACTGTACTGAACAAAAGGATCTGCGTGTATGGAAAGCGGGAAACATCGGAATCGTTTTGGATTGGTATCCGAGAGCATTATGTCCGAATTGCGGATTTAGTAAGATACATAGATCATGAATTTCGATTCATCATATTATTTTCATGCGCCAATAATTTATATTTTATATGTGATCGATTGTATTCATGTTTTGGGTAAGCTAATTCTTAAACTAACTAATTTACATTAAATATTACAGATTTTCCTTTAATTTTCTGTAGTGAGTTTTCTTCTTTATTCGCAATGTTTACGTATTGGTTTACGTTCCTATTTTTACTTGGTCGTACCGTGATCGTATTATTCATGGCGGCCGGTATCAACGATGTTTCTGTCGAGTCATTAGCAATAGTACGACAAATACCACCCAGCTCGTGGTCAATTGAAGTGCATCGCTTCATGGAGCAATTACTGCAGGAGTGTATTGCATTCTCGGGAAACAAATACTTTTATATTACAAGGCGGTCGATATTTACGGTCAGTGTAATTTTAAAGATTTATTAAATTGTTTAATTGTTTAACTGCCGGTGATTATATTCTAGATGGCTGGTACAATAATAACATTTGAAATTGTGCTATTAAATCAGCTTAAACGTACTGCTGGTATAAATAAAAATTGCGATTTGATCTAACCGAATTTTGTTAAGCTCTAATTCATTATAAAAATTGTTTTTAACATTAACTTTTATTTTTTAATTAAATATTTTTCAAACTAAACCATGAAGTATTTGTAATTAGTTTTGTTTTAAGAGTTGTTTATTTATTACTGTTGAGATACGCTCAACAGGCTCAACGACACATGCTGAGAATACAACATGCAGAATAATCGGTCTGAAATAATTCCAGAGACCCGACGACACCGATGCAGTAAAGATTCATTTTTTACATTTTTCTATTTAGTCTATTTCATATAAACTGTTTAAGCAACAGACATTTTATGTATAAATAAGATCTTTTAAATAAAAATAAAGCAGAATTAAAAATAGTTTACAACCGTAAAGTTCTCATTCTGATTATTTAAACCCCACCAGTTGTTATTTAAAAAATCAATATTAAACAAAATTTAAATAAAGGCCAGATTTTTCATTGGTTCTGCGAGTCGGATGCACCCGGTATACAAATACAACAGTTAAGAGAACCCAACAGAGCTTTCGAACGTTATAACATCAGAATATATGGAGGAGCTACTACGTATTCAGCAAGAAAATGATGACAAAATAACCGTCGCCCAAAGGAATTACAGCAAAAAGATGAAATACGCAAAACAAAAACCTATTCGGAAACTCGTATAACCAATTTAATGTCTCTCGACCAGGAGTACGTAAAACAAAGAATACAATTCGAGCTGAAATCCCGCCGTTGGGCCATCTCATCAATATCTCAGTTCGAGAAGACATAGTTGATATTCGAGTATACGACCTCCTCAAAGATGACATATGCCAATGGCTAAATAGAGGACCGCTCAACGCTCCGATATTTTGGACGAGCGACCGGCACAACCATTGTCACTCACAATCAGGGTTTTGGAATTTTATCAAACAACGAAAGAAAAGTGGTGATTGGCAGTATTTACCATTACTCCGCAAGGATTGGGATTCAATGGACGACGGGGATGGCAGTAATAGGCACATATATAAAAAAATTGCAGTAATCGAGTATACATTAGATACCGCGAACTGATCAAATAAATATTTGCAACTTTTCTTCGTTTACAATTTTACTCTCAATTGGAAGTTTTGGTATTTTCTCCAATAGGATTTTTACCCAATTGACATTCCCAAATAAGCTAGGAACCCGATTTATTGTGAAAACAATCAAATAACAAAATCATATGGATATTCACATACAAATCGGGTTCGTGGCATATTTGGGAATGTTAGTTGGGTAAAAATCCTATTGGAGAAAACACCAAAATTTCCAATTGAGAGTAAAATTGTAAACGAAGAAAATTGTAACCTTATTCACCACACACTTGAGGTTTTGACTTAGCTATTCAGCCATATAGGTGAGACCCCGTGAACATCTCTAGATTCGGAGATATAAAAGTAGAAACAGTGTATAAAATAACCTTCTTTAGAATTAAAAAAACTTTAGTAAATTGAATCACAATTATCTCGTGGTTATCTAAAAATGTTAGAAAATTATTTGTTCTTTACAGCGACACTATTAGGGATTCAGGGACTTTTCTAGTATAAATGTTAAAGATTATCTAAAAATGTTTCAATTTCACTACAAAACAAATCTAATTGGAATATTTTTAAATTTAACAGTGCACATTTTTGGTATTATTTTTGGTATGTATTTCACAATCATCTTTCACGGTACTCTGCAAGATAAGGTAAAAGTCACAATTATTAGATTGCAACAATGCCAGAGAGAAACACCATCCACAACGGGAGGTCCAAATATCAAGCTATCGACATTGAACAAACCAAATTTCTCTTGAGAATACGAGAAATAGATCCCATCAAAGATGTATTTACCGGCTTATTCACCGACACAATAACATTTCCGACACAGTAAAAATGTCGAATTTTAATTTGCACCTACAGACAAGTGAGCTCAGGTGATCAGCCAACTTTCAACAACCGGCGAGAAATACGAAATGGTTTGGAGTTTGCTACATTCAAGATGCAAGAACCCACGACTTCTACCTGAGCAGGCAAGTGCTTCAATTCATTGCTATCACTACCAATAAGCCTCATATGTGCACGCCGTTCGAGTTATTTGCAACGTCCATTCTAATTAAAATAATTGGATTCAGAATCAACTAGGCTTTATGAAACAACGTTTTCTACGAAATAGATTTGGAGAAATAAATAAAACAATTTAAAATTATGAACAAATTCTTACTGTTTTTTGCCCGCAGTATTATATGGTTTGAAAGGCTCTGAACCAAGTAAAATTATGTTGTTCTGGAAAACATCAAAGCTCATCGGACTTTCTTTATTCATAAAATGGGTGTAAATCTAAACGACATTTGTCGAATTTCAAACTGCCTTTATTTTCCTAAAATTCGTTTATATAGATGAAAAATATGGTTAGAATACTTTAATTTTAAACCGTCCCAAATCAACATACATTGATGATCATGATCAGCTTCGACGCACGGATTTTCCGAGTTGGGTGGATCGGGCCGAATTTCTGATTACCATGCAAGGTTTCGGTACTGAACACTATTCTGATAATCTTATCGATTATACCAGCAAACTCAAATGACAATATATGATTAATATTTTTCTATATTATGATATTTACGAGAATTGAACTGTGCAAGTTTTGGTAAACATTTTTTATATTTAACTAAACATCGGTCAATAGGTATAATATTTACATACACACAACCAATAAGTTCCATATTTAAATTCATAATGCAAACAAACAAATTATGGATAAATAGATAGTTTATGTATTGATTAAGCAAATGATTGATTGAAGGGGATTTACAACAATTAATATTTTTAATGTCTTTGTACTTGCGAAAATTTAACCGTCGATGGAATACAAAACATGCCACATACGGGTCCTGCTGAGCAGAATAAAAGCCCAAGACCTCGGCCGCAATGGTCTATCGCAACGGCAGACCCGTTTCCCTGGTTATCCCACAAAACACAATTCAGTATTAAGATGTGATCAACATCAAGTAACAAGAACTACACGGGTTGTTTTTTATGTTGCCAGTTAAACCTAAAAACGTCGAACGAAGGGAAGTAAATTAGAATTATCAAAACCAAATAATTGGCCTACAATTTGGAACTTTGATTTTCTGGACAAAGGCTATTAACATATATTTATACTCATAATCAAATTTTCCAAATATTCATAGATGCACTCAACACATTCTCTAAGCCAACCATTAGATGACCAAAGTTGAAAGTATGCGAAAGCGATAAACTTTTCAACGTTCCATTATTCAACTAGTACTTCTGAACAACATTCATCGAACAGCTTTAGGGCGCTATATTACTTTCAGGATTAACACTTTTAGTTGGGTGTTTCGATGTCCAAATTATATTCAAACATGGGCCGGCGCGATCCTTGCCAACACATTCAATATTACACTCACATATTATTCAAAACACAAAAATAATTATTAATAAGTAAAACAACTTTGCATTGACAAAGTAATGATTAATTCGTTTAGAAATTTGTAAACATTGTACGTACATATTTAGTGCGCGTACAATAATTATATTGTAAATATTAGAATCGAATGTGATAAAATAACAAGCAAGCCCAACTTATAATTTATAGCATGTTTAAACAAAAAATTGAATTTTAAATTGACATCAAATTTCTAATTTCCCACACTCAACTATAGATTTCAATTTCCAAACATAATGTTAAATAAACACGACCACTGGTTAACATAAACATAATTAAATACTCGTACAACTTTTTTTACAGTGTGTCAGTACTATGAAGAACTCGCTTATTAATATTTTGCTCAGTGGAAATGGGAATTAAATTAAAGTAAATTAAATCATATACAATCTACAAAATTATTATATTACTATATTTGTAATTACAATAAAGTGTTGATAGAATCATAATCATGATTGAAATTGGACAAAGATCTTTGAAAAATAAAAAAAAATCTTTCGCTGATAAAAGATACTCATCCAATTCCATCGGTAAAGAAATAATTATGGCACATGAACGTATTGTTAGTAAAACACCAAATACTACTACTACCATTATAGGAGTAACGAATGTGAATAATTTAAACCTGTTCAAAGGACGTAAGATGAATTTTTAATTTCCAAACTTATTGCGTAAAGTTGCTCTAATAAGATTTTATTGTTGTTTTAGGTGATTCAAATTCAGTTAAAGAAACTATGTATTTTACTGACTGTGGAAGTCAAACATTTCATGAGATAATATATCCGGGTAAGATATTTACCTATTTTGAGTTTTAGTAACTGCAGTATCACATTACAATTGAAGAAAAGGTTTTAAGTTTAAAATTGGCAAACCAGTCATTGGATTGAATCCATGGTGGAGTACGAGCAGATCGTTCATATTTCGTTCCATTGAGCTTGTTTGTCGCCGTAATGATGTAGTTTACGAGTTTTTTCTATAGCTCTCGGCCCCTAAATTGTTCTAGTCTATAGTCAAAATATCTAAAATAGTGAATAAAAATAATTTTAAAATCGCTATTGACACAGTTTAATTTGTGTTTGTCCATCTCCATGGTTTTCTTTTTCTCACCTACGCACGTTTCATTGGAACACTGTAGCCGGCATTGCGAGCTTTGTAATATTTAAGTGATGTATGAAAATTGATCCTTTGGTCATAAGTCCTCGATTTGGTAGCAAATATATCGGGTAGGACGAGATTTAGAGCACGAACAAAACATATTACCTAACTAAATAACAAAAAAAATGAAAGTTACAACAAATGAAAGCTGCACAACATGGCAAAAGTAATAATAAATATAAACAAGTGGTTTCTATACTCGCGACGAATTTTTTTTTAAAATGGCTTAATCGATTTTCGTAAAACAACTTTTTTTATGACAGCTTAGTATTTTATCTTTACAAGGACACCTTTATTATTAAAATCTATACAGTACATTTCAAATTAAAGCAATCGTAGCAAAGTGCGATATTTCAGTGAAAACAAATAGCGTGCTGCAATATCCTGTATAATACCAAGTTGACCGATATTTGCCATCAGTCACTTATTAGACGTTGACCTGAACAAATCTGTACCAGCTTCATTCGTTGTTTAATCAAAATCAGTGATACTACTCCAGAAAAACACGCAAGTTGTTGCTTTATCGCAAGAAGGGCGCAATCAACGAGAAGTCGCTCGTCAGCTAAACATGAGCAAATCTGCTGTCTCAAGAATATCCAGAAGGTTTCAGAAAACAATCGGAGACCACATACCAGCCGGTATCGGTGTACACCTGAAAGGGACGATCGATTTATCATCTTAACTTCAGTGCGAAATCGCCATTTCATGGGCATCGATGTGCAGCAGAAGGTAAGCCAAGTTCGAGATGGAGCTGTTAGCCAATGGACAGTAATAAATCGCTTGAAGGAAGACAACCTCACTCCCAAAGGCCCGTTAGAAGTCCTTTCTTAAGCTAGAGGCCCACAATTGACAGCATGCCACCGCAAAGAGCGCCTCGAATTTACTCGCGAACACACCAATTGGAACATGGAGCAATGGAGGTCCGTTCTATTCACTGACGAGTGAAAAATATGTCTCCACGGTAGTGATAAAAGAGGTTGGATCTGCGCACTGCTGTTTTGCTGAAACAGTTTTGTATGGCCATAGTTCGTACATGGTGTGGTCTGGCATATCGCTTGATGGAACAACAAATCTTGTTTTCGTACCTGGTGGAGACCGTAGAAGAAGTCTGACCGCTGAAAGATATATCGAGGAGATTCTCTTGAATCATGTAGTGCCCTAAGCAGGATATATAGAGGATGATTTTATATCGATGCATGACAATGGCGGGTGTCACACAGCTCGAACAACTCGGCATCTAACATCAGTGACCTCAAGATTGCGTTGGATGAGGATTGAGGTGCGATCCTCCAAGTCTTTGTCAAAATTTTAATAAGGTTAATGGGAAACCGCTTGCGAATCGTCATAGACGCAAGAGGGGCCAATTTTGGTTGCGTTTTCATTCATTATAAAAAATGTACTGAACCAATTTTTATGAAAATAGTAGTGTCATTTTAAAGTAAAAATATCAGGCTTTCAAAAAATACTATCTTGTGAAAATTAAGGCGTTTTAAAAAAATTCGCCCTTCTGTGGGCGCTGAAGGTTTCCAAACTAATTTTTTTTTCCAGCTTTTACAAAATATTTTTCATATAAGTTTATTTAAAGTTTGGAGGCTATTTTGCAAACCTAGTGAAACGGTCTCCATAAATTGGATTCATTTTTATCGCCCTTGTGTAAATTTGGTTTTCAAATTTTTTGTACATCACTGTGTTGGTGTTGCATTGCATCTGATAGAAGTTTGGTGTTTAGTTTGTTTCGTAAAAATTATAATGTTCTACGTTTGGAGAAGTTTCCGCTCATGAATGAAAAAAGTTTTTGAATTTGTTTAACAACAAATGGATATTTTATTTTATGCTAATTTCGTGCACTTTAATCAAATTTA
Source organism: Nephrotoma guestfalica (assembly GCA_963691935.1). Lineage (NCBI taxonomy): Eukaryota > Metazoa > Arthropoda > Insecta > Diptera > Tipulidae > Nephrotoma > Nephrotoma guestfalica. The sequence goes on along the minus strand of OY829914.1, from coordinate 132,869,636 downwards.
TACGGCCAAGTAGGAGGCGAATAAAAAAAAAATACGGTTGTCTGTATGCAGGTCCAAATTAACGTAAACACGAAAAACACTTTCTTTCAAATGATATGGACATTTTTTTTAAGTTTTTTTGACTTTATTTATTTTTATCTCATAAATGCGGCAGAGAAATAAATCTTCATTCTGCTGAACATGAACTCTGTTTATTTAGATTTAATTATGTTAAATTGTTTTTATTTTTAAGGTAGTTGTCATTTATAATTTTACCATTTCCGGTACGATGTCTTTAATTTGATGATCGCCGAATAATATATAGAGCGAAGTTTGTGTGTATGCATGTAGATTCGATGACATAACGAAGAAAAACGATAGAAGTAAGATTAAGATTCAATCAAAATTGTTCAGATATTAGGAGTGCAAATAGAAACTCGGCTCTGAAGTTGGTTGCATTACAATATACTTGAACGCATCCAAATCGCCCACCATTTTGGATATATGTCAATGCTGTTTGACAGGTTTGACAACGATAGCTTGTACATGACATAAGTTTCCGTCATTTACAAGCTATCGTTCCGTGTGCATAAATTTCAAGAGATGGATATCGATGATGTTGATTTCCGTCATTGCATTTTATTCTGTTTTCAAATTAAAAAAACGCTGCTTAAGCTATGGAATTGATTAATTTGACTTTGAGTGAATATTTTGTCATTGAACAGTAAAAAAGTGGTTTACAAGATTTCGTGGTGGCAATTTTAGTATTGAGAACGATCCACGTCTAGGTGCAATACAACAATTTGAAGACAAAGAACTTAAAATTTTACTGGATAAAAATCCGTATCAAACTCAAAAAGAACTTGCAGAACAGTTAGGAGTTAATCACCAAGCAATATCACTTCGATTGAATACAATGGGTAAAATGTAGCAGGAAGGAAAATCGGTTCCTCATAAACTGATCGAAGAAAATAAAACCGAAGAGTTGACATCTGCATTAAATTGCTTTCTCGGTACAAAAGAAAGCATTTTTTGCACATAATCATTACTGGTGCGGATCATTACGGGAAAATTGGATTTTATACGATAATCCCAAACGTACAAAACCTTTATCAAAAGTAGCTGCACAAATCAACAAAAATCAAAAATGTAGATACACAATTTAACAAAAAGTGTAGAATTACAAAAAAAAAATTATGGCAGGGTTGAATTTGTTATTCATCCCACTAAATCTAATATAATCTAATGCACGACATATCACTGCGACCTTCGGGAATTTTTTTTCTTTAGTGTAAATGAAAATAATAATGTAAAGAGTGTAAACCGCGGATTAGATTAGATTAGATTAGATTTAGGGGGATTAATTACAAATTCAACCCTGCCATAATTTTTTTATGTAATTCTACACTTTTTGTTAAATTGTGTAAAATTGTGTAAAATTGTGTTAAATTGTGTATCCTTATCTACATTTTTGTTTTTTGTTAATTTGTGTAGCTACACTTTTGAAAAATGTTGAAAACTTCATACCGGTGAAGGCTTCCTTATGCTGAGAAGTTTTCTAGCATGCGGCGTATGCTTCAGACTAGGCTTCCTCTGATTACCACTTATTCAAATGGATGTCGTGCAAAAATAGCTCGATTACTATTTTGCTTCGAAACCACTAAGTTTATATCGCAAAGGCATTCATCATCTACCTGATAAATGGCAAACGATCATAGATAGCAATGGAGAATAATTTTAAATAATTATATTTTCAATTAAGTTGAATTTGGCCAAAAAAACTGGGTTTCTACTTGCTCATCTAATATTTTAGATCATATTAGAGTACCTTTACATCCATGAGACAGACACGTTATTTAACATTACACTTAGTAGTTGATTTCTGGATAGCGTTTGGGTTGAAGATTCATGTTCCTCATACTCTGCCAACAAAAAAGTTAATATTAATAAAATTAACGTTTTGGAATAAAAATCGAAGGACTAGACTTGATTTGGGTATTAAGGGATTCCCATCTTCTGAAACCCTCGGCTTAGGAAAAACTCAAATTATTTCGACGTTGATGACGCCGTTTCTATCAAGCAACGACACTAGCAAGGTAGCAACGAAAGCAGTCGGGATTTGCAATGCCCCTCAAACCATATGCAGGCTCATAAACAAAGTTATTCCTCTCGAGCTTCATCACAAAGTATTTGTCTGACGTACGAGGCATTTGCCGAGGTTTTAGAGCTCTTGAGTAAAATTACAGGTCTCCTTTCTATAGCCAATTTAACCATTAACGTGCGAAAAAGCAAGTTTGTATTACGAGAATTGAAATATCTTAAAACAAACTTAAATAAGGTAAAGGCGATAGTAGTAACAGAATACCCGGCTCCAAAAACACTGAGAGCTTCGGAGATTTTTAGGCATGATAGACTGGTATTGGAAGTTCATCAGGAATTATTCGGAAGCGTGGATTATTCGTGACCACACTTCTAACAGATCTCTTGAAAAAAAAAATTTGGAGCGTTGCCGCTCAACAAGTTTTTCTAGCTCTGATAAAAGCTTTATCGACTGCCCCAGTTTTGTGTCATTTGGAGTTCACCCGAAGACTTTCTATAAACTTTCTATTCTTTCTAAAACTGGATTCGGTGATCTTTTATTCTACATTTTCGTATCGGCAAAATTAATTTCCGCACAAAGTAACTATAGCACGACGGAGTTACAATGCTATGCAGCAGTCCTTAGCATCAAGAAATTTAGTTATTATGTTAAAGGATTTTTCACGGTGCATGCCAGTCTGACATGGTTATTGAGTCAAAAGGAGTTGACTGGTATAAGGTTTCAATTTCAACATAGAATATCGAAAAGGGGTCAGAAAACATCGTGTCTGACGCTTTGTCTAGATAATACGCCGACGAACTCTGCATAACTTCTAAGCCTGTTGGTCATGTCATTGAATCTGGTAGTACAGACCTTAGTTCAACCGTTTACCAAGACAAGGAATATCAAGACCAGCTTGCAAATCTAAAGAGTAATCATTGAAGACCGAATCTTTTACAACCCCTCATTTGGAACCTATGATATCCATGATGATATTTCTCAATGGAAACTCTTTGTGCCCCGACTATTTCGTTGATTACAGATGCACATTGTGCTCCTTCGGCATCCAATTTTGGAGTAGCTGAGTCAATAGAGTACTTGCACATTTATATTGGCCTGGCATGAGTAACACGTGTCTAATCACATAAAACATTGTGATATATGTAAAGCTTCGAAAACGGCAAACTATGCAAACCGCCCTGTAATGAGGAACTATATCGGAGCAACACGTAACTAGGAACGAATATACATTGATTTCCTCGATCCTTATCCCTGCTCAAAAAGTGAAAATTGTTTTCTATTTGTCGTTCTTAATCAATATTCACGATTTACTTTATTACATCCAATGAAAGAAGCAACATCAAAGAATGTAATTTCATATTTGAAAGAAGCAGTTTGTGATATGTTCTCAGTGCCAGAACATTTAGTAAGTTGGTGACAATGGAGTTCAATTTACGCCGCTTATCAAAATTTTTAACAGAAAATGGTATACAACATATTCGTACATCTAAATACTCACCTCAATCAAACATGTCCGAAAGATTTAACCGATCTGTCTTAACAGCAATACGCTTTACGCACTTCAAGACATCAAAGTACAAATCAGTCTCCCCATTATACATATAATGTACGCTCAATATTACGTAAGTCATGGAGGACTTTTCAAAGAAATTGAAATTTCCAACTCAGATCGACAAACACTTGCCCAAAATAGTATTCTTAGGTATCTTAAAGAAGCATACAAAAGAAACGCCGATTCATGCAACTTGCGATATAACCAAAGGAATTTCCAAGTTGGTCCAAGTTGAATATATATATGCTGCGGTATAGTGTCAAATTTGATTCTCATCAAACGATTTGTTGTACAATGTTAGTACTATTCGACAAAGCCCCTCAATTTTAATGTGTACTCTTCTTCATTCGGTATTTCATATTCCGTGGAAACCGAGTGTAGACGTACAGATAAATCCTCTTTTTTAAGCATCACTTCTAAAAGGTACTATACGTATACGTTCTATTATAATAGAAATTCAAACTAACTTCTGTTTTCTTGTTCCGAAAGTTAATTCGAATCATTGTGATCGATTTTTGTATGGGAGCTGTTTAGTATATCCGAGAGAACCTATTTCTGTGCCTGGATGTAATTCGATGCATTGTAATCGATTTCTGGAAATAAATTCAGGGGTAACTATTTCCTGTTCTAGAAGTTTATTCAAAGCATTATGATCGATTTTTAGGAGTGTGTGCTGTTGTAACAATTTCGATGGTTCTAGGGAAATAATTGAAAATTCTTAACCGACCTGCGTTTAAATTGGGCTATGATCTTGTGCCATTTCGGTAAACCATTACAGTAAAATTTACTGAATATTTCTTCATTATAACGTGATGACTTAAGAGTTATACATCAATTTCCATCCAGTTTTGTTGTTAATCTTGTTGCACTTACAGTACATAATTTGTTCAACATTTCATCGTCTACATAAATGAGGCATTAGTCGTAATATTGTGTGCTATAGATGTTAGAACTTTTACTCATGGGAAGGTAATTCGATGCATTTATGATCGATTTTTGTGAGTGTGGCCTGTTGTAATAAATTCAGGGGTACACATATCTTGTTCCGGAAGTTAATTCGAAGGTAAATGTTTTTACAACTGTTGTTTCATAAACATAATGCAATGTTTGGCCGTAAGTTGTAGTGTGGGTCGTTTGTTAGGGAAGGAAACTTCTTAACATACTTATATTTAACTGTGCAGTTTAGAACTATTTCCAAAAATTGTTATCTGTTAAATAAAGATGACTGGGTCCTTTGTTTTCTCCCTATACATACTTAAATAATTATCTTTGTATTTTAGTTCATGACCTAACCGACACAAACGGCACAGTGGTTAAAGCATTGGCGTTTGAATCGCGAGGAGGTTCGAATCCCGATAGGGGTAGGATGCAAAAATGATTTTTCATCATCAGATTACGATCTGTGATGAAAATAAACACAACTATGATACTCCTGTCGCAGTGCAGAACTCATGGGTTGACCCATCTTGCTCGCCAGTAATTTAGGCTGGCATGGAGCTATGGAATGTGCAGATCGTTCTACGAAAGCTTAACGTATAGCCGTAAGGACGGGAAAACCGAACGCCAACGAGTTGGGAGTGCCTAGGCCCCAGAAAATATTAAAGATAAATAAGAAAACAAAGTTTATTACTTCTGACAGTAGCAAGAAGTTAAACATTAGATAGTTTTAACCAGAAACGTACGATCATGCGTTACCGAAGATTGAGCCAGTAATTTACCAATGTTCTTACAGTTTTAACTCAACTAAGGCAATTATATTTGAAAATAAATTGTGAATGTAACAAACCAGTTTAAGCTGTTACTAATTTAGTGAGACTGGGTTAGTATGAATGAAAGGCAACGATTTGTGAAGTCTCGAAGTGTTCTTTAAGAGACTATAATATTTTTTTCCAAAACGGATTATTAAGAAAATTTTATAAACATTTCTGTAAAATAATTTGTAAATTCTTAATTAAAATTTTTCTTCAATATTTCTAGTACTTTTCATCGGTCAACTATTTGCTCTATTCCCAATAAGCGGGATCGGATCTAAATTTGCCATTAACTTAAGATTTAAAATATTGAGCTTAAAAGTTCTATACACTTGTATGGTACAAATTAGTATTGGCTTTATGATCGCCATTACACTTCTCTGGATTTGTGTAAACCAAATCGAATTTCAGAAGACAAGTGTGATCGTATTTTATGGAACGAATTTTGTGGTCTCATTCCTGTTCATGTCATTAGCAAAAAAATGGCCTACATTAATGTTGTTCTGGGAGGAAAAAGAGAACAAGTTTCCGAAGTATCGAACATCAGTAGAAAATAAACGTTTAGGTCAGCACGTAAGGCGGCTTACAGGAATATTTTGTACATTTGCATTAGGTGGTTGCGAGATGTATTTTATTTATGCAAATCTAAATTTATTTTATTTTTCAGTTGAACATTTATTATCAATCAGCTCGGGAATTTATAAAGCACATAAATGTGCTGACACTGTTTATCCGCTCGAGCGCTACTTTAAATTGTCATTTCCACAGTTGCTGTATTTTACCAACTATACCACCTCTAAAATAATTGCGCCACAAATTGTGAATATGTATTGCACTTTTATATGGAATTTTGTAGATTTATTTATAATCGTGGTCAGTGTTTGCTTGACTGCACGGCTAAATCAAATAAATTATCACATGCAACTAGCCCAAGGAGAGGTAAGTACAATCCAAAAATATTGTTAGAAAATAGATACTTTGAACCACAAAATTAGATGATCAACCAGAAGTGGTTGGCATATTTGATGTCTTTCGATCCGTAAACTAAAGGACTCTAACAAATGCGAGGCCAAGTAAACATTTGATATGTGGCCAGAGATAAAAGCGAATATTGCATTTCAGAAATATAATTTTCTCTAAATAAGATTAATAAAGTCTACAGATGTTGGTTTGTATACAGAATCTGTTAGAAAATCTTGACTATTTCATTCATAGTTCCTAGGTTCAGATATTGTGGCAGTACGGATTTTACTACTTAATGTTTTCTGGAGAAGAAGAATGAGGAGATGATCAAAGTATGAGCTCGGATCCTTTCTAAATGATTTTACTGAAATTTAGCAAAGCTAGCCAACTCGGAGATCATTGAATTTTCAGCGATGCATGTGTGCCATTAGTTTTTAACATATTTAGCAAAACATACTCAGCAGTACAATATTCTCCAGTAGTTCCCTCGATGTCGTGTTTTACGTGTCCATGTTTTTTCTTGAACGAGTGCTCCTGAAGGCTACTATGCTTTATTAAAAATTGAGACAGGTAGTAAGTAGTTAACTTGTCAATATCTCCTATCCATCAAATTTTAATCTTTATTGTAGCATAATCGAAGATGCAATATCGTATAAGTAGTTTTCGTTTTTTGTCTTGGTGCACTACTATTTTACATTATTAGATATGGCACACTTCTGATGGTAGTCTTTTAAATAGCACTATCCGTATGTCCATTGAAGTTTGGTTTGTCTTCAATAGAAATACCCAAGTACTTCATTTTTGGTTGTGAAGTAATAATACAATTGGCTATTTACAGAGTTTGGTTTTCATTACCTTCCTGCTAGAAATCAGTATTGGTCGCTCAGCCAATTGTAAATGACTGCAACCAGGCGTGAATACATTAGGCTTCGGTATTAATCAGCACTACATCTGCCATGAATTTAACAAGTACTAAAAACTCCTAAGCAAAGCCGAAGTTTTTGTTTGCTTCTTTGACTAACCGCCTGAACATGAAATCATACATAACTTTTGAGTACAACTCCACTCGTGATGATAACGATTCTGATATGGAAGTAGTCCTTGATGATATTTAAAAAGAATTTCTTGAGACTTTGGCACAATATTTTTTTCCCCCATTTCTATCTATACATTGCAATTTTGTTTATAAAGTTGATGCTATCAACTGTGGAATATTTAGTTCAGATCTAAATATTCCACTGGTGATGGCATCAACAACCTAAATGCAATCGAATAGATATAAATGGGCAGAAATTACTCATTCCAAAACTCTAGCAGCAGTGTCTAGCATACTTAAAGTTTTGTACGGCCATGTAATTTCGGTAGTAGTGAGCCCGCAATACTACTACTACTTTGAACGCCAAATTTGGCATGTTGTCAGACCCAAAACTGCTGGGCATTCCTTGGGTTTTCTTCTACTTTAACGACCATAATGTGCTTCTGATGCAGACCCAATGAAGTTACAAAATTACGCTTCGTATCTGTGGCAGTGAGAACGTAGAAATGCCTACTTTTGACATTTTTATTACCGTTTGATCAGATCGGGCGAGCCACTCTCGGCCAACTTCTAATCACCAAAACATTTCTGTTTGCTCAACTTTGTAGCGATTTTCAATTCCAATTGAACAGTGTAATAAACTTGTAGCAAATGCTCATTAACAGATAGTATTGAGTTTGTCCGTTGATTGTCTAACAAGGTCTTCAAGAATCCTCTTTCTTCGCGAGTTGCGTTACATAATTTGTTTGTAACAAATTTGTACAACATTGTTAGTATAGAGACACTGCTACACCCCCTCACCCCCGCCCCCTGACGCCACAGTGCTGTAAATAATTCAGCCACTCCCTTTCTCGTCCTTCTCCACAGCTTTATGGTGTAAAACAGCACCTCGACAAATTAGACATGAACAATGCAGCTGATATCCGGTTCAATTCACACACAAATGTTCTGGTATTGAAGAAATGGGGGGCGGGGGGGGGGGGGGGGGTTAAAATTGTAATCAAAACAGATTCGATTAAAGATTCACGTTCGCAAGATTAAATCGATGTAGATCGGCACCAAAAAGTCAGTATTAAACAAGCTGAGAAGAATTATGTAGACCTTTGATCGATGTTATTTGAAATTAATTGGATGGATTGACCTCATGTTAAGGAAGATGGGCGACAATTTTGCGAAGATAGTATTTCAGCGGAAAACACAGAAATACGGCAAAGAGGATAGCGAGAATAGTGCGAACCAGGCCTAATGGCTTCGCTCATTAATACTCAAGAACTAAACCATCTTGCAAGGGCGGGGTTATACCCCAACATCACAAAAAGGCTGTATGAAATTTTTCTAACTAGGAAAAGGAATAGAGGAAAACCAAACGTCGTGAACCTGTTACAGTTACCACTAAGTATAAAGAAAAAATGATTTCGATTATATTCGATCTGAACAGGTTTTGGTGGGGCTTTTTGTTTTATTCATTAGAGTCAAGATGAACGATAAAACGGCATTGTTTATACTTAGTTGTGACATAGACCAATAGAGTAAAAGGATCGTATAGCTCGTCGCTAAACTTTACAGAAATTATCCACCAGAATTTTATCAGACCCTGTGAAAAATACAGATGTGAATATTTTTACACTAAGTTTATCACAAATTCACAATAAGTGCAAACATGACACGTATTGACGTAATCAATTTATCTTAATATTACGAGGTGAACTAAAATTTGGAATTTAAACTGCACGTTGTTATTAGAAATTTAATTAATGTATCTCAGGACCTACGAGAGTTGGCAACTTATCATGTGGCAGATTGGCATAATCAGCCGTGTAAGGTGTTTTGGTAAAATTTGTTTGGTTTCGATGTTAGTAAAATTTAATGTACTCGATTTAATCTGTTATCCAGCATCTGTAAGCAATTTGTGGATCATCCGCTCCAGTGATTAATATCGAAACTAACAAAATTTTATGAAAAATGCTTCCACTTGATAGCCCATTCCGTCAATCATAACTTGTGAATAGTTAATTTATCAACACTTTTAAAATGTTTACAACTTTTCTGTGAATTTATGGAGTTACACTTAATGATAAAAATCTTAATTACACTTTCTGTGTACGAAAATTCGTACCGATATGGAAAATTGAAGGGTCATAAAATGGACTATATTAAAATTTTGTAGACTCCTTCCATTCTAATTTAAACGAAGAGTTTTGCTAGCTTAGAAGAAGTTAGCAGAATTCAGATCAAATAAAGAAACCGAATGGGTAATTGAATGCTAAAAATCCTGGCCTAACTGTACCTAAATCCACCTGTTTTAGAAGTGTATCTAAAATGAAGAAGGCTCAACATCCAATTTAGAAAGCAAAACATAATATCATATATTGACAAATGAATAGAATGCGTTGGTGTCCGTCTGAAAATTAACATATGTGTACTATATTTTTGTAGGCTCATGGTGGTATGACTTCTGCGAAATTCTTAAGTATAGGCCTTAGAACAGATATGTAAAAAATTTGAATCGGTCATTTAATTTTGTTGTTTAGATTCCAAATTATTATCTATTTTTGCTAAATAAATGTTGAAACTAAAAATAATTTTAAGTAAATTTAAACATTTTGTCATATTTAGGCGGTACCAGATTCATTTTGGCAAATAAATCGTCACTATTACCAGTCTTTCATTGATCTGTTGGCCATCGTCGACAAAGAACTGGAATATATAATACTGCTATCATTTTCGAGTAATCTGTACTTCATATGTCTACAGCTACTTAATAGTTTAAAGTAAGTAACACAAAATTAAAATAGTTTTAAATAATTATTTAATTAACTTTCAACATTTCAGAATAATCGATAACATGGTACATGCGATATATTTCTGGTACTCACTGCTATTTTTAATTACACGAACATTTTCGGTAGCATTGTACATTTCGAAAATTTATGATGAATCAAGAAGGCCAATTCGAATAATGTACCGTGTCCCGATTAATGGCTACACAAAGGAGTTGAAACGATTTTTAGCATTTGTACAAAATGAAACAGTGGCATTGTCTGGAAAACGATTTTTCTATATAACTCGACAGCTTATATTGACGGTAAAATGTTTAGATTTTTCATTGTTTTACACGTGAGCATGTACATTTTTTGTGTTGGTTCTATTCCAAGACACTAATTCTGATTTTTTCTCACCAATCAATAGATGTAGCCACTTACAAGTGTATATTGATTTTAGAAACATTTTCCCTACACCACAAAATTTATACTTTTGTTACAGTTTACCACCAATAATGTTTAAAATTTTATTTCAGATTGCTGGCACGATTGTTACTTATGAATTGGTTCTCATTCAATTTAACAACAATGATGATGTACAAAATGAAGACCCTTGCACATACATTAAAAAAAAAATTTAGCTAATTTTTAATTTTTACGCAACATAACTTTTATGAAATGATGAAAATGAAATGAAATGATATGATTATCCGCACACTCAAAATTCAAATTTTGTACATAATTAAACCAAGCACTGGATTTAAAAAAATAATAGGCTCCAAAAATTAGAATAAGCATGTTTGGTGATTGGATGGATATTTTTTATAATTTATGCCTTAATGAAATTTATAAGTTGCGCGTGCCCTATCAAATAAAGTGAGACCTGCAGTTTTAATAGCGTAGGTAAAAACCTGACTAAATTTTGGATTAAATCTATTTTATTCTCAGTTTAAAATTTTGAATTATTGTTTTTGCGTTATTTGATTTTTATTTTCATATAATTTGTGTTTTTACCACTAAATTAACGAGCGCCCATGATTACGATTTGTGGGAAAATGTATCGCAGACCGGACGTTCTCGATAAAAGTTTTGACTTGTTTCGTGAAATTTTGTTGGATTCTACAATATTAAGGATTTAAAGCAAATCTGTGGTTCCTGCAACTAAAACGGGTATTGATTCTGCTAATAACCAAACCTAGAGCAAGGGCCTTTTTTCTGCATCGAACTAAACTTCTAAACGAGCAAGAGGGTATGCAACAAACCCTATGAAGTTTTCAAACCATACCTCCCGTAGAATGATGCAGTTTCGTTGACTGTATATATTTCTTGACTCGTAAAGGGCACCCGAAATTTTCAAACATTTTAAGGGAAACCTATCAATATGATTGAAATTGGTCCAGCGATAGCGTCGTATTAGGCCACTCAATAGGTCTCGAAGCTGACACATAAAAAATTATGTGATTTTTAGAAAGTACCATCAAACGATATGTATCAACATTTTATGACAATCCGAACATTAGTTTACAAGGTACAGTTATTTTAGTAACGTTTTTGGTTATTTTCAAAACACCGGAAAAAATGAATTTCATGTCTTGATCAAACGCTGTTTTTAATAAGAAAAATACCGTTCAAGCAAGGCATTGGCTTGATAAATGTTATAGGTACATTGCTTCATCGAAAGCAACCGTCGAATACTGGTTTACTGAGTTTAACGTAGTCGTACAAACACCGATGATGGTGAACTCTCTGGTCACCCGAATTCGGCAGTTATTCTAGAAAAAATCAAAAAGTGAATAAGCTGACACCTTAAAGATATCAAACGGCGGTCTTTACACTATTTTTCCTGAACATTTTTCAATTACAGAGCTGTGCTTAAAGTGGGTGCAGCACTTGTTCACTTTAAATCATAAAGAACAACTCGTCGATGATTCAGAGCACTCTTTCGATCTGTTAAACCTTAATAATAGAAAGTTTTGCGAAGGTATGTAACAATAGATAAAACATCCACCAATACACTCCGGAATCAAAACGTCAGTCAGCTGAGTGAACAGAAGCCAGTAAAACCGTTCGAAGCGGCCAAAACCCAAATATCGGCCGGTAAGGGTTTGGCCTGCGTATTTTGGAATGCGCGAGGTATTTTACCCATTGAATATCTTGAGAAAGGAAAGACCATCATCAGTAAATATTACATGGCGTTATAGGTGCATTTAGAGAATTGCGAAATTAAATAAAAATGTGACCTTTCACCAAGGCAATGCTGAATTGCTGCCTCATTCACCGTATTCTGAGGTAGATAAATCGTTCTACAAAAAAGGCTTTGGAATGTTAGAGAAGCGTTGGAATGAATAGTTTACTCTTGAAGTAATTAAATATATTTGTGAACCTATGGACCATCTCTTTTATAAACATTTCCAAAACACTAGAAAATATTTATTATTCAAATTTAGTTTTTCCGTGTAAAAAGAGAGTACGGCTCTTAGTAAAACGTATTTTACAAGAAAACAAAAAATAACAATAGTCTAGTTTTATGTTGTTTTAAAATATTAATTTTCCAATTATTTACAATGCAAAAAAATATAAATAGGTTTTTGTGAAAAATCAAAACGAATAGTTTGGTGGGAACTTTAAAAATTAAAGAATTATAAACTTACTATTTTTATAATTTTTTGTTAATCCCAATAAAATAACTTTTGAAATAAGCTCTATACCATAATTATGGGATAATTAGTTTCTATGTACAGCATAAATACGTAAACATGATTTTGAATTTTTACATTATTCAGCACCAAGTATATTATGCAACAATAAATGTTTCGTTTACTCAGTGCTTCACGCTCCAAACCAAACAAACGTAATTTAAATCATTTGACTTCTGGGTCCGTAGTGAATTTGTGAGTTGAAGAATTGTTCACAATCAAGAATAATAACAGAGAGTACTAATAGTAAAAAATATGCGTTGCCGATTTTGTACTTGTTTCCACACGTGTACATACGTACACATGCGTATGAAGTTTTTCACGCTTTATTTCACACGTATACGTATACAAATCATATTGGAATACGCAGAGTCCAATTGGATTATAATTGATTTGGCTAGTGCATATTAGTGCATGGAAAAATGTCATTAAAATTAACTACGGATTTTTAAGTAAAATTTAAATATAAATTTACGTATAATATGGTAGTGTTCGATAATGTGATTATTTTAATGTAACATAATATGAATATATTTTTTATATGTGTGTTAATTAAATAAAAATTCTCGTTAATCCAAATTATACTCTCGGCCGATTGATGTCTTGTCAATTGTTTTTTGTTTAGATTTTCTTATACGCAGTTTGCAGCTGCAACAAAATTATTGAAAGCTAAAGCTGCAATGACGAAAATTTATCGTAAATAACATAACTTTCCAAAGAAGCATTCCAGAGGTTCCGTCAAACGGTTGCTAATGACTTTAATTAGTTTATGTAAATGTGATACAATTCGTATCGTGTCGGATTCGGATACGTTATACAAATGTACAATTTGTGGTACAATTTGTGTACTAATCTATTAGTACGTAAACCAAAGGTGCAAACCTTAAAAACCGAATAGGCTCTTCTTCGTTCTTTGATTAGAACTAAACCATATAACTCTAATTAGATTTCTAATTAAATGATTTTAATATCGAAATTTAATTATTAGTGTGGGCTAGTAGTAAAATGGTAAGCCATTTCACATAAAGTGTTAAAGTCCAATTTCAGTTCCAAGACAAATTTGAGTCTCTCCGAAAAAATTCGTGAATACTTTGAGACTTGGGTTGGAGGATGGAAGATGAGGAATTTAATTAGCTATTAGACGCACTATCGGAACCTGAGTCAAAATTTCTGGTATGGAATGTTAATAGCCATTTTCAGTTCAAAGACAAATTTGATTTTCTACGAAAAAAATTCGTGAACACTTTGGGACTCACCCGGGTTGAAGGATGATATATGTCTGATCAGATGAGAAATTTAATTAGCTATTAAACGCACTATCCGAAATTGAGTCAAGATGTCTTACGAAAAAAATTCGTAAACACTTTGGGACCCGGGTTGAAGGATGATATATGAGCTGATCAGATGAGAAATTTAATTAGCTTTTAAACGCACTATCCGAAATTGAGTCTGGTAAGGAGTGTTAATGGCCAATTTCAGTTCCAAGACAAATTTGATTTTATTCGAAAAAAATTCGTGAACACTTTGCGACCCGCGTTGAGGGATTGAATATGGGCTAATCAAATGAGGAATTTAATTAGCTACTAGACACACTATCGGAACCTGAATCAACATCCCTGATAAGGAATGTTAATGGCCATTTTCAGTTCAAAGAAAAATTTGATTTTCTTCGGAAAAACATCGTGAATACTTTGGGACCCGGGTTGGGGAATGATATGTGAGCTCAACGAATGAGGAATTTAATTAGCTATTAGAAGCATTATCCGACCCTGAGTCAAGATCTCTGATTAGGATTGTTAATGGCTATTGTCAGTTCCAAGACAAATTTGATTTTCTTCGACAAAAATTCGTGAACACTTTGTATCATATACCATCTCTAACCCGAGTCACAAGTGTTCACGAATTTTTTCCGAAGAAAATTAAATTTGTTTTGGAAAGGAAAATGGCCATTAACAATCCTTATCAGAAATCTTGACTCAGGTTCGCATAGTGCTTCTAATAGCTAATTAAATTCCTCATCTGATCCGCCTATATATCATACACCAACTCGGGTCCCAAAGTGCTCACGAATTTTTTTCGAGTTCAAATTTGCCTTGAAACTGCAAATGGCCATTAGCACTCCCTACCAGAAATGTTGACTCAGGTTCCGATAGTGTGTCTAGTAGCTAATTAAATTCCTCATCCGGTGATACATATCATTCCTCAACTCGGGTCCCAAAGCCTTCACGATTTTTTTTCGAAGAAAATGTAATTTGTCTTGGAACTGAACATCTCCATTAACACACCTTACTACAGATCTTGACTAAGGTTTCGATAGTGGGTCTAACAATTAATTAAATTTCTCGAGCAAGGATGCCATACCTAATACTAGATTTTAACATGAGGTATAAAGTGTAAACCATTTTTTTCTAGTTAATTTTGCCTAGTCCTATTCTTAAGGCATTTTTTCAATCAGAACATTATTTTAAACTGTTCAATAACGGGATGAAACAATAGACTAAAATTTAGTTGTTTATTTTTGCTAAATGTCACTGAATCGCTATACTGAATTTGTATTTTCTTTATTTCTTTATTTTATTACATTACATTAAATTGGATAAAATTTTAGTACACACGGACGTGTTGGGTTTAGTACTAATTTTCGTATAGGAACACTCAAGTTTCCTAATTAGATTTTAATTTAACAGTGTTAAACTAATACATAAATAAAAGAGTGAATTTGTGAAGAAGTTCACACGTATACGTATACAAATCCTATTGGAATATTTATTTTCCTATGAGTTTCTGATTGAATTTGCATGTGTTAGTGAATGGAGTACACTGGTATGAATTTACAAATAACATAAGAGTACTAAATCAAACCATTTCATCATGTTCATTTAATTTTAACGAACTAAATATTATATATAAATGAATAAAACTTGTATTGATGAAGTTTAAGAATTATTTTACACAAATAAGTTTTCAAAGTTGCAAACCTTTTAATGGATAGTCAAAACTACAACCATTTTAGTACAATAATTAACTAATATTCTCATGCGAATTCTGATTAGATTTATTGTTTATGTTCTAACGGGTGTTTTTTTAGGAGGTTTGTTTTTCCGATAGATGTCGTTTTATTTTATGACAGTTGTTTTGACAGCTCAAAGTGGCATTTCTACTCAGTATTGTTTGGCAAATCATTATGAATAGGTTAACTCCAGAACAACGTTTTCAAATCGTGGAAATTTATTTTCAAAATCAGTGTTCAATTAAAAATGTTTATAGAGCACTTCGTGAATTTTATGGTGCACATAATCGTCCGTCAGAGACCACCATAAAGAACGTAATTACCAAATTTCGGTCTACATTCACTCTTTTGGATGCCAAGCCACCGACAAGAATGAGAAGAGTTCGTACAGAAGAAAATATTGCTGTCGTTGAGGCCAGTGTCGAAGAAAACGACAATTTATCGATTCGTCGTCGTGCTCAGCAAATTGGACTTTGTCCATCGACTTTATGGAAAATTTTACGTAAAGATTTGGGTTTGGTGCCATACAAAATTCAATTGGTGCAAGAATTAAAGCCACACGACCATCGTTTGCGCCGTGAATTCAGTGATTGGTCGTTAAATCAATTGAACGAAGATCCATTTTTTTACCGTAAAATTCTCTTCAGTGATGAGGCGCATTTTTGGTTAAATGGATACGTCAACAAACAAAATTGTCGCATTTGGAGCAAAGATAATCCACACGCCGTTCTAGAATTACCAATGCATCCTGATAAATGTACTGTTTGGTGCGGTCTATGGGCTGGTGGGATCATCGGTCCATATTTCTTTAAAAATGAGGAAGGACGACGCGTTACCGTGAATGGAAATCGATACAGAACCATGTTAAATGAGTTTTTGTTGTCAAATCTTGAAGATATGGATATGAATGAAATGTGGTTTCAACAAGATGGTGCCACTTGCCATACAGCACGTGAAACAATCGACTTATTGAAAGAAACTTTCAACGACAACATTATTTCGAGAAATGGTCCGGTGAATTGGCCTCCGCGTTCGTGCGATTTGACGCCACTCGATTACTTTTTGTGGGGATACGTGAAGTCATTGGTTTATGTGGATAAACCTCAATCGATTGACGCTTTGGAAACCAATATTCAACGTGTCATTGCTGACATACGCCCTCAAATGCTTGAAAAAGTGCTGGAAAATTGGACCTCCAGAATGACATTTGTGAAAAATAGTCGTGGTAGCCATATGCCAGAAATTGTGTTTAAATGTTAAATGCCAAAAAATTATCTACCAAATAAAAAAAAATTTTGGTCATTTCATAATTTTATATGTGTTTTATTCAAAAAAAAAATCGGCAACCTCTTAAAAAAACACCCTTTACTTTAACATTTTCAAAATCATAATAGGAATATAAAAATTCACAACAAATTTGCTATCTTGGTAAGGAAATTTTAGTTAGACTGGCTATATGCGTAATTTAGCAACCTATTAGGAAGGCGTTCCCGCTAGGAAGGCGTGTTAATGGCCGTTTACCATTTTCATCCAAACACTAATTATAAATTCAAAAATTCGTTGCAAATGTGCTGACCTGTTTAGGAAGTTGTGATCCCTGGCTGGATGAGCAATTTACCAGCCAAGTGAAAGTGCCCACGGAGCCTGAGTTCAAATTTCTGATAATATACGTATACTGTCACTGAAACTATATTTTAAAATAATAAAACGGTATTCTAGTGACATCTAGTGGATCAAATATAAACGTTTCGTACTAAATATTTTAATTTTACTACAAGATTAATTTTAGATTCTTATCAGAATTCATCTGGGAATACGAATTAGTATTTAAAATGCAATAAAAATGTTTATTGTACAATAGAAAACAAAATAAATAAATACAATGAAATATTTGATTGAAGCGATATATCACGCTTTAATCGAAAATGTACAAATGACATACAATTTCACAAACAATCGTATCAACCAAAATTTTATAAATAAAATTATAAAATTGATACAAAATTTTATGTTGAACTAAAATTTTAATTAAAAATTGAAAGTAATACTAAGATTTTCTTCTCAGAGATTATAATTCCGCTTTAAAGTCCCGCTAGCACCTGAAATAGCTTCGAAATGTTGTTGAATTGCTCCTCCTGCCTGCAAATTTCCTTCGAATTATTGTAAGTCAATTGTTTGGGCGAAAAGAGATTTGGACTCAGGTTCCGTAAGCACTTTTAATAGTTTGCTAAAATGCTCATTTAGAGAGCCGGATTGCCTCTTCTCAACCAGGCCAGCAAAACGAATTTTTGAATTTATAATTAGAGTTTGGACGAAAAGAGTAAACGGCCATTAACACGCCTTCTCAGAGATTTGGTCTCAGGTTTCGTGAGCACCTCAAATAGTTTGCTAGATTGCTTATTCCGCCATTTGATGCCGAATTTTTGAATTTTTATTTAGAGTTTGGGCGAAAGTGGTAAACGGTCTATAAAATGGCAATTGGCAATTCATATGATAAATCAATTTATTATATTACAAGCCCAAATAAACTTATAATTTCGTGTAAATTTATTAATAAATTTTGTAGTATATTAATTATTTAACAAATAATAAATAATTCTTGAATGAATCTTATTATACTTTATTTAAAAAGAGATATAAAAATTAGCAACCACATTCTACATATTATTCTAACATATTTATAAATACAATACTTTGCTTTCCTCCAAATATAATTTTACTTTAATTTGTTAAATCGTACAAAGAAAATGTTTACTTAACATGTACAAAACTACAGTTAGATTTACTTTTAGAACTAAAATTCCAATTGGAATGGCTATGCTTTCTAATTAGCTTTGGAGTGAATTTGTGTAAAAACGACACACGCATAAAAAAATAGTAAACCTAATTAACTTAAACACAGCATATGGTGTATTTTATTTGTGAAGTTAACGTGACAGTTTATGCTTTGAACAGGGAAGCGGATAATCGGCAATACAGTATATATAATCTGACGCTGCGTTGGAGTAAAACGCCTATAAAAGAAAAAACATTCGACCAACTTGAGCAAATAATCAAAAAAAAAAATATTAAACCCCCTGGGATGTTTCGGCCACAACAAGAAACGCCGCATAATTATTTCTCCACGGATAATTTTTCGTACTCATAATACTTTATAAACGGACAACATAACGTACATAACAACTTGTACACATGTAGTTATACAACAACTCACTTGTACGAGTATATACGAAATTTGTGTAAGCAAAATAGAATTGACAAATTATATTTCGGTTACACAACAATTTCATTACAATAACCTCTGCAATCAAATCATTTAGAGCTGCAAAAAAATCGTAATGCACAATCGTATGGCGCAAATTTATTATTTTACAAACCCAGTTTTGAATAGTTTGAAATTATGTTTGACAAGAAGATAAACAATTAATAATTCTTCTGCTTATTCGAATTGGGATTTTTTCCGGAGCAACACCGTCACGCACCAGCCAATAAATTTTATATTTCAATATTTTATCTGGAACTCAAGCCTACAATAAAATACACTGCTGTTACAGTGCCAACGTTTCAATTGTTTATTCACAATTATCTCCAGGGCATAAACAACTATGAATATAATATAATAGTTATCGGCTTGAGTTCCAGACAAAATATTGAAATATATAAAATATAAATATTTATTTTATAAAAATGTATTTCTTTTATCAATTTAAAAGCTAAATTAAAATTTTGTATTTTATTTATTATAATTAAATTTTTATAAAGTGCTACACTTTACACGATATAATAAATACTCTATTGAAGTGGTAAACCAACACGAAGAAGAATCCAATCAGAATCATATCGACTTAAAGCTTTCTAAGTTTAATTAACAGTATTTCAAAATTTCAATAATTTACTTTATTTACGAAAACTTGTCGATTTCATTCTCAAAGGAATAACAAAACAATTTTACAAAAAACTATTTTCTATACAAAATAAAAACGGAATCAAGGCTATCTAAAATGTAGCTATTTTTCTGTAGATATCAGCCGTGTTTTATTATTCGAGCACCTATAAAAATTTAGCCCAGAATTTTATCCCAAAAAATAAAAAAGTTTAATCAGGTAACACTGTTAAATTAAAACCTCATTTACTCTTTTGTGAAGTTATCCCAGCCCAGAAATAAAAAAATCATTATACTGTAGTGCTTCTCTTCACCAATTCCAGATGTTGAGGTAGAAAATGCGAAGTGGAAAATGCCGAAATTCGAAGCACTTATAAAAAATTAATAATAATAATAAAGATAAATAAAAAAACAAAATTTAATTTAATTTTTAAAATTAATAAAAAAACTTTATTTAAAAAAATAATTATTTTCGGCTGCTGTGCTGTTGAGCTGCACCTTCGAACTCCAAAAACTGAATAGTAAGAAAATTAAAATTTTGTATAATTTATATACAAAATTTTGTAATGCAATCTGGATCGTAAAAGTTGGATTGATCCAGTATTGTTGCATTTGGTAAACAAGACAATAAAAATCTGAATTGCATCCACCAAATCTGGTTTCAGCTGGTTACCAATTTATTTGTGTTATAGACGTACTCGTACGTACGCCTATGAACAGTATTGCAATGATAAATTTAATTTCTTCTGATTACCACGCCATCATGTTAACTTAGGTATTAAATGATTGTGTCATTGGTTATCACAATTATTTAATGATGATGGGGGGCATCTATAATACAATTTTAACAACTACCGTGCCATCGTTTTAATTTAAATATTTTGTGTCTTGGTTATCACAAAAAGGATGGTGGCATCTATGATACGATTGCAATACTGTTCGTTTCAATGATAAGTTATTATTGGTAACGATTTTTATTGATATGAAAATCGGCATGATAATGAAATTTACTAATTTTGTTTTGTGTACAAAATTGTTTTTGTTGCATGTACCGATTTTATGTTACAAGACTGTTGTTGCATATTCATTTGGAATATAATTATTTATACGGAGAATTGTCCGTTAATAAATAATTCAGTCTACGGAGAATTGTCCGTTTGTATATTGTGCGGTGTTTCTTGTAGTTGAAGAAACAGGCCGCTACATCACTCCCTCCTCAGTGAAAAGGTCCTCCATTTTGTGGGTTTTTGTGTCCACCAGCAAATGTCGTTGGAGTTTTGGGAATTGTACTATTATAATGATGTATGATCATTATAATAGTAGTGGTGATGTAATTGTTTACCAGTGAAAATTGATGATAGCTAATGTATCATTGTGACAATGTATGATCGTCATAAGAAAAATATTGTCTTCATGTCCACCAGCGATTGTGGTTGGAACTTTTGAGTTGGAGTTTAATGTTTGAGTTGGGTGAATAATGTGTTACCCGAAAATGCGAACAGTTTTCTTCACTCCCGATATTTGATCGGGTGAACTCAGTATTCCATAGACTGGTTTGAGTCTATCAATAGAGACAGATTGATGTTTGTCTCTGATTTGCAATACAAAGTGC
Source organism: Nephrotoma guestfalica (assembly GCA_963691935.1). Taxonomy (NCBI): domain Eukaryota; kingdom Metazoa; phylum Arthropoda; class Insecta; order Diptera; family Tipulidae; genus Nephrotoma; species Nephrotoma guestfalica. Next base: position 132,848,291 of record OY829914.1, on the reverse strand, counting down.
TTACGAAGTCGTCGTATCACTTTGTATGGGCCTTCATAAGGTGCTGTAAGGCCTGTGCGAACTTTATCTAGTCGTACGAAAACGTAGTCACAAGTTTGCAGTGACTTTGGTACGAATATGTCGCTTTGATTGGTTTTGCGCGTATCCGTTGGGATGAGTTTGTTCATCGTGGAGCGCAATTGATCAATCACTGTGTCAGTGGTTACTTGGGGTGTAAGTGGGTGTTCCACAAAGAATTCCCCAGGTAACTTGATCGTTTGACCGTACACCAGTTCTGCTGGTGAACATTTTAGGTCATCTTTGACTGTCGCTCGGATTCCCAACAATATGATTGGGATCTCTGAACTCCAGTTGACGGTATTTGCACGAGCTTTGAGAGCTGTTTTAAGTTGGCGGTGGAAGCGCTCAACCATACCGTTTGCTTGTGGGTGATAGGCAGTTGTTCGTATTCGATGTGAGCCTAAAAGTTGCATAAGCTCAGCGAATAGCTTAGATTCGAACTGTGTGCCTTGGTCGGTCGTTATGTTGACCGGAACGCCGAATCTAGAAATGTAGTTTTCGACGAGTGTTTTTGCAATTGTTGATGCGGAGATGTCTTTTATGCAGTAGGCTTCAGGCCACCGCGTAAATCGATCCACGCAGGTTAAAATGTATGTAAATCCATTAGATGGTGGAAGTGGTCCAACAATATCTATATGGATATGTTCAAATCTACCTGGTGGAATTTGGAAATTCCCGTGAGGTGATTTGGTGTGCCGTTGTACTTTACATTTTTGGCAGGATAAACAAGATTTCGCCCACAGGGTTAAATCTTTATTCATACTAGGCCAAAAGTATTTAGAAGTGACGAGCTTGCGAGTTGCTCGTACACTTGGATGTGAAATATTATGCAGAGTGTCGAAAATTGTTCGACGTAATGACTCTGGAATGTACGGGCGATTGGTGCCTGTAGTTATTTCACAATAAATTGTTAAATCGGCTAATGGAAATTTATCTAATTTCCACTTAGAAGAGCGCCGATTTGTAGAACTAGAGAGTAAGTCTTGTAGTTCTTGATCGCAAGCTTGTGCTTTTGCGATAGTTGTGATGTCGTAGCGAGTTGCTGCGGAGGCAAGCTCGTGGTCAGAAATCCGAGAAAATGTATCGGCGACCACATTGTCTTTACCTTGTATGTGCTGTATGTCTGTCGTAAACTGAGAGACATAATCTAAGTGGCGTGCTTGCCTTGGGTTGCGTTCCGCTTTAGAGGTGATTGCTCTAGTAAGCGGTTTGTGGTCGGTGAAAATAGTGAATTCCCGACCTTCGACAAAATAGCGAAAGTGTTTAATTGCTTGGAAAATTGCAAGCAATTCGCGATCAAATGCGGAATATTTTCTTTCGGCATCTGATAATTTCTTGGAGAAAAATCCAAGAGGTTCCCAAGTGTCTTTATTTAGTTGCTGTAAGACTGCGCCTAAAGCTGTGTTTGATGCATCAGTAGTGATGCTATATTTTGTTGCATTTAGCGGATGCGCTAAAAGAGCAATATTTTCTAAGCTGTTCTTGAGCTGAAGGAATGCATTTTGACATTCTTTAGGCCAAGAAAAATGTTGAGGCGTTTTGGGTTTCTTGAGAAGTATTGCCAATTGTGAGTGAATTGGGGAAAGTATCTCAGCGAGTTTAGGAATGAATCGGTGGTAGTAGTTTACCATACCGACAAATTGTTGAATTTGCTTAACGCTTTTTGGTGCTGGGAATTCTCTAATTGCCTTAATTCGTCCTTCGGACGGCAGAATGCCATTAGGAGTAATTTTGTGACTGAGGAAGTCAAGGTTGCTTGTCCCAAACACACATTTTGCTGTGTTAATATTGACACCATAATCTGATAATTTTTGGAAGAGTTGTTCCAAATGGAGTAAGTGTTGCTTCTCGTCTCTAGATGCTACGAGAATGTCGTCAATATAAACAAAAACGAAATCGAGATCTCTCACAATTTCGTTGATGAAACGCTGGAATGATTGCGCAGCATTTCTGAGTCCAAATGGCATTCGGGTGAATTCGAATAAGCCAAATGGTGTAGTGATTGCGGTTTTATGTATGTCGTCAGGAGCAATTGGTATTAAATGGTACGCTCTGACGAGATCGATTTTTGAAAAAATTGAGCATCCATGTAATTGCATGGAAAAGTTTTGGATGTGGGGAATAGGGTAACGGTCAGGAATTGTGACAGCGTTAAGCCTTCTATAGTCCCCACACGGTCTCCAGTCGTTGTCCTTCTTCTTCACCATGTGTAATGGACATGATATTGCTGAAGAAGAAGGTCGGCAGATTCCTAGTTCCACCATGTGTTGAAATTCTAGGAATGCCGCTTTGTGCCGAATTGGATCAAGTCTACGTGGTCTCGCAAATGGTAAATGGCCTGTAGTCACGATGTGGTGTACTACATTGTGCCTTACCGGAGAGTTGTAGTTCGGTGGAGCTGTTAAAGAAGCCATTGTCGATTATGTAAAACAATGGTGTTGGTGTATCAACGAGTGCTGATGTTGTGTTGATACAAAGCTTAGTGGATGGATCAATCAATTTGCGATTTTTCAGATCCACTAACAAACCGAATTTCGTTAGGAAATCCGCGCCGATAATGGGGCGGTTGACATTGGCAAGAATAAATGCGTGTTTAAAAGAACGTCTTAATCCAATGTCAACGTTGAGTAATTTGGTACCGAAAGTATTTATTGTGGTACCATTTGCTGCTGACAGAACTAAATCGGGATTGCGATTTGTTCCGTAGCGATAATATTTGTAGTACGGGATTACGCTTAAATCAGCGCCGGTATCAATCAGAAATGTGATATTATTTTCCGAATCCCGTATAAATAAGCGGCTGTGTTGCGCTTGTCTTAAGTCAGCCGCTGCGACCTTAAGACTTAATGGTTTAGGGAACTGATTTGCGGATCCCTTTTGTTGTTTAGCAAAAGTGCATGATTGATTGCATTTTGATGCTGCGTGGCCAAATTTGTCGTGATACCAACACCAGTTGTGTGGAAATTGGTATCGTGGCGATTGTTGGTTGCGTTTGCGAATGAAACTTCCCTGTGTTGGTGGAGATTGCGATTCGTAAGGGGGAGGTATTTGTCTCCAGGGCGATTGTGAACGCGAAGCTTGTCGCTGTGCGTGTGAAATATTTTCTTGCCTATTTAACCTATCGTTAATTTGTTCAAGCATATTCTCGAGATGGATATTGCTTGTACTTGGCGCGTGTATTTTTGAGTTATTAGTGTTTCATGATAAGTTATTATTGGTAACGATTTTTATTGATATGAAAATCGGCATGATAATGAAATTTACTAATTTTGTTTTGTGTACAAAATTGTTTTTGTTGCATGTACCGATTTTATGTTACAAGACTGTTGTTGCATATTCATTTGGAATATAATTATTTATACGGAGAATTGTCCGTTAATAAATAATTCAGTCTACGGAGAATTGTCCGTTTGTATATTGTGCGGTGTTTCTTGTAGTTGAAGAAACAGGCCGCTACAATACTATGAAATTAGTCTCAGCCCAGCAATTTAAAAATATTACATTATTAATGAGAAGTTAGCCCAGCCCAGTAATATAGCAAAACAAATCTTTCATCGAAATAGAAAAAAAACTCTGTCAATTAATTATCAGTTGGAACAAAACACAAATATATATATTTATATACATGTACACGTAAATAAATATGAATATACATATGTAACATATATATTTGTTATGAGTATATATAGTTTAAAATATTTAATTTTTTATTTATCTCTCGGATTGAGGCTTTAAATATCTAGAATGTGCATGCAAACAGCTTATTTGAGTAAAAATTTCAAGATGATCGGTATGTTGTAATTTCCTGAAATATGGCTCTGGGCCAAGTATTTCTAAGCATTTTCGAAAAATAAATCAGTTTTTCTTCCCATGTGCCGAAACTAAAATTCCTCTCGGATTGATGCTATACATAATTCGGTACCTCAATAAAGTAAATTTGTTGATTTAAACAGATTATTCAATTTATAAATCTTCATCGATATTTGATTAGAGCAATAGTATTTTGTAGTATTATTTTTAATAACTGAGGTTACAAATCGTTGAAAACTTTCATTGATTTTCCTGAATTACATCATAACGATGAAAATCAGTTTATTAGCACCAATTAATTGATTTAACGATATGCGTATTAATTTATAATCGCGTTTATTAAAATTTGTGTGTAACCAATAAATAAATGCATTGTTTTAACGAATTATTCTTCTGATTTATTTAATGAATGGAGTTTATTGAATTTTTTTTCAGTGTACTAATAGCTGCCTCGTAGAGTTTGCTAATGGTGTTTATCATCTTTTTGATTTCGCTATGAAGATTATTTCTCGGTTTGACAAACTCGACCACTTCAATTTTCCTTCCAAGCCTGGTTACAGTGTTACCTTTACATTGTTACCTCTTAGAGAAGACGATGAAAAGCATTTCTTTAATGTAATGGATACAGCTCCTGGTTCGGAGATCATGGCACTCTTTTTAAATGGGTTTGTAGGTGTGCCATCTCCATACGCGGATGTATCACTACCTCTTTACTTGTAGACCCTATCTGTTACAGCGGCCAATTTTACTACGGTTGTAACATTACAGTTGCTGGTTTTCGAATGTTGGATCCTGCTTGCCCGGTCCAGATCAGTTTTCCAAAATGTAAACGGAAATGATGATTTCCACAGAAAAACTTTTTTCAATTTAAATTCGGCCTCCGTATATCCAGATTGATTGATCAGGATGAAACTTGAAGTGATAGCTTCCGTAAGAGGTTCTTCGTTTTATGCAAATATTTACTTTAATATTTATGTTAATTTACTAATTTACTAAACTTTTATTTATTAATAATAATTTTGTTTGTTGATTGGTTGGTGGTGAGCTGCGGCAAGATGTTGCTCCGGCAAATTTCAAATTCGAATAGAAAGAAGATATTTCTAATATTTTCTTCTTGCTAGCATAATTGCAAAACCATCCGAAACTGGTTTTGCAAGTTCTTAATTTTGTCGTTGTGCGGCACGAATTATTTCGGTACACCATATACTAAAATATGTTTCGTTTAGCGTAAACGTTCGGAATGCCATCTCTTGTATAATGTCCTGGTGTATGTGTAGATGCGTTTTACATGATTTTGTTTTGCAAAACCAATATGATTTTTCTGCATCTCTAAATGATTTGATTGTAGAGATTATTATTATGAGATGGTTGTATAACCAAAATATAATTTAAAATTGTTTAATGAGCTTTTATATTATAATTCTTAACTCTTTATTAATTCTTTAGCTTTCGGAACCTTTTCGGTTCCATTCTCAAAAGAATAATAAAACAATTTTACAAAAAAAATAATTTCTATACAAAATACAAACGAAATTTTTATAACCGTAAAAACTGTCGAGGAAACGAAACATAATTTGAATTTACTCCGGCAACATATCGAAGATGTTCTTCCTGTGATTGAGTATAGCGAGTTTTTTACAAAGGCGAATGAGTTTTTCCGATTATCCGTTTTAATTAATCCCTGAACTTCCAAATTATTCGCATTTTAATCATTCTATCGGTGTATTATCGCATTTTTGCCATATCTGGATATCACGGATCCTAGATAGAAGGGTGAAACTAGGACAGTGAATGCAGAACTCAATACCTAAAATTAAAATCGATATCAGAAGAGGGATCACAGGCTAGATTTTTCATAATAAATCCCTGAACTTCCAAATGATTCGCATTTTAATCATTTTATCGGTGTATTATCGCATTTTGTTATTCAACAATAATTGTTATTAACTAAATTTTATATTGTGTTTTTATTTCTGTCATATATATATAATAATTTCGCCTTAAAGTTTGCTCAGGTCAAGTAACACAATTAACGGTAGCACAATTTTAGTAAGATCTTCATTACCTTATATAGGCGAATGCAGTTTGTCCTAAATATAATGACGTCATTTAGGACAAAGTTAGGACATACTACTTTAGCACGTTGTTGTAATATTATATATCTTGTACAAATTGTTAAATACATTATTTGAATATACAAGATTGTTGTATATTATTTTGAATAATTCTTTATATGGAGAATTGTCCGTTTAACAGTTATGTGTACGGAGGATTGTCCGCTGAGAAATAATTTTGTGGTGTTTTTGTGGTCAAAACAAGCCGCTACAACATTTACGGAAACACGATTTTTTTTGTTTTTAAAAAGATTGTAATTAAGTTTCAACCCAAATTTATTCAGATAGTTTGTTTTGGAATCAAATTTCATACTTAACCGAGAGGGATTCTTGCAAAATTTGGTGGAAATATATGTACCGGAGCTGGCAGCTTCAATGGGAATTGCTTTTACAATTTTTGCAATGATCTTGAAAAGTTTAGCATTTACAAAAAACCTCAAAGTTTTAATCGATTCAAATAAATTTAAAGATATTTTCAATAAGCGTTGACCTTTTTGGATTTCTCGAATTTAAGCAGGAATAATGATTTTTGGTTATAGGAGACAGTTTTACCAAAAACTCTGGTAAGTAAAATTGTTCGCTTTAGAAATTAAGTATGGTGCATTAGAGATCTTTACATATATTCGTGGAAATTCGGGTATTGGCCACAACACATTCACCCCTCCATTTTTTATTTTCCAATGTGAGCACACCAGCGTATACACATATTTTAGTTGTAGCTTACATTTTGTAGCATCATTGTAGCCATGCAGAACGCTGTTCAAATATTAATGACCAGTGGTCAACATAAAGTTAATTGAAATATGTAGTTTTATAGCACGACAAAAATAAACATACAAGTTTTCTATTATGTTTTATGTATTTGTCTGTTAGTATTTAACAGGGGACGTACTCGTTTCTAATATTTGTGTTCTATGATAATGTGAATAGAATTAAAGTGAATTAAATCACACACAATGTGATTATTAAATTATTAGAATCGATGACAATTGACAATTTTATTGTTACATAGATAAATAGTAAATTACGTAATAAGAAGTATTTCTTGTTAAGCGTTTCAACGAAAATGAAAGTGTTAATATAATCGTAATCATGATTGAAATCGGTCATCAGGTCGCTCTGAACAATAAAACCATGAAAACTGTTTTCGATAAAAGATATTCTAGTAGAAAGTTAGTGGCAAGTGGACACATAAATATTGTTAGTGAGGCAAGTGAGCCGGATACTAAACTGACAAATACGAATAATTTTAATTTATTCGAAAGTAAGTTAGATTATTGTTGCTTCGAGACTATTTACTTATTCTTACTAGAATCATTTTATCATTTTAGGTGATTTCAAATCAGTCAAAGGAACCAGGTATTTCGTTCATGATGGAAGCGAATCATTTCATCAGATAATATATCCGGGTAAAAACTTTCTATTTAGTAAACAATTACGTTAACAATTTTGATTATAGTATTTGCTATGAACAAGTTTTATTCATTAATCTAGTAAAATGATATACTATATCCAGAAGCTAGTACTTATTGTAAATAGCTGTTTATGCTATAATTCCAAATTTACATAAAATATACTTGTACTACAATTTGAAGAGTAGGAAAAGCTCTGCCAAAGTTGTACATACTCGATAACATACACTAATCGTTGCGACTATTTTACAGTCTAATAAAGCCATTGCCATTATTCAATTATTTCACATTGTCAAATATTGTAAACATGTTGTCGTTTAAAATTTTGCCGGTTAGTGCTGCTATCTAATAAAAAATTGGTGACAACAAACTTTTTGTCTCGACAGCTGTAGGTGAAGGAAGTAAAATGGCACACAAAAGAAGGCAACACAGATGTATTCTGCTTATACCTTTATAATTGTAATTTTGTTCACTGTGTGTATACCTGGGGGACCAAATTTTAGTTTTTAGTAATTATATACGTTATACAAATTGATATGATTTAATATTATATAAACTTTCTAAAGGGTCTTCCAATAAGAAGTTTTTTTTAAATAGAACATAAAGAACTGTTCCGTCATTCGGGTTTTTTACATTAACAGTAGAAGGTTGACCATTTAGAAAATTGAATTCTATTTCGCTTCTAAATTATGAATCTGTAAAACAACATTTCGTAAAATTTGCGTTATTTCTGGTAGACAAAGTCGCCCGTCTGAATTCGCTTTTAAAAATTGAGTTCAAAAATTTGAGTTCGCGAGTTCAGTAGGAAACATACCGTTCTCAATAACTAAACTTGGCCACAACGACCACATTACGAATTTTACGGCCACTATTTGGTGATATGAATATTACGACTTGTGGTTGTAACAAGACGGTGCTATATGTCATACAGTTAATGGAACGATTGGTTTATTGAGAAACAGTTTTGACGGAATTAATTTCGTGAAGAAAGGATGTTAGTTGGCCACCAAGAACGTGCGATATAACACGATTAGATTAGTTTTTGTGGGAGTGTGAAAGATAAGGTTTATGAAAATAAGACAATCAATCGAAGGTTTCAAAACCAATTTCGAACGGGTTGAATAAATATAGAAATGTGAATAACATATATTTTTAGCAAAATATGTGTATAGTTTTTAATAAGAAAAACGTTCCTATTGGAAGTCCCCATACAATCCAAAATAATAATTACAAAACATTATGTGTATAGAAGCTTTTTGTATCGATTTTAACGTAATTTTGATCAAGCGTATGTTCTATAATTCTTCTCCTTTGCCATTTCATTAGAGGAAAATTTTGACTGCAGTTTTGTGTCGAAAATAGCGTAAACCATTGACTTGAGCAATGCCGATAATTGATAGAATAGGCAAACAATTCGTAAACAATGTAGACTAAATATTTTAGGAGTAGACAAAATTAAATTTTGACCAAGCAAAATGGTAAGATTAGTGGTAAAATGATTACAAATAAATTCAAATATTTTCAAGTCATAGTCATTAACTAACTCTAATATCACATGAATAGTACGTAGTATGCATACTTGTTAACAATTTGCCGTTTACATGTTTTGACACAGCTTTAACTATTTAGTCATTTCTTTTCGGAAATATAATAATTCCGGCAAAATATTCGAATATTCGAACAGCTAAAATGTTTACCGTTTTAAAAATCAAAGTGTCAAAAGTGTTACCTGCCAAAACAGAAATAACGGCAGATTAAAAACCACCAGCTCCTACTGTTTCGCTATTCTGTCGCCATAGATTTGTCTTAAATTTTTGGCCTTTTTTATTTATCCTGAAGGAACGAAATGTCTCGGTTATAATAGTGTAACCCAACTTTCGCAAGCTACATCAATCATTTACTTTCGATATCGAGTACTTACACTCGGAACTGTATAGAATTTTCATAGCATCACTATGTACTAAAATTTGTTATGTTCACTGATTGTGAATCAACTGTTTAAATGATGTGATTAAAATTATCACGTGTCCAGGGTCAATAAAGTAAATCATTATAGCAATAGTTAGTGCTCTTTCTTTCGTCAATATTTGGACTAACATGAGTTTCGCGCACTCGCTGGGGAGAGATAAACATTTGTTTACTCGGTAATATAGCGCACTCCACTGGCTCTCGCTACTGTGATCCCAGGGGTTTATCAAGATGCTCTAACATTTAATCAAGAATTGGTGTAATTTAATTAGTGTAATCCATTGTTGCTGGTATAGAAAGTGGTAATTTTAATTCTGGTTAGAGAATCAAGCAACAAGAATCAAATAAAATGTTGGTATGCAATTTCCTTTCATTGGTTTCATTGAGAGATATTTCTTGTGCAATATACGGTCTAGTCCCCGTTTGGCAGAGAGATTCATTCTTTCTATTATTTTCCACTGGAGTTACCTGAAACATCCAGCGTGCCTTCGTTTAAACTTTCGCGTTTGTAAGGGTTATGAACCGATGAACTTGTATAACGGTCATTTAGTGTTTCCCTGTTTGAAAAATTAGTTTGGAGTTTAACGTTAAGTGGTGTTAGTACATTAACAGTCTGGCAGCTCTTATTTAAAAATTTAACTTTGAATAAAGTTCTACTGCTAGGTATTCCCAATATTTTGTTGACTACCTGTCTTGTTGAAGATAGTAGCTTGATGCTTGATAACCGTTTCTTATGCTAAAGTGCCATTTATTCGTTTAAGAAAGCTTCGGAGGTACTATGAAGTAGTTAATCTTTGTACAGCCTCTACTTCAAATAGCAGAATCGCGTTGGTGCTACTCTCGAAGAATCACCCAAGATGGAAGGTGGATGAATAAATGGAAGTATAACCGTAACAAGTAACAAATTAGTAATTCACGTTTTCAAAAGCCTTTCAATTAATTTCAATGGTTAGAGGAGGTTAAAAATACACTAGAACTTTGCATGTTGATGATGGATTGCCGAAAAGTTAGATGGAGTGTGCTGGTTATTTGTGTTTATTAACATTGATGGAATTATGTTTGTGATTGACGGCAGCACAAATATTTCTATAGTTTTATCTAAGTAGAACACTTCCGTCCGTTTTCACTTCCGAAGGGGTAAGCCGAAATTTTTAAGCAAATGACTGACAGAACCCAGCAACTCCTGGCAAACAACTGGGCAGCTAAGTTTATCCAATACTAACACCATAGCTGTAGCCAACAATACATGTGAGATGGTTTTGTGGTTATTGAACTAGATTTCGGCTTATTGGTTGTAGGAGGTGGCGGATTTTACTCCTAATCCACCATCTCCTAATGTGATAAAATGTGGTGTTTATGATAAAAAACTTTACAGAAACCTCGAGTTTTGCACTTATCTACAACCTGGCCAGCTTTGAGACAATCGAAGTAAAGCTCGTGTTAGTAAATGCGAGAGCAAGATCTTTGCCTCGACCGCCGTAAATGAAGCAAAATGTAAGTCGAAGATGACACACAAAAGATGGGTTCGTCTTATCTTTATAATTTTAGTTTTGATACCCACCCAAAAGATGTGGGTGTGTTCTTGCTGTGCCTAGCACCCAACGTTCGTTCAAATGCAAATTTATTTTGGTAATCCTAAAAACCAAATGGGTTAAATCATGTAGCTAGCATTCCCACATTTCATCTATAAAAGAACGATTTCTGGATGGAGGAGATCTTGTTACCCGAAAGAATCGACTTGCTAAATACTATGAACACAAAGATCGAAGATATTATTTGAGAATGTCGCAATCTTCACTGCTGTTTACTGTTAAATTCCCTATTTTATATATAGCTGGCCTCTAACCAAGACCGTGGGGACTAGATTGATGCGCTCGTTCACGTAGAAAACGCGTCTAATAAATTTTTTTTCTAAATATTTCCAGTGCTTTTCATCGGCCAATTATTCGCCTTGTTCCCAATAAACGGGATCGGATCAAAACTCGCTATTGACTTGAAATTTAAAATGATCAGCATAAAAATTTTATACACGTATATGATACAAATTGCTGTCGGTTTTATGATCGCCATTACACTTGTGTGGATATTTGTAAACCGAATTGAATTTCATAAAACAAGTGTGATCATATTTTACGGAACGAATTTTATGGCCTCATTTCTATTTGTATCATTGGCAAAAAAGTGGCCGACACTAATGTTGTTCTGGGAGGAAAAAGAAATTCAGTTTCCCAAGTATCGAACGCTTGATGAAAATAAACGTTTGGGTCAACGTGTACGTCGACTGGCAGCTGTATTTTGTACATTTGCATTAGGTGATTACGATATATATTTGGAAATTATGCGATACACTTAATTTATTTTATTTGTTAGTTGAACATTTGTTATCAATAGTGTCGGGAATTTATAAAGCATATCGATGTGTTGGGATTTTTGACCCGATCGAGCGCTACTTTAAAATGTCATTTCCACAGTTGCTGTATTTTACAAATTACACCACCCCCAAAATAATCGCACCGCAAATTGTGAATATGTACACAACTTTTACATGGAATTTTATGGATTTATTTATAATGGTAGTCAGCATTTGCTTGACCGCACGACTGAATCAAATTAATTATCACATGGAACTAGCTGAGGGAGAAGTAAGTTCGATCTATTTTAAAATCCGCTTATTAAATAAAGTCTAACATTTTGTATATGTAGGCTGTACCAGATTCATTTTGGCAAATGAATCGTCACTATTATCAGACGTTTATTGATTTGTTAACCGTTGTCGACAAAGAACTGGAATATATAATCCTGCTGTCTTTTTCAAATAATCTGTACTTCATATGTTTACAGCTGCTAAATAGCTTGAAGTAAGTAACACGACTGCTAATAATATTATTAATATTTCATGCAAACTTTATGATTATCTATAAATTTCAGAACAATCGATAACATGGTGCATGCGGTATATTTTTGGTACTCACTGGTATTTTTAATAACACGAACATTTTCAGTGGCATTGTACATTTCGAAGATTTATGATGAATCAAAAAAACCAATCCGCATAATGTACCGTGTCCCGATTAATTGTTACACAAAGGAGTTAAACCGGTTTTTAACATTTGTGCAAAATGAAACAGTGGCATTGTCTGGAAAACGATTTTTTTATATAACTCGACAGCTTATATTGACGGTAAAATTTTGAGACTATTTTCGCGCATTTGGTTCGGTTGTAATCCAAACTAATATTCTGTTTTTACTCACCCGCCAATAGATGTAGTCACATACAAGTTTATATTGATTTTATACTTTGTAAATTGTTTCCATACAGCGCAAAATTTATACTTTCATTACAGTGAACCATTAATTGTGTTAAACATTTCATTTCAGATTGCTGGAACGATTGTTACTTACGAACTGGTCCTCATTCAATTCAACGACAATGACGATGAACAAACCAAGGACCCTTGTACTTAGATTTGTATTGAAAGGCAATTAATAAAATAATTTGGCAGATTGATAGTATTTATTTGAACTTTTAACGACAGTTAATAATTAATTTTCTTTTTAACCAACAAATATACTCGTGCTACTAGTAAGAACATAGTTTCATTCACTCAGAAAAATGTAACTTAGATTTAATGAAATTTCAATTTATAATAAAGAAATTTGGCCTATAGATTTTGAGCAAAACTTATATTTCTTTATGTTAAAAGATCTATTTTCTTTCATTTTAAATTTCAACGATTAAAGTTCATTTTCTTTAAATCAAATACATTTTCTTTTAGTTTAAATTACACATAAGAACTTCAAATAAAAGAAGAAAAAACTTTAATTTAAAATGAAAAGTAATTAATTTGATTCCAAAAGAAAGTTATTTATCATTTATCTTAAATGGACGTTTCCATTATTTTTAAGTCCATAATTCTTTAGGTTTGTGAATGTGTACTTAATATTAAAAATATTATTCTTTATGTAAAAAAATTAAAATATTTATTTGGAAGTTGCAGATCATTAAATTTAAAGAAAATTTACTTATTAACAAAGGCATGGTTTGGATCTTGGATTTTGGATCAATAATAAACAATATATTTATTATAGTCACAGGTACTTCATAAATCACAAAACAATAAATAAATTTCATTTTAAAGAAATTATAATTTTTTTAAAATTACAGTGGTTAAACGAGGAACTTAGTAATTATATATTTCAATTTGGTTAAATAATAAACTTAAAAACGTTAATAAAATTGTTTTGCTCTTATTATTTTTGTACCATCCCTTAAATGTCTTGAATTTAAAGGCGGCCCCGCAGCATTTAAGTTTATTAAATAGTATTGTTCGGAACAATTTCCTAGCGTGTGACAATGGTAATGGGGTAAGTATGTATTACCAGAATGGCGTTTAGAAATTGCGAAGAACTTCGTCTCAATGCAAACAAGATCAAGAATTTCAAATAATGCTAACTATATGTCATAATCTCTCAGGCTAAAATAGTAACCTACTTTAAGTTTGGTTCAGCGAAAAGAAATCTGACTCGTGTACTTCGCCGCAACTTCTGACGTATTGAATAATGATGAATATTTACGGTTTCGATCTTCACAAGTGAACGGATCAGTCAATAACGTTATATCACTCTCAAAAAATCCTTCTGTATATACTAATTTAGAAAACCGTAGGTAAGCTTTTATAGATAATGTAACTGGAATATTTACCCGCGACATAATATTTCTTGCGTACTGTTTGTGCTCTTGATGCTCACTTTCTAGTCTAAAACACCACAGATATTTTACTGGACCACATTGTCTAATAATTCGCGGATAGTGCAATAAAAAGTGGTATTTTGGTTTTAGCGATTGAAATAGCGAAACAAATGAATTATTATGAAATTCAATTAAATTTTTAAGTTTGTTTAACTCGCTTTCATTATAATCGCTGCGAAGCAATGCATCAATCAGTTCGATAAAAGTCAACAGAAACCTATATACTTTATCATCAGTAGGCACATCGTCACCAATAATTAGAGGCAGAAAATGGAACAGGGTCCAAGATTCTTTAGCAGTCATTTTGAATGTGGCATTTATTATTTGATTTTTATCAACTGGTTCTCCGGATGAACCAATTTCAATATCACCATAATTGAAAATCTGTTTTTTATAATTAAAACTTTTTAAAGTAAAATACTTACTTACGGCGTCCGGTCCATATGAATACCAATTATCAACGAAATCGCGATAACCAGCAACAATTGAAGCTCTCACATAAAAAATAAAGAACGAACTGGTTCAAACAGCCAGTCATGGTGACAACAAAGACAATATTCCAAAAGAAAGCAATCTCTCTAAGGAGGAAATAAGGCAGACGCTATTGCTTAAAAAATAGTAGCACATAACGATATAGCCATACAACAACTGACAAACAAGACAAAAAAAGGGACAAACAATCTACAGCCAGCAAATAAAGCAGCTTGCAGTCAAACATCAACCGGCAAACAAAGCGCTACACCGTCAAAAATAATCGGAACCTATCGACACAACCAAACAACAACAAGCAGTCAAAGCAAAAAAACGGAACAAAGCAGTCTACAGTCAAACAAAAACCGGCAAATATAACAGCCAAAGACAAGATAGTTAAGCTCCAAATTAGAACTACCACAGTTAGACAAGATTAAGTTACACCAGCGGTGCTAAGGCTGAATTATATGGTTTCTGTATCGCCAATATAGCATCACGTAAACTCAACCGAGAATACTACACACATAGCGTCACAGATAACAAACCCTTTAGCTCTTGCTTGCAATAATTTTGGTTGGAAGGATCCACATTTTATTTATATTGAATTAATCTTGGATCCTGATGCAACCATGTCAAACAACATTGGTCTGATTGAACCATTCAACTATGTTGGGCCAGAGAACAGCCAAGCCGGATTAAAACGTTTGTGGCCAATAGAGTATCTAGAATAAGGCATATCCTACGTACATGGCAACTCGTAAAGTCATATGAGAATCCTGCAGACATAACGTCACATGGAAAAGCCCATTAGATGACATTCCATTTTCAATCAACTAAAACGCACCGTCGCATATTGTAAGCGATTTATCTGCCACGAAACGCTTACAGCCAACAAGCCAGGTGTACTCTCCAATAGAGAAGCCAAGATGCAAAAATTATAATCCTCAAAATCATCCAGGAACAATTTTTTTATATTGAAATTCACAGCCTTAAACCCTCAACGCATTTAGACAAAAAAGCAGGCTCATATCTTTGAATCTGGCCCTTGATAACAATGGAATATTAAAAGTGAACGGTCGGCTACAAAGTTCCAATCTTACGCCTACCAGCCGAAATCGAATAATATTGGACAAACACAACATAATAACGGTGCGAATTATCGAAGATGCATATTTAAGGAAGAAATACTAAATTATTGACGATAAGCGGACAAATAAGCGGACGGAACAAATAATGATAACATTACCAGCTGCCAGAATACAACCAGGGAGTGCATTTGATAAAACAGGAATCGACTTTGTCGGTATTGGACAACAACTTAAGCGAATTTAGTGTTTTTGTTCAGAATAAAAGAAGGGGTGATAATGAATTGAACTTACTAACCACACCAGAAACAACAAAATTGTATAACTGATAGAAACATTGAAAGATGGCGAAGAAGTTATTCTCATAAACCAAAACATTCAGCATATTCATCATTATGCGATGATCCACCTCTCATTTTGGAGGGCTGTAACTATAGGAGTCATCTGAGTCATAAACAAATTTAGGCTACTTTCACCACTAACCCGACGAGAAGAAAGAATCGTTTAGCAGTAAAAAAATTTTATTATGTTCAGCGTAGAGCCCGGGAATATGTTGAGATAAACTCAACAGAGTCAACAACACATCTTGAGAATATACAACACTCAGAATAATCAGTCTGAAATATACAGTAAAAATTAATTTTTTTATATTTTTGTGTTTTGTCTATTTTATAAGAACAGTTTAGACAGCAGAAATTGTACAATATGTATTTATAAATAAGACATTTTACATACACATAAAACAGTATTAAAATATTTTTCAAGAGTATTAATCTCTCATTATCTGGACCTCACCAGTGGGAATCCAACTAATGATAGAACAAAATCAAAGCAGTGAGTCAGTCAGTCATTCTGAAAGATATTCTAAAAATAAAAACTTCAATAAACGTACAATGTACTCGTAGCATGAGATAAATGTGAACTTATTAATTTCTGAAGTATTTTGTAAAACAAAACAATTGTATTAAGGATTGGGGCTCTTATTGCTTATTCTTAATATATTTGTAAGTAAGACAACAAAAACAATTATAATACATTAAAAAATAATTTGAAATATTTTTAGGCAAACGAGAAACAATGAACAATCGACGTTGTACGCAATACTTCATATCTATTCCAACTTCGATTGCCTTTATTGCTCTCTAAAAAGGTTATACAAATTCTTGCAATAAATTATTGAAAATTCATGTTTATTAAATTAAAATTCTTGTTTTTAATTTTATTTATTTGTTGTTGTTTTCGAAAAGATTCCGCTTTTTCAGCTATAACAACAAGAACAAGCATCGTGTATTCATATTATTAGAATCCTATTGGGATGAATTGCGATTAAAAATTATGCGTTGCTGCGTAACTGATTGAATTTTATTGCCTACGGAAAATGTTGATAATTAGGCTTGTCTTGTTATAATACATTAGAATTTTTATACTCGGGAATCAATTGTACGACGATATAACACTTGGTGTTCTAGTGGATACAGCGTGATAAGCAAATTTGTCCAAAGAATTTCCGGCTCATGTCTCACTGAAGATTGTAATTTTATTTGGCAATTAGCTTAATATAATCACTGATGCAATATTCGTATTTCTACCAATACTGTAGTTATGTTATAAATTGAAATGAATAAAAAGATAATTACCAGCGGCGGGTAGCTTATTGCATAAAAATTCTGAATTATCTAAAAGTACAAATATGTAATCATCAATACAGAAGAAATTTTATGACCATGATATCTAAATGGAACAACGAAATAACAAATACATATATTCTCAAATGTATATACAGGGTATCTCAGAATTGGACGATCAAACGAAGAAGGGTGATATGGGAGCTCATTTCCAATAAAAACGGCCAGCAAAGTTTTTTTGAATTATTGATGGTGCAAAAGTTATTCCACTTTTAGTATCTTTTAGAGAAATCGCATGCGCGCCAAAACTTTGTTTTTTATTACAGAGTGGACCATCTGTAGGTCCTTTTTTCAATCGATGAATTTTAGTACTTAATGTTATCTGATCTAAAAAATTATTTTACATGAAAAGGCAAACATATGCCATTTAACACAACAATGCATTTTAATTGTCCAAATTTATTATGAAAATAATCGTTCAAAAACAACATTTCGTAAATTACGTGAGTGTTTTGGTCGACATTGCCGCCCTACTGAGCGTACAATTGGCAAAATTATTGATCGCTTTGAAGAAACTGGTTCAGTGGTAGGTCGTAGATTGTATCAACATGTTCATTCAGTTCGTACTCCTGATGCAGTGGCAGCTGCTAGTGAAAGTGCTCGTAATGAACCAGGCGCATCAACCAGGCACCGTTCACAAGAACTAAACATTTCACGAACCACATTACGACGCATTTTGCATGTTGATCTTCATACAAAATTCACCTAACTCAAAAATTGAAGCCACCAGACATTTAACTCGTCGTCGTTTTGTTAATTAGATGCTTGAACGAAATTAAGGTTTTCCATCAAAAATCGTCTTTAAGACGATCGCAACACGTTAACTGGTTTTTTGTGGCCATAATTGAATGAATTGCGTGTCAAAGACCTTTGGTTTCAACAAGACGGAGCGAAATGGAAATCGAGGGAGAGCTGAAATTGAGGTCATTGATCCGCTTTAATTGGAAAAAGTAATCGAAAATTTTGAAGTTCGGATGCAGGCTTGTATACGAAGCTGAGTTGGGCATATGAACGATATAAATCATTCTTATAAGCTGTATTATCTTCTGTCAAATAAAAACAATCGTTTTGTAAAGTCTCTTTGTTACTCACAAAAATTTGGTTGATGTTTTAGTGACGGAAGCGAGAAAATAATGTACTACAGGAAATTGACCCGCTATCAGAAAAATATGCGACACTAATGCAGATTTTAAAATTGTATCAAACACCGGGCAATTCACAACAGAATGTTTTTTATCAAATTTTTCACAAAGTAAGTCGTGTTTATTAAAAAATGCAGTTAGCAAAATTTCGATTTCTAAAATCGTTGCTTTGCCAGAAATAAAACAAAATGATGAAGAACAATGGTAACCTAAAGTATAACAATTTTTTTAAACAAATGTAGTAGCCCGAATTAAACAAAATTTGTGGTATATAAAGAAACACATTTTGTAATTCATGTTAGTAGTTCGATACATACTATACATACTCGAACGTTTATAATTAAAATGTTAATAAGCTATGCGGCTTATTCCCAACGCGAATATGCAGAAATACATTTCATTTATGGAGTATGTAATGGAAACGCCCGAGCAGCAGCAAGAGAATACCAGAGACGATAGACGGAACGGTTTCCCGATGACAGAAAATTTCAAAATATACATAAAATCTACAGTGAAGGCGAAGTATCGACGGAAAAATTTTATTCAATATTTCAATTCGACTGGGAAGTAATATTAATAAATAATTAAAATAAAACGCATTTGCTTCAGGCAAGTTGCGGATTCTCTCTCTGAAGAAATCCTGGTCTTTGAAGTAAATAAGCAAATTACGATCTCTGCTCGAGAACTGAACCGCTTTTCCGAAAGAGGCGACTACATCGACCGGAATAAGTAGTAATCTGAAGGAGCTATGTCTGGTGAATTCGGCGGATGGGGTAGAACTTCCCAGTCCTGTCCTTTTAAGTAATTTTTCACAACGCTTGCAACATGTGGTTTGCATTGTCGTGCTGAAAAAATAATTTGTTGTGTCTATTCACCCATTTTAGTTTCACCTGATTCCAGCAGTTCATAATATACCACACCTATCTGATCGCGCCATAAATACAGCATAACCTTATTGCAATGAATATTTCGCTTTGGTTGCGATGGACCAGCTTCACCAGGATTCGCCAAAGATTTTTTACCTTTGAGGTTCTAATAATAAATCCATTTTTCATCTCAAGTAACCATTCGATACAAAAAACTTTTTCTTTGTTATCTTTGAAGCAGTATTTCACAAAGGTCGGAGTCATGTTCATACACGCAATATAAAGGTGGCTATCGTGCGCCACTCCTTATTCCAACTAAACTATTGGTTTGTCGTCTATATTGAAATAACATTATCAAATAATCTGTCAAAATCATGGAAAGAATATTTAAGGCAAACTTAAGAGCCTTGGTAACAATCAACACCATGTGCAAAATATAAATTTTTAATAAAAAGATTAATGTGTTTGGCTTATATAAAAGGTTGAAACCGAAACTTTTAAGTCCTTGGAAATATGTATCATAGCCAATTCTTGCAAGTTCGCAATGTTGATATTCTTCATAACGCAGACTCCTTTAAAACTTTTTATAATTTGTTTTCTCGTTCTGGCTAGTTGACTGCAGAGAAGCATGATCTATTCACTGGAGGATGGACAATACGATTGATGATTTCGAATTGTAGAACCAGCAGAGCTCCTCAAACATTGTTAATTACCCGCCTGCATCTACCACTCTGTTTTTAAGATTCCATTTAGGGATTTTTAGTTTTAGTTTTAACAATTTCATTTTAATATTGAACTGACACTGAATCAAAGTATAATTTAAGTAATAGAAAACTGATTGGATCGGAACCTGGATTATCAATCCATATTGCACTTCTTCTACCAGCATTTAAGAACGAGTAAGAATTGGTGATTTTATCCGGTTGTGGCAACTGTTCCATAACCAGTAAGATGATCCAGTAGTTTTGACTTATAAGTTGTTAAACTAGATATTATTACATTTTTGATCAAATTTTGCGTCCCAGTTTGATGGTAGTTCATAAATCCCAGATAAATTAGTTGTGAGATGCATGTTACAACAAACGGCGCAAATGGTAAGGTGGGGTACTAAAACGCAAACTTTATTAGACAATTTTTATTAGAACCAATTCGCCGTAAAGACCAATCATTTGTATCTTTTAGATGTATGGTAACAACTACTACACAATCATAATTTTCTTTAAAAAATTATTGCTAAATTTAACAACCGTTTTACAATTAAGGGATTATAACTAGGACTTGCCTGTACATACTATTTGAAGGTGCTTCTTGGGTTAGGAAAAAACAGGCCCTTTATTTTACCATACATAATATAGATTTTGCAGTCCAAATACACAAATTAACAAATCAGGTGTACGGTGTAATAGATCCTGCTTACTTTTTCAAATTATTCCATTTCAAGTTATATAATTTTTTCAATTCAAATTCAATATTTTGTAACTCTTATTAACAGTTGCTTAAATTCAAGCCAATCACGCCAGAAATCCCATTTTGAAAATCCCACGGTTTTCTTATTTTGTCGAGTAGTATTTGATTGTGTAATTTTGTACGTCTATTTTGGGAGATAATGTGGGATTTCTGACGTGATTATCACACCAGAAATCCCATAGATCCGTTTAAACATTGAAGTATTATGTTTTACTTCAGTATAATTGTGTTAAACTGTGTATTCCAAAAACAATTTAGTTCTCCTCCAGAATTGGCCAGGATTGATCCTAGAACGGCCACATCTCAC
This sequence comes from Nephrotoma guestfalica, assembly GCA_963691935.1. Lineage (NCBI taxonomy): Eukaryota > Metazoa > Arthropoda > Insecta > Diptera > Tipulidae > Nephrotoma > Nephrotoma guestfalica. Next base: position 132,827,154 of record OY829914.1, on the reverse strand, counting down.
CATTTAAGCGTATTATGTGCAAAATCTGTTAATGTCGATTTATTATGTTAGAAAATATCGCAGTTCTCGCAATTTTCACAAGTAGATTTAAAAAATATGAACGATTTCTGAAAATCCAATGTTTTATTAATAAAATCACTTAAACTCGATGTACTGCACATATTGACCAAGATTTAGATAATGCCTACTTCCTATCGGTCAAAATCGAGCATATAAACCTTTATTTCATCCGTAATTTCAAAAAATCATTTTTGAAGAATAATTTTGTTTGGTTGAATTCCAGAAATCCCACGTTTTATTGATGAAATCGCTAAACTAGTTGAAGTGGGCATACTGACGAAGTTTCAGTATCAGCCATAATCAGCTGTAGAAAACCCTTATTCAAACCCTATTTTCAAAAGATTATTTGTGTGTGCCCGCATATCAACAAAAATTGTGTGGAGTGTCCCCGAAATGCTTGTATACTCAGATTTGTGGTGTCATCTCTAGAATTAAGTGTTAATGGCCCTTAAACATTCACAAGACCCGGTTTACACTTTTTATATTATTATTTCGATTTACACTAAACAAAAAAAAATTCACCGAAGATCGCAGTGATATGCCGCGGATTAGATTAAATTATATTTAGTGGAAATTATAAGAAATTCAACCCTGCCATAATTTTTTATGTAATTCTACACTTTTGTTAAATTGTGTATCTACATTTTTGTTAATTTGTGTAGCTACATTTTTGATAAATGTTGAAAACTTCACACCGGTATAAGATAGTGTAAGTTTGTTTTAATACGGTTTTTACTTTAGAGAGCCCCAAACTCCCGATTGTCGATTTTTAATTTTTTTGAAAAATGTAAATTAATTTGATTTAATATTTTAATCAAAATTAATGTGTTATGCGTAAATGTTTAATTATCCTGACCCACCTTTCATTGAGATTTATACGTGAAGAACAATGAAACATTTTGAGACAAGTCATGTCTTTGTCGTTCAACAAGTGTCTATATTTTAGTAAACTTATTTGTATTATCTTAATTTTCTCCGCTCTTTGTCGACTTCATATGGTAAATAGTAGAAAAATGTTAATAAATATGCAAGGTTAGGTACATAAAAGCGACCATAACATAAGGAAGACTAATGTGCATGTAGAAATTTTAAATTACAATAACATGTACTTAGTTTGGAGCAAAACTATTACAGCGCGACAATAATAGTAGTGTTTATATCGTTGCTTCAAAACCATTAGCACGATAAAATAAAGTACTTTATACACTGCTATATGGTACACAAATGGATAATTTTATTATAGAACAGCATCTATTTGCACATATTTTCTAGAACAACAAGATTCCATTCGGGGCACTAAAAATGGATTGAAATTGGAATGGTAATATTTGTATGAGAAATGGGAATCTAAAGCGCATTTAACGTATTCAATTAGAATATTATAGCTTCTACTTTTTATTGTTATTGTCTTATGCTAGTAGTTTATAATGTTCCAAATTATTTCTGCATTGTTTAATACAAAAAATACAGCTTTTGTATTAAACTTTTATTATTAAATTTTTTATAGATGCTTTACTCTACAGAGATCTTTTTTGTACGAGTAACAAAACACTTCACAGGAAGGTTGAAGTTCCGATATAATTGCTTAATAGCGTGTTTTGTTTTCCGTTAAATTGCCGGATGTTTTTTGAATTTCCATGAAGCAGTGCATTCGTTTGTATATCATAACGTATACTACGTAATACTACGTCAAATATGCACTATTTAAGAAACGTTTAATTGATATATCGAAGTAATATAAAACACTTTAAACATATTTTTGTTTATGGGTTTAATTGGGACGCTCGAAATTTGTAAGGTTAAAGTAGCCATGTTGTTAAAGCGGCATCTGTCAAAATTGTTGTGAATTGTTCAGTAGTGTATGGCAAATCACTATGGAAGGTTATAGCGTGTAACCGTTCTATTACTGCCTGCACGCACATGCTTGTTTGGTTTTACCGGGAGCTTCAGCTAGGGCGGTTCACGTAGAGTTGGCAATAATAAAGGTAACGAATTACATTAAAGTCATCATGTGCCCTTAAACCAAGACAACACTGGAAAAAAAATATCATTGAATCTACTACGGTAACCTATACGACCGTATAGGTAGCACCCCTATAACGGGTGATGTTCATGACCCTACCTCTAAATTAAATCTACAACCTTCCACCTCCCCATATGAAACTAATTAGTTGAACATCTCGTCGAAGCTCTTCTAAACCACAAAAAACAAAATAAATGAAGAGAATCTGGTGATTAAGTATTGCCGACGACTCTGAATTGTATGCGTGCATTCATATATAGTGGTATGAGTTTACAAAATTATTGAAAATTAAGCCTATGAAAAGTTATTTAAACATCAATAAGTAAGGTCGGCAAAAACAAAATTGAATAATAATAATAAGACTAACCGTACGGGATGACAATAATAAATAATAATACAACAAAATAATAACATGAAGACAATGAAAAAAAAATTATGGTGCTTGTCACTTGTAGCCTGGGTGAAGGTTACCTCGTGGTGATGGTCTGGTACTCCGTTAGGTTTCGGTAATTGGCCCCGTAGTTTAATTCCGTATTATGGCCCCACTATACCATCGGTTGATTTCGAGGTGGTTTTATAAATTTCTGCACAGGTGACCAACTTGATCAGGTATAGTCGACCCGGATTCCCGTGAAGTTAATAAGCCGAAGGTCGGTTAATGAAACTGCTACCGTCAATAGCGGGCTGCCTTCGAGTGAGGCAAAATCGTACACTTTCCTTTTGTTTTCAATTAACGCTGTGGGTGCGTTTGTAATTAGTTTAAGTGGTGACGATTACGTATAATACTACCGTAAGTCGCCGCCTCGATTTTGGTTAACCTCGTTCTGGTTCCTACGCCGTCCGTATGAATATTTACCCACACGCGGGTTCTTTATTGATGAAAGCATCACAAATTAGATTGAGGGCACCTTTACCACATTAATGCCGGTTTATCTCGAGCAAATCGCGGGTAGCCGTTATGATTACGTCTCTGGCACGGTGAACAATAATAATAAAAACGAGATCTCAAATTTTAGATATATACATAATATCTTGTTTTCAATGTTTTTTATTAACAATTAATAAATTTGGTTACACTAGTTCTATTATAATTTTTTATTGGTTTCTTTATACAGTTTTTAAAACCAAACTCGCACAATTTTTTTTATGATACACACAGTATTTAATAAATACAATTTTGTTCCTTTTTTATAATAGACACTCCTCGCACCACTATATATGACTTGGTTTAAAAATCACAACCAGAATCCCAAAATCATCCCCAAAAACCTCAATTAACCAACTCTTCTTCGTTTTCTTTTCAAATTTTTTTTTGCTTTTAATTTGTTTTAATTTTATACCATTTACTCGAATATATAAAACAATTATGGTACAAGCACGTACAGTCTGCCATACAAGAACAGATGTAGGTGTACGTTACAAGCGTTGAACAACGAGTGCAAATGAAGTTCTCAAGGATTTTTCAATTAATGGAAAAAGTTTAAGTATGAAGTTTTGTATCGAATAGTCAATCCGTCTAGATTGTAGAGCTGCCGGATTTTGGTGAGAAGAAGTTCTTTTTTATAAAAACTCGTCATATTCATTAAAAATGTAAAAAGGCATTCTGAACTAATTTTGTTTGAAATTTAATTTACAATCTTTCTGTTTTTAATCGAATTTTTGTAAATGTTATTTTCTTTTCAAAATATTTGCAAATAAACGAAAAATCATGCATGGAAGCTGCCATTTCACTTTTCACCATTAACACTAGCAGCTTTATACACTTCCACGTGTGCAAAATAATTTAACCGAATTGTGCTAAATTCATACTTTCTTTTATTATCCCTGCAATCTGTTCTGGGGCCAACGCTCTCCCAACTCTTTCGCGGTTTGCACCTTCCGTCCTTACTTTTACGCCAGTGTCAGCCAATTCGAGGACGTGCGGTTATATGTCCGATTTTAAGAAAGATGGGTTGGGCCATGAGTTTTGCACTCCAACAGGGGGTCATAGATATGTTCCATTTCATCACAGATCGTAATCTGTTGATGAAAATTCCCTTTGCATCCTGCCCCTATCGGGAGCGGAACCCGGTACCTCCCGATCCAAACGCCAAAGCTTTAACCACTGAAATTCACACTTAACCGACAAATTTATCGTCATCGCTATAGTAATGCCTCAACAATTTAAACTCAGCATAAGATTACTTGGAATAATTTTCGGACTTGCTTGTTCAATATTAGAGTTGAGTCTATCAAATTCCAATTTACATAATGATTTTTAAAACTTTGTCACAGTTCTGGCATGAGTAAATATGGTCTAACAACATGTGAGTCGTATTTTTCATATTTTTAAAATTTAAAAATCACTAATCACAATTTTGCCCGTTTCTCATCAATTCCGTTATGTTTTCCAACTAGGTCTATCAAATGCCAATGTTCAAGGGGTCAAGTCGCGTTTCGTGAAATAATGAAAATTAAATTTATTTTTTCATTAGCGGATCTAGTAGTTTGAATTATTCGCACACAATTTTAAATTCCACTATATGAAACAAAAATTTTCTAATGAGCAATTCAAACCTACTCGATTGAAAATGAATTATTATTTATTTTCATATTTTCAAGGAACACGACTTGACCCCCTGTGGCACTATTCTGGTAATTCCCCGGGAATAGGGAGCTGGGGAAAGAATTTATATGTAATTTATGTTCAAATATTTTTTTCCGGCCTACTGAGGAGAAAAGTTTGATGTAAATATTTATAGATTGGGAATAATTTTTCCATATCTAAATTGGCAGGGAAAATTATTCCCCATTTAATTTTGTTTTCAAAAAAATTAACACTATCTTTTTACATCAGCATGCCAGAAAAAGATGTTTAAATAAAAATTACATATAAAATCTTTCCCCAGTTCCCTATTCCCGGGGAATTACCAGAATAGTGCCACTGGTAAGGGTAAATATGCCCCCGAAACGTATGGGTGCAATGATGTGCAATGATACGCAACTCATAAAAGAAATCTTGACCACACATGTAAACATTCCACAAATATGACAACACACCGAAATTTCTAAATGAAATTCGTATTTGAGGTTTGTTCAAGATAGTAGAATTGATGAGTACCTTTCAAAATCTAGGGCTGTGTTCAATTGAGATATATAAAAATCATAACAAACGAGTTACTCGATTTTGTTAATCATGGCTTGAGAAAATATGACCCTAATACGTAAGAGTTGTGATTCGTTTTGAGTCATATATAATTATTTCGGAATTCATAAAGCCTGGGCAAAGAAGCTTGGATCACATGTAAACATTCCATAAATCCACTGCAATCCACAAACTTCTAAATCAATTCGTATTTGATAAGGCTATTCGGGAAACATATCGGTTTTGATGACAACCTTGCAATATCTCGAGCTGACTTTGGTTAAAAATGGCTTTTGTGTTTATCTTAATTTCGATTTTCGTTAAAATAGTTTCGCCTGAATGTTAGCTCTATATATGATAGATTACGTGACTAACAGTACATACATAGGTTTTCGCTAGGAAATATTTCACAGATGTAGAAGTGTAATTTTTTTCAAAAACTGTCCTAATATTTAACTCGCATCTTTCAAATATGAAATAATATTCGTATGGATAAACAGCTTATAAGAGCAAGGATTACATGATTGGCGTTGGCTATTTAAATAACCATCCTTTTAGGGAAACATTAGAACTTCCTGCAATAACACTATTTAGGTTAGGTAAAAATATTATTTAAGAACGAAAGTTTTCGCATTAACGGGCGTTATACAAAATTCAGGGGTAGTTTTTATCGTACCGGTAAGCACCAAAATGTGTTGTTAGATTATTATTATATTTAATATAAATTCTCTGTCGAATACAAGCCACCAGAGAGCGAGCTTTTAATATAAAAACAAACATCCCAAAAAGCGCATGATTTAGATTTTCTCTTCTACAGATTGTTCCCCTCACAGAAAACACCCTGCTATCATTCAGCGTTATAATAACATAGACAGTTAGTATAAATGTAGATGTGTGTCAGCTAAGGCATCTCGTTGCCTTACTCGTATTTATAAAAATAAAAATCTGTTGCTTTCCCTCGAAATTCAATTTAAGTTCATATTTTATTAAAAAACAGGAATTGTATTGAAATAAAAAATTTGCTTCGTTCTTCTGTTTATTCAAGCCACTCGGAAAACATAAAATTTAATGAAAGCTTTTGAAATTTTATTTAGTTTTAATTTTATTTATCTCAGTTGTTTATTTTTGTTGGATGCTGACCATAATGGACTTTATTTTAATAAAATTGTGTAACAGTATTATTTAAAATTAACAAATAATGCGAAAATGTGTGCTTTTATATTTTGCCTAGATGATGTGGTACAAATATTTGGGAGAGGAGAGTTCTGAATAATTGTTTCTGTTGGCTTTTGTCAGATTTTTATAAAATTAAATTAAAAAATATTATTTTTTTCGATCTGGTGCTTAACGATATGGTGCTTAACGTATATTTCGAAACAGTGTTTTTAGTACAGTTTGATAGTTTCTAATTTAATTAAATACTTTGAAAATAGTGCTTGCTATTTTATTATTTCAAAACAAAACTCAAATGTAAGACAGAAACAACACAACCAGTTGAACATTTAATTCATTTCTTAGAATAATCAAATTTGGAATGGAAATAGCAAGTGAGTTGAATAAATAAATAAACAAGGAAATAATAAATAAATTTTCTTTTGATGTTATAAATCAAATGGAATAATATAAAATGTACATTTTTCGAAATGAAAATTACGTTAGTATAAAAGGGTAACTAGGAATGGGGTTTACCTTTGGTGAACTCCTGAATTGTAAAATTGTAATTGATTAAATTCTGAATTCCATTTCAACGATGTAAGGTTCTAGCAAGGAGCAATGACATTGTATAATAGATTTAGCGTCACACTTAGATTTATCAAGTTTTATTAACTTAAATAGTGTATGATAAATACGCCTATGTTTATAATGACCGGTTGCACAGCAAAATGACTAACGACCGGTTAGCTGTGCGCCAGTTAAATGTTTTATATGAAATTTGTTTTCGCAATCAGAAAAAAAACAACGCATACTTGATTAAACATATTTTACTAGCTGATGTACCCGGCTTTGCCCGGGTTAAAATTGAACTGCTGAACTTTAACAGGTGTTTTCTTTATTTTATAACTAATTAGAAATACTTAAGTGAATTTAATAAAATCTATACAAAAATAATTTGTACAATACAAAAATAAGCTAAACCACACAAATTTTTAGATCTCCCTACTCTTGAGCATGCCACATACAACTATAGCCATGAGAGAAGCAGAAACTTTCCAAATTCACGCCAGCAAACTTAAGGGGTTGTTCTTGAGCTTTATTGATGGTTATGGCAAATGAAAATCTAACTTGGAACTGGACGCGTTTGAAGCTGAATGGGAGGTCGGCTGGTATCAACGGTATGCGAGGTGTGAGTACGTCCTCTCATTTTGCAATTCCCGTTAATACATTGCCTTCGATGGCATTTGTCAAAAGACTTTTGACACAGAGCCGTGTTCTATATCAGAGTTTTGGCGGGTTCAGATCCCGCAGAAGCATTATTGGTGATCCTATCTTCAATTTAAAGATATGAGAAGGTATTCCAGGTGGCTCCTGCCAGATGGTATAGTATACTCTTGTTGATCGTCCACCAAAAATGGCTTATTCATTTGAACGTGGTGCACCAGCTCGTCCCATAATTGCGCTCCCTCATGAATCCGCTGTGAATAATTTCGGAGCCACTTCTCTTTGGAACTTGCACTCCGAGCTGTAGCAGTGTCATACCGTTCATCGCTATGCACTTGTCTTGTTGAATGTTGTTAACATAATAGCGAAGAGGTTTCTAATTTGCACTGGCAGACACGTTAAAGCTGCACGCGAAAGTGTCATCTCCCAGTGTCGGCCATTCTCGAATACACCTAGCTTTTGGCATGCATCTCTGAATGTTTCGCAAACTTCGCCATCAACAGTTCTCAAAGCCAGGAAAGATGTTGATCCTCGAACAGTATGACAGCTCCAGTACATAACACTCGCCATTGTTGGGAAGGACGGTGTATACCCGGCCTAACACATCGCTCGCTACAGCATTTTGGCCAGGAATCGGCTTGCCTTGTTTCAATTTGCAAAATACTTTCCTCGAAGCATTCCAAGTATGATACTTTGAAACTTCTGGAGAAAGGACGTTAACGTACCTCGCAAAGGGATTTTGTTGACAGAGTTGGAAAAACCCCGTTAATGTTGTGTTCGGTGGTGCGACGGCAACTCGTTGGGCAGTATTGGCAGTGCAATAGGCTCGCTGCTCATTTTACAAGTGTACACTAAGATGGACAACATTCAGGTGGCGTACATGGATGTAAAAGTTTAAAATACTCCAAACCGCCTCATTGCTGCTGGTGTATCTGCCCATTTGACAGCTTGTGATCTCGTCTAGTTTGTTTCCATTACAGCCATATCGCTTCCCTTGTTCACATATTTGCAAATGTATTTGATGGATTTCACCGAATTGCAGTATTCAACGTTGATATGAGCTTGGAACATCTTCGAAAGCAGCAGCGAGTGTGGCACCACCCACTTGTTGTGTACTTCAATTTCTTGGTTTCCATGCATTATCAATGTGGCCGTAAGCCCTCCATGGTCCGGTTCTCGTCTCTTATATCAAGTCTATGGGATATTTTTTCGCGTATTTTCGGCTCTTCATGTCACGTATTTCCGGCCCCCTCCGTGCGTTCGGATTGAGCTGTCCACACGGCTCTTCTTGCTCTGCATTGGGAAACTCAACGGAGATAACACTGTCAATTTATGTTGGTCGAATTTTGTTATTTAACCACAGGAGTATATGAGCATGTGGCAGTCCTCTATTTTGCCACTCGATGGAGTGCATCCAGCAGCGAGCTTCTCCAAATATGTTGTGCTTTTTCTTCGTTAAAACGTCCATCAACTTTGATAGCTTTTGTTGAAACACCCTCGCTGTTAAATCATGACGATCCACTGATGTCTAACCGAATATAAGCTCTTGTTTAATCTCAGGCCAAGTGGGATTGCAAGTGAATGTTATAGAGAGGTACGGACGCCCATAAGCTCGAACATATGTCATGGTGTCTTGAGCATATTCCTGCATATATATAAAACTCCCTGTAAAAGTGGCAGGTAAAATTACCAATTTGCTAATATTAGCCACGGCATCTCGCAAATTGGTGTATTCATCCGCGCGGAGCTTCGTTTGATTCAGCCAAATATACAAAAGACGCACACTTTCGATTTTGACGTACATATCTACAATGAACTGGTGGAAGAGCTGGCGAAAGTTGAGAATGTGGTTAGTTTGCCTTTCACGTATCATTATTCTGTAGCCGTAGAATTCCATCGCAGAAACTTTTTTGGTTTTAGGCCAGCCAAAGTAGCGGTGTTGGTTTGCATGACGTTGAAATCGTGACCATCCTCACCTCGCCATATCATAAACGGATACAGCAGGGCGTCGTAGAATCGATGTGACCCAGAGGTCCATTACAGCGCCTCACCATGTCGCTGAATAATGAGATTCCGCCTTTTGAATCGGTCGCCTACCATAACAATAGTCATTCTACTAATTTGAGGGGCATTGAAGCGACATTCGTGCTCTCCAGCCGGTCTTTTGTCAGCACGAATGACGATTTTATATTCATCCGTCGGCAATTGCTCCCGGGCGGTTGTGAATGTATTAACCAGGTGGCCATGGACATGTAGGAGACCTTGAAGATGTTCAACAATATTACGCTTTATGTCGATAATATTCTGACAGCGTTGATCTGCTTGTTCTTGTTCGCTCTTCATAAAATAAATTTGCAAGAAGTTTGGCGATTCATTTGCACACAGAAAAAGTGAGACTATTCGGTGATAAATTTAAACCTGGATTTTGAATGTGGGCGTGAAACCTGATGTATCAACATAGAAGTTGCCCCGAATGATGTCATCTGAAAACAGGAGTTGTATTTTCGGGTATTTTGTAGGAAATGTCTCGACTCAGCTGTTGTTGCGATCATATATTACTGGAATTCATCAGGCGAGGAATCTAGTAATGGAAGCCTCACTTTGCAGTATATTTCGGGGGGCTCACCTTTATACTTTTTGGCAGAGCAGTGACCACATATCTTGTCCATTTAATCATAAAATAATCGTAATCGTAAAATATTTCCATGGAATAAAATATCTTTAAGCAAGTTTACGTTGAATTGTTTCTGATTGAGAAAACAGGGTAAGAACCAAACGCAAATTTTATCGATTAAAAAATCAATTAAATATCCATTGTAGCAGGTCTTGGATTTTAATGGGTGATCAAAAAGCAAAACTATAAAAATAATATTTCTTGAGTTCACTTTAAAACCAAAATAAGTCTAGCAGCCTTTCCCTTCCCAAACTTATCCTAAAAAATTATTTTCTTATGTTGATATATTTTAATTGATAAATTATGTGCGCGGTCGGATTCATAGGATTCACGGGATTCCTAGGGTTCATGGGATTAACGTGACTCGCGGAGCTCACGGGACTCATGGGGCTCACTGGACATATGGGAGTCATAGGATTTACGGGATTCATGCGATTCATAGGATTCACTGAAGTCACCGGATTCATGGGACTCACGGGTTTCGCAGGACACACGGGATTGATGGGATTCACGGGACTCATAGGATGACAGGATTCACAGAATTCACCGGATTCACGGGATTCACAGGATCCATAGGATGCATAGGATTCAAAAGATTCACGGGGTTTATAGGATTCACAGATTTCCACGAATCCCGCAAATTCCGTGGATCCCACGAATCCTATGAATCCCTTGAATCCAACGAATCCTATAAATCCTACGACTCCTATGAATCCCATGAATCCTGTGAATCCCATGAATCCTATGAATCCTACGAAGCCCATGAATCTCATAAATACCACTATCAACATGATTTCCATGAATCACATGAATCCCACGAATCCCATGAATTCCCCCGAATCCCATGAACCCCCCGAATCCCATGTTCTCTGAATCCTTTGATTCCGTGAGTCCCACGAATCCCATAAATCCCCTGAATCCCATAAATCCAAAATCCATTTGATTCTTAGGATTCACAGGACTCACACGACCCACAGGACCGATAATACCCACGAGATTCACGGGGGACTCATGGAATTCATAGGATCCACGGGACTTAAGGGACTCATAAGATTCATGGGATTCACGGGAATCACAGGATTCATAGGATTCACGGGACAAATGGATTCACAAATTTCGTATAAAATATTTAACTGGTGCACAGCTAACCAGCCATTAGTCATTTTTCTGTGCAACCGGCCATAAGAGGCTTAAAGAAAATTCGTAATCTTTATCTTTATATGTCATAGATACCTCTAAGTTTAGTATGAATTTGATCCTCTTGTAATGCACCGAATAGGGTTAATATATAATAATATTTATGAAATAGGTTAGTTTAAATTTATTTAAACTATTATTTATCATTATTTATTTTGTTATATTAAATTTTAATGGTACATCTAATTCTAATAAGATTAAGGACATTTGTTCTCAAGTTCGTCGGCATTGATAATTAAAAAGTTACGACTTTGGAAACATGCTCGATTGGCGATAAGAGCTCCCTCACCAACTGTGACATCACTAGAATTAAAGCGGCCTCTTCGGTACACTTCAAAGCCTACCGGAATAATCTCTTGATTGTTGAAGCTATACCATTTAACCAGGTCTCATTGAGTGCAATTGCATAATAAGGCAAATCACTAGTGTTAGGTAGAGCAAGAAGACTTCTCACTCACGTTTTGTTAGAAGATTTAAAGCGCCCCGGGTTTTTGTTAAACAGTAATTACAACTTGGTCACGTACTTTGCCTATTTTGGAATATTAAATTTTAATTGTACATCTTATTTTACTTAGAAGAAAGAAATTTGTTCGATGTATAAATGCATTTCGTTTGTATTACACCACAATGCAAATCAAGGTCATTTTGGAGAAAAACGGAATCCGTCGTGCAAGTAATAACCCGCGATATTTTTCGGTTATCTGCGAAGCAATCCAAAAAGAAAACTTTAATAGCTAGAAGAGACGTGGAAATTGAGAGCACCCAAAAGAACTTGGTATTCATGGCCACCCAAATAAGAATTAAGTCATTTTAAACTATGAGTAAACACCCGATATCCCTTTTTTGAGGATAACACTGTGGGGAATCTTGTCAAATCCTTGTTTATATTGGGAAGGACTCTCCAGAGATAAGGAAAAGTACCGCATTGTAAGTGTTCAGGATCATCATCGGAAGCTGAAAGAAAAACATAAAGTGTTGACTTAGATCACAATTTAAATGTAAATACTTATCTATTTTTTTATTATTCCCATTCTTAATTATATTAAATCCTGCAATTGAATTTGTGCATTTCGTATATTATTAGAAATTAGATTGATTTAATTTTTTTGTAATTAAAATTTACTTTCCAATTCCAGTATTGTCATCATTATTCATTAACATTAGAACGCTGACCTATGTTTTGTTTATATTTTATTATTGTGAATTTCAATGTCAACCTACAGTACCGATCTTTACAGCTTAATATGTATTTACAAATCGAGTTGCCATCTATGACTGGATTATTTAATTAATTTTAGTTTTATTTTATAAACTATGAATTATATTTAAAATCATGGCGGATACGGTTTATTTGATTGATTGACATTTTTAATATTAAGAATAACCAAAATTTATAACAGCTCGTTCACTTTTACTTAGGCAAGAGATCTGTAATCATGAATTTTTTGACATCACACATTATATAATCAAAATTAATAAAAAAATTATTTCATAACTTATTGAGAAAAAGATTCATTTTGTTTCATTCTTGTTTAATTGATAATTTGGAGACACATTCGCACAGGAAAGATAAATTAAAATGGGCGGGGTTGGGAATCGAGAGAGTCTTGCAAAATTCCATTTTAACTACAGGTGGAATTCCATCAGAACCTGACGAAAAATCCTATTTTAAATATGAAATATATTTAGTTACAATATTTGGGCTCAACCTAATATGACTTATTTCAAAAATGTAATTGACTATTTAATTCAATTTAAATTAGGTGTATTATTATTATCTGTAAAGTAGATGAAAAAAATGAGGAGAACATATTCGGTATATTTTCAGGATGGTAAGTATCTCAGTTTGTACGTCAGTTTGTCCGATTTGTAGTCCGAGATACAATTTTTCTGAAAATTTTACAGTTTGTAATCCAAACTTCAACGAATCCGGTGATATATGTAAACTGCACGTGAGATTCAACCGACTATATCCAAGTAATCCCAGATCAAAATTTTCTGAAAATCTTTTAGTTTTTAGTCAAAAATTCATCGATTCCGGTGATAGATGTGAAGTGCTCGTGTATTGCCTATTGGGGAAACTTGAACGACTATGTATGGATAATTCAAAATAGGATTTTTCTGGAAGCCTCTCAGTTTGCAGTCCGAATTTTAGCGAATATTTCAAGTATTCGTTAATCACTGTGAGACGAGATTCAAACGACTATATTTAGATCATAAAACTTTCCTTTGAAAATTCGATCTTTTGCTATGATATATAATAACAAAATGTGGAAGCCGCGCTTAGTTCGATGGACATCTAATTCACAATTAATTTAGCTCAAAATTTTTTAGAATGTTTAACATTTAATACAATGGTGTGTTTTGTGTTGCTAATTTCATTTTGTTTGTGACACAAATTTGCTTTACAGTTATAACTTGCATGTATTTTGTGTCATGACAGAAGTTCTATTGCCATTAGTAAAAAGATCAAATTTCGAACAGAAATGTAATTCGATGCATTTTGTGATTGTGGTCTGTTGTAATAAATTGAGGAATTCAATATCCGAAAAATATTGTTTTTAAAGGGTTGCACTCCTTAGGATAGTTTTTTTGCGATTGAACTATTCCGATCTATTGTGATTAATTTATATTTAATAAATATTAACAGAAATACGAAAAGTGTCATGTAGCTTTGTCCAATGCTAGTCCATACACGAATTGCAGCTTAATGGGAACCGCAAAAACAGTTCCTAACTGTATTACAAATTTGTAATTAATTTGTAAATTCAAATTCTATTACTATTTTGTTTGCCCTCACTGACAGCAGAAGTTTTTGAGAGTGGCTCAATGCAGTCTTTAAAACTATTTTTTTCTTCGATTGAGCTTTGTACTGGTACCGGAACTTACAATAAGTAGACGGCGAAGCCATTTCCGTTGAATTATCAACATCAAGTTTGGTTCATATTTCAGTACTGTGTCACATTTGAACAGATATAACATACCTACGAGTATTGCCATGGTTTGGCGGTATTTCTGAATAATACAGAAACCTTACGTCCTTACAGCTGTCCACCAAATTTTTATACTGTAATCATAAAACAACAAAACTTAATTATTCATTATGTTTACAACTTCAACTGACGTAAATTAATATTTTTTATATCATCTAGTTGCATAAACTCAACATCAACTGTTACTGTCCTTAAGGATCTCCAAATCCTTCAAGCCATAATATTTGATTACTCATTTTGTAGCCAAATTTGATTATCTCAACTCAAGACAAGTCTATTTAAATCGTTTTTAGTGTACTTTTCCGTTTGTATTTTATAATCCAAGGATGAACCAAAGTTGAATGTTTTATTTTTCATCCGAAATTAACATAATTTTGTATCGGAAAAAGGCAAAAAAGTTTACAAACAAAATATACAGTCTTTTGCTTGTCATCAAGCTTGATGATAGGAATTTAAATGATGACGATGAGATTTCTCGTTTTTGTAGAAAATCGAAAACAACCTTCCATCATGACTGGTTAAGTAAGCTATGTATAAAGAAATATAGAGAACGTTAGAAAAATTCCTAAATAAATTAAATTACCTAGAAATGAGAAAAGCAGGAAAGAGAAAGTTATATGTGATTGTAATTTAAAATTACATAAGAAATTGTTAGTTATTTGTCGACACGAAGAGTTTTGGACTCTATTATTAGCAAGTGAAGTTAAATTAAAATAAATGTAAGAATGCTTATTTACTTAATCAACTAGATACAAATCTCGGAATACACCATTTATCTTTCTGGTTGGCAGTGTAACTGTATTCTATTTAATTGATATAAATCTTAAGCAACGAACTTGAAATACAAATGTTATTTGAAATGACAATTTATACACTTGACTTTTGAGATTTGTAATCGTGCTTAATACACAAAAAGGCTTTTCCTTAACAGAAAATAAAACACATTATTTTAGTTTCTCGATTTTATCACCAAAATGTGTATAAAACAATGAAAGTCAAAAGTCAAACAAATACCAAACGTCAAGAAACCAAAACAAAAAACTGAATCAAACGAAAGATCAATTTCCTTTCAATCAGCATCAAAAGTTATTTGTCAGTAAATTATTTTTTCATCGAATTTTATTTCTATCTTGGTGTTGGAAACTTGAGTGCTCAATAATCGATTGTGTCAATTTCACAAAGGCTACAGAAAAAATGCTCCATGAGTAAATGTGATGAAAAGCTAAATAAAGTTTAAATGGATATAATCTATATATGTTGGTATAACTATTAGGTGTTGTATGTATAAACAATTTTTTAAAGGAAAATATTTGTTACAAAGATACTATAGAAATAGAAATTGGAGCAAGTAGAAAGACATTAATTTTTTCTTTTCCGTTTTTGGGCGCTTAACTGTGCGTTAAAAAAATATTTGCAATAAGTTGATTGCTTAAAGGGGATACAATCAAATCGTCTTGCCTATGGTTATTTGAAAAGCGATTATTATGTAATCGGATTATTCATATTTCATCTTATATTTTTCTAAAATAGGTTAGGAGGCTAATCCGCTAATAGGTCATTCTTTGGATCGATTAGAAAAAATGGTATAGGAGAGCTCTAGGGGAGAGATATAATTTAATTACAATAAACATGATTTCGGATGTAAACAAATGAAATTCGGGTCACTTTCAAAACATTGAATAGACTCTATTGTGATATTATAGAGATTAGTATATTAAGAAAATTTTAATTTAATTTTAATTTGCAACTTCTGGTAGTGTTTTCTCTTTCTAAACGTGTCTCATAAAGTGTGATATACAGATAGATTTGCAGAACTCAGAAGCGTCGTCTTTACTTTCAAATGGTGTAGCAATCTTCAATACAGTACTTGATTCAAGAACCTTAATTCATACTGGGGTACTTGATTCAAGAGCCATATTCAAGGAACTTAGTCCAGGGAACTGTAGTATCGTATTGTCTAGTAATTTATCTGCTCAAGTAGCAATAATATGAATTTCAAACCCCTAAGCGAAATCTTCTTTATCGAAATTTTAGCAGCTGTAGTTGAGTTAAAAGAAAATTAATTAGGCGATGAGATTCGAGTAATTTCTAAGTAGAAAAAATTTCGAGGATTCATAAACTCAAAATACCTTCGTGGCGGTCATAATACTACATAGTGAAATAAAATTTACCTATAGATAGCCTATAAATCAACCCAGCCTAGAAATCAAGACCCAGAGATAAAGACTTCTATAGAGCTTTTATTTTATACTGGAATTTATTTTGGATCACCCTTTACAAAAATTCTGAACTTGTTTGTCTTTAAGGTACGCTCTATAATCGTGACGAAAAAAAGGTATTTTTATACCTAAGGATTGAAAGCTAAGGTATTATATTTCGAAATGTTTAGGGAATATAAGTGTTTCCTTGTTCTTGCTTAAATGTTTAGAAGGCCAAATGGATGTGGTATGCTTAGGTTTAAGAGTAACGCCAACTGATTTTACTGTGAAGGATATACCGTTGAAATGTTCACTGTTGTTAATATATATATATATATATATATATATATATATATATATATATATATATATATATATATATATATATATATACATATATATATATATATATATATATATATATATATATATATATATATATATATATATATATATATATATATATATATGCCCTATTCTATTCGGTTGGATCTAGAGCTCTAACAAAACCCATTGAAGAGGACACCGAACAAGTGGCGTATACACCACTATAGTGGTTAAACCCCCCACACACTATAGTGGTTAAAATATCACAATTGAATCGGGAGGTATTTATTTATTTTTCTTCGTTGATTACGATTGGTGGCATGTGAATAAACATAACAATACACCTCTGTTGAAGTGCAGAACATACCGATCCATCTTGCGTGTCAGTGTACTGCTTGTCGTAGAGCTTGCTACTTGCAGCAGATGGTATGTAAGATATTATTGTGTGAATCAGTAAATTAGTAATGAAGTAAATGGGAATGGTTGTGATATTTTAATTGGCCATTAAGGCTATTTAATTCATTACATAATTAATAATTTTTAATAAAAAATATTATAGCAATAAAAATTTCTTGAACAAATATACTGGTTGCATGTCGCGATATTTAGACTCATTATTTCCGTTGCTGCCTTGGCTTGGCAGCCTAGATTTAAAACGGATTGGTATACAGGTGGTACAATTGTTTAGTTGTAGAGAATAGTAGAGACTTGCGGGGGCTATGCATACTACACTGGCTGCTGCACTGGGGATTACTTTGGTTGTTCCACTTATTGATCACTGAATTTAGAGTTGTGCAGTATTGCATTTAGGCAGCCTTTCTCTAGTATACCAGGTATACAAGTATGAAATGTGGATTTCAGTTAACCAATTGTGCACTAATGCAGTTTGTGCTATAAAAATTTGACACTGCGCTATTTTGTTGTGTCACCAACAATTGTCAGACACACACGAGTGATAAATTGGAAAGGTGTGTAGTATAGTGTTTTATTGATGTGTTCAATATTTCGAAATTTATACCTAACAAATGCTACTACAAAAAAAAATGCTACTGAATCATACTGATTACTTCGAGAAGCTTATGATGAACATGCTCCATTGTAAGATACGTATGAACGATGATTTCGGCGTTTCAAAAGTGGTGACTACGATGTAGTAGACAAGGAACGTGGAAAACATCCAAAAAATACGAAGCTGTGGAATTGCAAGCAATGTTGAACGAAGATGATTCGAAAACACAAAAACAACTCGCCGAGCAGCTGAACGACAGGCAAGTGGAAAAGCGCAAAAACTTGCTCGCGCGGTACAAAAGGAAGTCATTTTTGCAACGTATAGTTACAGAGGATGAAAAGTGGATTTATTTTGGGAATCCCAAGCGCAAAAAATCATGGGTGAACCCAGGTGCACCATCCACATCGACCGCAAGACCGAATCGCTTTGGCAGAAAGACGATGCTCTGTGTTTGGGACGAGAGGAACGTGGTGTATTATGAGCTATTAAAATCCGGGGAAACGGTTAATACTAAACGTTACTAACAACAATTGACCAATTTGAACCGTTCGGCAGGAACGGTCAGAATGAAAAGGCCAGAGTACCGATTGATGGGTCACGCACTTACTGAGCAGCGGTTTGGTTCGTACCGTGAAATGTGAAAAAATGGCTCGAATTTGGTTCGCAGCAAAAGGGGAAGATTTTTGGCGTGATATTCACAATAGCCCTAAAGATGGGGAAAATGTATAACAAGCGATAGAGAATACTTTTAATAAAGAACTTTTTATCATTCTTCCGAATTTAACATGTTTTTTCGTAAAAATATCCGCATTTCATTCTCACACACCTGATATAGTGCTATTGTATACCATCGAATCTGAAGGGAAGTAAGCAGATTTTTTTTCAATTTGGTTTTTGAATCGATGGCCACAAGTCATTCTTTCTGGAAATAAATGAACGATAACATGATGTGCCATAAAATATTGCCGATGCTGGCGTCGGCGACTTCCTTAGACAGTACGTCACTATCTTTCAGACTGAAATGCTGGCATCAGTAAAAGCATAGCTGCCTACAGGCTTAGAAACTATTGGGTTCAATATTTTTTTTTATTGGGAGTTCACTTGTTTGGGAGATAAATTACACCTTAAAGGAGCTCGATAACAAAATAAAGTTTCACTTTTTCATAAAGTAGTTTCACCAGGCAAACGATAATAGAGACATTAATTTTTGTGGATCTTACCCATGTCTCAGTTTGGTACATTTGTATAAATTGCAAAAGGTCGGGATCGACCTACCTAAACAATAAATATGTTTTACTCAAAATAGGGTCATTACATAAATAGTTTGAGAATCCAAAATATAAGCGAACAATTACTTTACTCAAAAATTGTATGGCTCATCGTCGCACGATGAAGTTTGCAAAGTGATCTCAAAACAGAAAAACATCAAGTCTGGTGATGTAGATTGAATTTCATGTGAAATTTAAAAATACGATCGATGAGCGTACGGTCGGTAGCGAAAACCCCAAAAGAGTGAAGATGACTCTGATTTACCCACTACATAAAATCAATTTCGGTTAAATTGAAATTACTAATGAGGAATAATTTTGTAAAACACTGGTTCCAAAGTTCTTGGCTAATGCGGTGACAGCAAAGATTTTGATTTCTATTATTTCGAAAACGTCAAAGTGGCCGTGGTATTGTATAAAGTGCAATCTGAAAATTTAATAATCGAACATTTTTTGATGGGTCATATATCGGTATTAACTCGGCGAATATTGGCTTCCATAAGTTATCAACTGTTTCTGGTTATCGGCGTAGACCGCTATTGGTTGCCAATTGCTTATAAAACGTTGTGGCCGGCAACGTTCTTGAATATATGCCATGAACCCATAAAGTAGACCAAACACAATTAGTGTTATTAAATCCCGGATAAAGAGAAGTGCTTTTATTTAATAACATATTTTTGATGGTGGACACGAATGTCACCGGGCGTCTAGATACAAATCTAGTGACATTTGCATAGTAATTTTAGGTGAGATAGGTACCTAATAGAAGCTTTAATGTTGTGCGCAAAAATCACAAGCTGAAAAATTTACTTTGAAACATAAGATTGACATAATCTGTTTAACCGAAATATTTTTAAAGGCTCACCAGTCTAATGACGCGTTTAATATTCCGGGTTTAAAAATTCGCGTATTATGTTATCGGCAAATTCGGTTGTTTAATGGAATCGGGAGGTAATGAACAAGGGAGAGGAGTAAACGCATTTGGGTGATGGCTGAGTGATAATTACCTGAAAGGATAATTGGCTAAAAATACCTGTTAATGGCGGGGAGTATTTGCCGGGGGTACAGTATTAGACACGTTATAGGACAGATTATGTTTCTTAAACCAATGGCTCTTAAGGCCATTGAACAAATTTGGTTCTTCCTCTTAACTACTCTGTATGTTTCTACAACGTTACATCAAAACAACAAAAATTATGTTTTATCACAAGACTCCTTTTGTACTATCTTGCATATGTTAGTGTGTATTGTAATTGTATTTTGTAATGAAAGAAAACGTAAATGAACAAACCATTGAATTTTAATTAGAAAAGAAGTTAAAATTCAGCATAGGCAAATTAAAATTAAACGGGAAAAATATTTTCGGAATTATAATTTAGAAAATCAAAGAACTTTTAATGTGAAAAATTAAAGTATTTAACCCTTTCTTTTAATTCATTCCATTCGTTTACCTTTATGATCAAATTTACAGACGTTTTAATGCGATTATTATGCTTATTTTAATTGGTTCGTTATAAAACCTTTTAACAAAAATTTAGATGTACAACCACGAATTAAGAATTCATAACCACAAAAAAATTTCAGAATCAGTTTCTTAAAATCAATTTCCTGCCATAAGTTAAATTGTATGCCTTGGTGCAATCATATGTTAATAGAACTTCACAGGCTAGATAAAACGGAAAATGATTTTGATTTTGGTACAAAGATTACCATTTTTGTTTTTTGAAATTTTTTGATCGTTATTATCGCCAACAATAGTACAACTTTTGTTGTTTAAAAATTTGCATACCAGTAAATAAGATGGATATTCCAAAATATTTTTGGTTGGCTGCCAAAACAATATAAAACGGCACACGTAACTCATCTGCAAAATATGATTTATTAGCATCTTCTGCGAAACCTAGAACAACCTAACCTGCTACTAAAAGACAACAAAATACTAACTTCATTTAAATAAATCGATACAAACATGTTAAACTCCAAACAGATTAAAATTTGAGAAAAGTTTCCCTATAAAACGAAAAATTTATTGGATGTAACTCCCTCGTTATTTATTTGAATTGAACTAAAACTTTGAAAATTTAAATCCATCCGCAATGTTTTGGAAAACGTTATTGAAAAATTAAATAAAGTTTTATTGTTTTGAATTGTAGAGACGGTATCGAAAAACTATTTTAGTACATAGAATATTGATTAGCATATTTTACCAATTTAATAATACAGATTATCGGTTAAATGATTGGCTTTTAGTAATAGTTTATGGTTTAACATGAAAAGTTTTTTGGGTTAGGTATATAAATTGAATGGAACATCCTAAATTAACAGCACGACATTTTCCAACAATTTTCAAACATTTTAGACATATAAATGTTAGATATAAAGGTAGTTGTTATAGTTTTTTCATCATCAATTTGCAGAAATATACATCCTGTTCTCATGAAAAAACATTTTTAGTTGATTGTTTTCGGAAGCGAAGGAAGATTAACCTTATTCGAAAAATCACCTTATTTAGAATAAATGTTGAAATCAACATTAAATCAATCCCATTGATTAATTTTGGAATTTTTAAGTGGGTTTGGTTTTTAAAATATTTGTGAATGAATAGAATAGCTCTGTGATACCAATCGAAACCAATTTACATAATTATACACGAAACAGAATTCACAGAGACAAATATCATCATTTTCGACATAAAAATGAAAAATCGTGGAAATAAATATCGAACATTAAAACAAAATTGACTGTCTTTTAGCAGCAGTGCAACATTGATGCTCGAGTGTGTGGAATATAGATTTTTAAAATACCCAAACAAACTAGGCCTGATCTGTAACTTTCATTAGAGGTTAATTAGAGCATCTCAAAAAGCATGGAGCACATGTAATTTAATGTAGAATTTTTTCGAGAAAGATAATATTTATCTTATTAAATTGAATTTCGGGATTTCTGGGATGTCATTGTAATTTAAGTCATTGTAATTTATTTACCTTCACATGCATGCATGTTACTGTTTATAAAAAATATTTCGTTACCTAATTGTTTGACTGGTAAATTTTGTTATTTGTTTGGTATACTTTAACCGAAATACATTGTTGCATTGCATCTTTTTAGTTACAATTTTGTTTAGAATGTTTGCAAAATGTCTGTGAAGCCAGTACGTAAAGTTAGCACGATATTTGCGATGGTAACACTCTTTGTTTAAATCTTGAATATTGCATTTTAGTACAAGGTAGCACGAAAAATTTTAAAATATGATATATATTTATAAAAGAAAAAATATATTACGAAAAAAATTTCAATAATTAATTGCTAAAAAAAATTAAGTTGAAAATTTATAAACTTAAAATATGTATACAAAACAAAAATTAGCACGAAAAACGCAACAGCTGATAATACTAGTAAATAAGTAAAATAATACATTTGATCAAACTTTACATAAAAGTCGCTTCCAAATATTTGTCGGACATGAAATTGAATTTTAATTGAAATAGTAGAATCTTTGATGAACTTCTTAGACAAATTTCAAAGCAATCGTATGGGTCAGGCGTTTGTAATATTAGTTTGAGCCTGCCACTTTCAAGGATTTGTCGAGCATGAATTAAATTTTGTATTGTAGAAGAATCCTTAATGAACTTCTTATACAAATTTCAAAACAATCGTATGGGTCACACGGTAGTCTTGTCAAAGACAAATTTCAAAGGATTCGTATGGGTCAGACGGTATTACTAATGGTTTGTGCCGGCCTCTTCCATACTACTACATACTTTACAATACAAAATTTAATTCGTGTTCGACAAATGCTTGGAAGGGGCAGCTCGAACCAGTAGTACTACCGAGTGACTCATACGATGGTTTTGAAATTTGCTTTTGAAATCCACTAAGGATTCTTCTACAATACAAAATTAAATTCGTGTCCGACAAATACTTGGAAGGGGCCAGCTCGAACCATTAGTAATACCGTCTGACCCATACGATTGCTGTAAAATTTGTCTATGTAGTTCACTAAAGATTCTTGTACAAAACACAATTAAATTCATGGCCGACAAATACTTGGAAGATGCCACCTCAAACCATTGGTACTACCGTCTGACTCATACGATTGTTTGGAAATTTGTCATAGAAGTCCATTAAGGATTCTTCTACCATAAAAAATTAAATTCATGTCCGACAAATGCTTGAAAGATGCCAGTTCAAACCATTAGTACTACCGTCTGACCCGACTATTTTGAAATTTTTCTATGCTGTTGAATAAGGATTCTTCTACAACACAAAATTAAATTCATGTCCGATAAATGCTTGAAAGAGCCCAGCTCGAACCATTAGTACGAGACCCATACAATTGTTTTGAAATTTGTCTTAGAAATTCGTTAAGGATTCTTCTACAATACAAAATTAAATTCATGTCCGACAAATGCTTTGAAGACGCCAGCTCGAACCATACTACTACCGTGTTACACATACTTGTTTCAAAGCTGATTGCTTTGAAATTTGCGATTGTTCGAAATTTTAAGTTAAACTAATACGATAAAATTGAAAATAATAGTTATAAATTAATGTTTATTTCTCTTGCTAAATTATTTTCGATATAAAGGGTGGTTAAATTTTAAGGGCCGACGTTGAATGTAAATGTGAACCACACCTAAACGTCAAGTTCTTTTCTGCATTTAATTTGACATTTCTCAATTTCAGACTAATTCAATTTGAACCATGGAAAGATACACAATCGAGAATGGTGGCAAGAAATGGCAACAGTGGATGATCAATTTTCGAAGAAAATCATCTTCAGTGATGAGGCACATTTTCACCTCAGTGGATTCGTCAATAAGCAGAATTGCCGCATTTGGACGAATCATAATCCAAGAGTGATTGTCGAGAAACCAATGCACCCACAAAGAGTGACTGTTTGGTGCGGTTTATGGGCTGGCGGCATCATCGGGCCGTATTTTTTCCAAAATGAGGCCGGTCATGCAGTTACTGTGAATGGTGTTCGCTATCGTGAGATGATAACGAACTTTTTATGGCCCGAATTGGAAGATATGGATGTGGACGATATGTGGTTTCAACAGGACGGTGCCACTTGCCACACAGCTAACGAAACAATGGCTCTTTTGCGCGACAAATTCAATGGCCGTGTTATCTCACGTGGTGGCGATGTCAATTGGCCGCCAAGATCATGTGATTTGACACCGTTGGACTTCTTACTTTGGGGTTATTTGAAAGAAAAGGTGTACGTCGATAAACCAGCAACAATTCAAGAGCTAAAGGATGAGATAATTCGGCACATTAACGGCATAGAACCTCAATTATGCCTAAGCGTCATCGAAAATTTGGACCATCGGGTGGAGGTGTGCCGCCGAGGTCGCGGCGGCCATTTGGCCGATATTTTATTCCATACATAATTGAACCATACCATATTATCATAATAAAAAGAATTGACAATAATTTCCTAAATAATTTGTGTTTTATTCAAAATCAACATCGGCCCTTAAAATTTAACCACCCTTTATTTAATAAATTTTTTGTTATTATCATTTTCTTTAAGTATGTTTAAAATTGCGTGCTAAGTCTATCTAATACTCAAACCATTTTTAGAACACAAATCAATTTAATTTTTTAAATTAATAAGATGGATGTCTGATAAATTTGGATGTAGACTTTCTTTATTTTTTTATTGTATATTATAATTTACATAAACAATATAACTAATTTTCAAAATATTTAAATTATGATAGTTTGTGATTTTTTTTGTGTTTACTACTATTTGATATAAAATAATTGATTAAGATCTGTGATAAAAAATATTGCCATACGTACAATTTATTTAAAAAAAAATTGTGCTAACTTTACGTGTTAATTTTACATCGGTGTTTGCAAAAACCTAAATCGAGAAATATTTTTCTATATTTTTTACAAAGTAAAATAAAGAAGGGGTGCGGTAAATCTCCAAAAAACAACGGTAATCAAAACGTAACGTAAAAAGCTTTATTTTTTTAATAGACCGCTTACAGCTGCGTTTTTTTTGAAATATGGTGTTCGAGACCGCGATAAAATATAACAAAAAAATTTAGAACAACAACTTTAACTAACTTCAAGTCAATCATTTTGACATTTATTTTTTGGTTTATAATTAAACACAATACTATCCAATATTAAAAAAAATAATTAATTTCACCAGCAAACATTAAGATATCCATTTTTTCTTATTAAAAATGTAATTCAGTCATTTCATTTTCATTCTTTCAAATTTCCAGTTGTAAATGAAGTAAGGAACAATCAAAAAATTGTGTACTAAAAAAATTTCCCTGTTTCGTCAGTTCAGGAATTATTAAGTTTTTTGATGAACTCTGTTGTACTCTACATAATATCAAGAGTTGTTCAGAGTTGTTTTAGTATAAGATATTGATTTAGTATAAGCTCTTTAGGATTCGATTGAGTAAATCCGATGCACAAATATTTTAATAATATGTAAATTGTTTAAAAAATCGAAATATAATTTATCGCGGTCTAGAGCAGCTTTTTCAAAAAAACGCAGCATACATACGGTGGAGGCGGCTATAACGTAGAATCCATAGACTCGGTCTGTTATCTTAATATGAAGTTGTACTATTACCACGCCACTGAATAGAGAAGCATATGTGAACATAATTTTCAAGAATTTGATAAATATGCAAGTCACGCATTCAAGAAATATAGTAATATAGGAAAAACATAAGTTCAAGATTTTTAAGAGAGGTTCCAAATTGTTTCGTTAATCCCATAATTACGCGGCACATTCAGAATTCCAAATATATACAATGAAAAAATGTATCTTTTTAAATATTTTTATTCAATAGGACCAACATATATAATTTTCATTACGTATTGCAACCACGTTTAATAGATTTCCCGATAAATTTGAAAAAAATTTGCAAGTCCATATTTTATATTTGTTTGAGCTATGCAATGTTATTCCGTTCATACGTCGATTTTTTACTGTACGCAGGAAAAACAAACAAATTAAAGATTGGGATGCTAAATGTTATTTTATTTTGTTGAAATAGAAAATTAAATAAAAATTTTTTGTGCATCCAAGATAAATACAAAAGAGCTATAATGATTTGCTTCTGCTATTTCCTATTTTCGTATTTTAAAATTTTTTTTTAAATAACAAAGATTGTAAAAATAATTAAATTAATCTTATAAAGAGTATCCCAATAAGAGAGCCGAATTTAAATTGTTTGCCTTTTTTCTATTAGGCGGCGCTAAACATTTATATGAGGGGTCTGTAAATTCTGCGATTTGTAAATATGGAACGTTACTTTAAAGAACAACGAGTTATTATTGTTAAAATTCTTTATGAATGTTAAAACTCGTTATAACACCGCATTATGGTTTGCGTTACCGAACGATACCAACTAGTTTGTTTTGGCCAGAATTGATTGACTTGAATTTTGAAGTGATGTGGTTCCAGCAAGACGGAACAACTTGTCACACTACGCACGAAACTATTGAGTTGCGGCAAGGTAAATTTCTAGGTCGTATAATATCAACAAATGGGGGATTACCGAGCAAGAGCGTGTGACTTGACACCGTGTGACTTCTTTCTTTGGAGTTTTTTTAGTTGAGTATGTGTGTCAATAAGCCATAAACAATTGCACCAGATTACTACCGCACTACATTTATTGGTATCTTACATCTATATGCATCTATTATTTTCTAGGGAAGATTACTAAATGGTACAATAAGTAGCACCAACTTTACAACATATTTTTGTTTTAGATTTAAACTCAAATGGCATTTTACATATAGGTTAGCTTAGGTTAGATTTCAGTGGCTGCCATCGTCACAGCTTCTGCTACCCAGCAGATGAGTAATTAGCCTGGTTATAGGGTCGACAATCTCAAGTGGCAGCAATCCTTCCAAAATTGCTTCCATCTTTACGTTATTGAATGCGCCCTCGATATCGAGAAACGCAACCAGCGAGAATTTCTGAAAATCCAGAGACTTCTCAATTCCCCGAACCAGGGTATGTAATGCCGTATTCAGCATCCTTTCCATGATTTTCAGCAGAAAAAATGACAAAGATATAGGTCTAAGATCCTTAGGGTTGCTGTGCGAGCTTCTCCCGCCTTCGGGATGAAGATCACCCTAGCCTCTCTCCATTTCTTGGGAGTGTACTCCAGCTTCAGACACCCTTTGAAGATAACTTCCAGCTAGGGAAGCAAGATCTCCGAGTTCTTCTGAATTTCTGCTGGTACAATCCCATCCGGACCAGCTGACTTAAACGGCTTGAACCCATTAATGGTCCATTTTAGCTTTCGCGTGTTCAGAATAGCCTCTGTACACACCGGTTGGACCCCGCCGTGATCCCCTGACCCACGGTCATCCAGAGGATTCACCGACGTCACGTTCTCACTTCCCGGAAAGTGTGTTTCCATCAAGAGATCAAGTGTCTCTTCACTAGAAACCGTCCATTCGCCATCCGTTTTTAACAGATAGCCTGGAACAGTTGGATTGGTAGACAGAATTTTTCTTAAGCGCGAAGTTTCCGAGACCCCTTCCATTCTCTCACAGAAGCGCCTCCACGAATTTCTTTGCGCCTTCCTTATTTCCCTTTTGTACACTCTGAGGCTTTCCTTATAGAAGTCCCAGTTTTGACTGTCTCTAGATCTTTTCGCTCTATTAAAGGCATACCCACAGACCTTCCGGCACTTCGCAAGTGCCGGGTTCCACCAAACAGGTTTTCGCTTCCCCCTAAGCTTTGTTAAAGGACAGGCTACCCTCATAGAGGTATTGCAAGCCCTAGTTAGAGTGTCCACCATTGAATCCAGTTCACTTCCAGTGTCGGGAAGTCCTGGAACTCTGGATGGAATGGTGCCCTCCAATACCTCCCTATATACATGCCATACTGTCCTCCGGGGATTTCTGAACACGTATTGGTTTGTAATGTTGAGATTAAGTTTAAACGTTAAGTATCGATGGTCGGAGAAGGAATGCTCCTTCGCCACCCTCCATTCTCTGATCATCGGTGAAATAAATTCGGAGACCAGAGTAATATCCAGAACCTCCTGTCTATTACTAATAATAAAGGTGGGTTCCCGGCCTATATTGCTAATAGTGAGGTTAGTTCTTAAGAGAAAATCAAAAAGTAACTCACCCCCGTCATTTATATTCGAGCTACCCCAGATGGTATGGTGTGCGTTTGCGTCGCACCCCAGGAGAACTCCCACCTTCCTTCTATATGCGTCAGCAACCAGTGCCCCCAGTATGTCTGGCGGCACTGGCATCTCCCGGTCAATATACGCGGCTGCAAGCCAGAATCGTCTCCCCTCCGTCTCTATGCAGCCCGCAGTAATGCCCCCATTACTATACTGTGGAAGTAGAAAAACATTTATGTTATTTCCCACCAATATACATGATCTGCTCTTTTCAGCCCCACAAGCATAAAGAAGGGTGTAGCCCTTCGCTCGCAGACCGCAGATCTTATTATTCTTGATCCAAGGTTCTTGGATCAGCACTATCTCCTCGCCCGACATAGCAAGTCTGAGAAGTAGCGCCGCCGAAGCCGCCTTAGTGTGATGTAAGTTTATCTGCACAAACCTAATCATTGATAACAGTAATCACTTACCTTAATTGCGACAGCAGTGCTGCGTCGGTTATGCGGACCCAACGGAGTCGACGGTATTCTCCGTCTCACTCCCTCCGCAGTCCCTCAAACTAAGGAGATCCACATCTCCCCCCTCGGAATCCGATGCATCCCTCATCCCCCTGCCAAGGGATAGTTGGTCCCTTGGTTCGTTAGTCAGCCCCTCACTCGGGTTCGCCACTAGCGGCAGTGTCTCCCCTGAAGAGATACTGCTCCTCGCGGTTCCCATAGCAGACTGGACCTCCTCCACCCCCTTCTCGGGCTGTGTAGTAACTAATTTGACTCCGACCTCATCCTTTCTGAACACCTTAAGTGTCACAGAACCGAAGTTTATAACCCCTTTAGTTTTTGACAGGGGAGCCAGGGATTCCTTATTTATCACCATAATTGATGATCTGAAATTGCTCTTAGGCTCCTCCTGCTTCACAATCTTCCAATTTCCTGTCGGAAGATCCGGGTTGCAAACCTGGATAATCCTCAGGGATTCATCCAGGCTTGCCGGCTCCGTGGGGAGCCAGACCATTGCTCTTGGTCTGCTTGGTATTTCCTCCTTGGGAATTGCCTTGAGCTTAGCTCCTGGCCATACCTCGCCTACCTCCTCGATCGCCTTCCTATACAAGAAGGCCGACCGTTGATCCGCGCACGCGGTCAGCTTCAGCCGTCGCTGATACCAACCCGCGTCCCTGCAAACTGGCGGTGGTCCTGGATGTTGTCCAAGGACTCGGAGGAAAACGAGGTTCAGTGCATTAAACACCAACCTCCATTTTCCCCAGTGATGCTCCCATCATCGTGACTCTCGTCCACGACGGCTAGCACCACCTCCCCCTCCTTCACAACGTCGCTGAAGAGCTTAGGCCCTTCCTCGACTGTTCCGCCTGGAGCTTGGCCCGTTTTCTTCCTCAGGGATTCATCCAGGCTTGCCGGCTCCGTGGGGAGCCAGACCATTGCTCTTGGTCTGCTTGGTATTTCCTCCTTGGGAATTGCCTTGAGCTTAGCTCCTGGCCATACCTCGCCTACCTCCTCGATCGCCTTCCTATACAAGAAGGCCGACCGTTGATCCGCGCACGCGGTCAGCTTCAGCCGTCGCTGATACCAACCCGCGTCCCTGCAAACTGGCGGTGGTCCTGGATGTTGTCCAAGGACTCGGAGGAAAACGAGGTTCAGTGCATTAAACACCAACCTCCATTTTCCCCAGTGATGCTCCCATCATCGTGACTCTCGTCCACGACGGCTAGCACCACCTCCCCCTCCTTCACAACGTCGCTGAAGAGCTTAGGCCCTTCCTCGACTGTTCCGCCTGGAGCTTGGCCCGTTTTCTTTCGGCATCCAAACTCCTCTGCTCTTCCTCTCCAGACCTCTGTCTTTTCGACCCAAGATCTTCTTTCTTAGACTTGCTAACATTGGCGACGTAGCTCTTCGCCCACTCCGCCCTCCGCCTCTGTTCCTCCGCCTCTGTTCCTCCGTGGCCAGTCTATCCAAGGCACGGTAGGCCGAACGCCTTGACCGATACCTTCGAACCGAAGGAGCAGTGACTTTCTCCTTCTTGCCGCTACCACTAGTTCCTGGCTTGCAAGCCTCGGAACCAGTTTTAGCCCCACCGACGGCTGGAGTCACAGACCCCCCGTCTCCTCCAGCATTTGAGAAGTGCTAGCCGCTTCCTTTTGTTTTTTTGTATTTTTATCCATAGTGTGTTCCCACGGGTATCGGAGAAATATATGGTCCGCCCGTGTAGAGATCCGTATACACGGGTAAGGCTAAATACAACTGAAGGTCGCCAGGTATCCAGAGGGCTCCGTTCAAGACTGGGCTTTGTTAAATGGGCCCCCAGCCTAGTCGATCATCAGCACGGGTCGCGTAACACCTTAATCCAGCCCATTGGCTAGCCGAGCGCCTCGCCCCTCCGCGCCCCAGCCCTTATCCCACATTCACCTACTCATTCCGCCATTCACATGGAATCCCAACCCAATAGGACCCATTTCATACAGGGGATTACCATTTATAGGGTTCCCTACTCACTACTTGAAGACCCGGGGCGCATTGAGACGTGACGCTCAGTTCACCGTGGTTTGTGGTCGATAGTTTTATGGCGCCATTAGTTCGCCCTTCCATACTGGGTATCATAGGCACTCAGGATTTAGTGAACAGAGGTTAACCACTCCCCAGGTCCTTGAGACTCTCCTCCCAGCAGAGCTGCGGTTGGGGGCGGCTTATTTGATTCACCGCTAACCTACCTATCGATTGGCCGTCCACTATCCACCACCTGTGACCCCCCCGGTAGCTGCAGCCCGCCCCGAGAATTTTACATATAAGTATTATGGCATTTCTCATTTATGTGATTGTTCATGTTTATTGATACCTAGCTGGCGCCATCTAATAAAAAATTCATATGATTTTTGGAAAGTACATTTGATGGGGAACATAAAGTCGTAGCAAAGCAATGCCTTGATAAGTGTTATTATAGGGACTCTGCACCATCGAAAGCACCCGTCAAACATTGGCTTGTTGAGAAAAAGTGCACAACATCGTTGTGAAAGGCAATGTATACACTATTTTGCATGAGCATTAGCCATGGGAAAGCTCTGTGCAAAATGAGTACCGCGCTCAGGAATACACAGGATTTGTTGCGTCACCATGTGGCATTGGAAGAAACATGGATCCACCACTACAATCCGGAATCAATTCGTGAGTATTCAGCAGCGGGTGAAAAGGGTTTGAAGCAACTAAAAACGGTTGGTAAGGTTTTGGCTTCCGTATTTTGTGATGCGCAAGGTATTTTATTCCTCGACTATCTTGAGAAAGGTAATACCGTCAACAGCGAATATTACATGACGTTGTTGGTGCGTTTGACGGAAGAAGTTGTGAAAAAACCGCCCAAATGCAAAGGAAACAAGTTCGTTTTCACCAAGACCGTGTCACAAGTCGTTCACTACGGTGGCAAGATTAAGATTGCATGAATTGAAGTTCGAATTGCTTCTACATGCACCGTATTGTGTATTCGCTGTATTCCGTATCTCTATAGTCGCAGAACTCCAAAAATGTCCCAGGAAAAGAGATTTGGCAGAAACTAACGAGTATTTTGAGGCCATGGTTAAATCGTTCAACAAAAAGGGCATCTAAATGTTGCTTTGGAATGAATTAGCCTTTCCACACAGTGCGACAACACGATGTTCTTCGCCTCTTCGCACTAAATTTTAAAGGGTAAAAGTAGTTTGCAGCACGTTTGCAGTAACAATTTCAAGTACGGTTAGTGTTGTACACTCACCTCACTAACCCGAAACAAAAAATCTTAGAGTCAGATTTTTGTTTTTACTCGATTAGTACGAAAATGAATTTTGATAGAAAATAAACGCCTAAGCAAATGTCAAGAATTTTACATTTTGTTCCAATACCTACTAGATTTTTTAAATATTATTTATTGTTTTTTCTATCCGTTTCGCTCAAGCATCCAATATAAAATGAAAATAATTTTACACATACATAGACACGAGCCGTTTTTGAGTTTAGTGTGGAAAGGCAAGTGCAGCTTGAGTTTTGTTGCAAAACGTAGTAGGTGGAAAGGCTAAATGTATCATCCTGGAAGGAAATTAGGTTGATGCATAAAATCGAATTTTGTAAAAAAAACATTTCGTAATTAACTTCGAGACTTATTGACCGGCGAGTTAAGTTGTAAATTCATATAAAGACAGGTTTGTAGAATAGAACTATGCAAAATGTGTTTTGACACACGTTTTGAAAACGTTTAAAAAATATTATAAGTTCAGTAAAGCTGAAGGGAGCAAATATTGTAATAATTCCCCCAGAGGATTATGATGGTATAACTAACAACTCATCGGACTGCCTCACGACGTAGCAGGACAATTAAAAGTAATTGATTAAGAGCAATTAGATCACAAAAAAGAAATTGATAGTGAATATGATGAGTTGTTGTCAACCGTGGCAAACTATATCCAAATATGATAGATAGAAAAATGAAACCATTTTGGAAAAATCATCAAGTTTTTCCAATTTCCAATTTAATGTAACGAATTTCAGGCGATTGACATGGATTCATACACGACTTTCCAAATAAAGCACTCAGCGATTTAAGTTACAAACTTTATTTTTCAACTCCTTTAATAATATCTGCAGAAATTCACAAATTTCACTCGTTCACTGCCCACTAATTCGCTTTTACTGTTCATTGTTTTAATTGTTCACTGTTTACTTTTCACATTTTAACTCGCACTGTTCACTGGTTAAATTACAACTGTCCCTGCGTCCCATATTACTGGCGCTTATATACTTATATATCACTGTTCCAGATTATTATTTTTATTGCATCTGGCGATGTATGCGTTTTGCAACTGTAAATCGTGTTCATGTAGTTGTATTCGCGAACATTCTACGTTATCAATTCCTTAATCTTGATGATTAACGCCGTCCTTAAGGAGTATTTTCCATAATGACTATCGCCACCCCCTCCCCCCTCCAAATAGAATGTCATTCTATAATCCAAATCTCAATCAGTATTGATTAACATCAATGATGTTAATGAATAATAATCGCCTCAATAAAATTATGGACTCTGACAAGATTCGAACTCGTGTTCGTTTGATTGATAACACTTCAAGTGCACCTTGACCACTAGACCACTAAGTGATATACTCGAGTAGCATTCATAACAATAACTAAAGTGAGAGGGTGAAAGTCTATCCGATAGTGAATCATGGAGGCCAGACAGTAGTCAACACGTTTGTGAACATGAATTGGATTTGCAGGGTCGGAGTACCGCACGAATTACGCTTTGATCAAAGTAGCAACTTCTATTCATTCGCGTTCACTTGCACCACACCATTACATCTGCAGTCAGGCGGAATGGAAGACTGGTTTAACTGGACACTGGAAGAATATCAGCGGAAGGAAGTTAACGCCAACTACGAAATCTGGGATCGATTTATACCCATGTTCAGGTTGGGGTATCGCAGTGCATGATGCGACAAGAAGTTCCCTGCTGTGGTGTTGTTTGGCAAAGAGCCTCGCCTACCGTGTGATATAAATTTTGGCCTCATAATGAACAGGACTCATAATGAAGGAAGAAGCAACCTCGCAAAGGCACTAATGACTTAATAGCAAGTTTTCAAGGGTTTGCAGAGAGAGATTTGGGTTAGCTATATAATCTCAAGTGAAGAAATTGCGCATCACCGTTAATACATCAAAGTTGGTAAAGAGTTTATATTATGACCAACGAATTAACGATGTTGCATAACAGATTCAACTAGGCCTCAAAAGAAAGATGCAAATTGTTCGCGTTGATAGTTTACGACGTTATACAACATAAGGAATGGAAATAACTTAAGCATTGTAAACGGCGGCCGTAGGCCGCATGTAAAATTCTGAAATTAAGGACAAAGTTAATCATCAAGACAGAGGGATGATGACTGTTGACAGAGGGATGCTGACTTGAAATGTGCACGAATACAACTGTACCACGATACAATAAATGGAATAATCTCGAACAGCGATCGACAAGTATAAAAGCGTGATCTAATTGTCAAGCAGATACAGTTGTAACTTAACAATGAACAGTGCAAGTTATAAAAAGTTAAAATGAACAGCGCGAAAAGTAAAAGTGAGCAGTAAAAATGAAATAGTGGACAGTGAGAAACAGTGAAATAGCGAATTATTGTATAATTTATAGTTGATGATATAAGAAAAAAACTGTAACTTAAACGCTTTAGTTGCCAATGATTGACCTATTTGTGTTTCATCTTACAACGTAGAAGAAACTGATTGAGGTAATGCGATACGTGCAGATTGAATTCGTGGTTTGCAACTAGAAATTTGTTAAGGTACATTACAATCGATGCAGTCTTGTCGTTTGGACGTGAAAATTGGACACGTTTCGTTGTCCGTTAACGAACAGATAGACAGGTAGACAAAAATTTTAAAACCACTTGATTAACGATTACTTCGACAGAGCGTTCAATGGTAGCAAAATAAAACAAAAATTGATTAATTATTTCATACAATTTCTGTAAGGTGTCACTTTAGTACTAAACAACAACAAAAAGTGACAGTTAAATCAACATTTTTTGAATCACTTCTGAGTCGCGTCGTAAACGATTCTTCAATTTAATTTATGTTCGTATTGGAAAATGTAGTCTAATTCAGATTGAATTTCAATAGTGCGTACAAAGCTTCATTCTATATTTCTCTATAAAAATATTTCTTGTTTGACAAGACCGTTTCATTTCCTTCTCAGTTTTCTGAAATCACTTTTTTAGTACAAAAAACGCAAACAAAAGTCTGTAATTGTGAGCAATATAGTTGAGGTTGAACAATGATTTTTTTCTACATATACATACCCCATACAAAAACGGAATTCAGTTAAGCAAAATGATAAAAATTCTAACGGAAATGGTCCTGCCATCTAGTCCCTAGATAAATAGATTACACAGACCACCGAAATCATTACTGCCAATACTTTTTTACTCTATCATGGGATATAAGTATGAGTATGTAGGAACAATACCAATATAACACTTCACATAACCTATACACATACATACAAGATTTCTAACTCTTATCAGTTTGTGAAAACATTATTATTTTTCCATATATACTCACCACCTTTCGTTGCGGGTTGATTTTCTTTAACATTATTATAACACAACATACACCCAGTCAACTATGAAAAAAGATCGGGTACACAAAAGAAACTGATAATAGAAAATTGAATTAAAAATTAAAATTAAATGAAAATATTCAATTTTATTTTGGAATATTTATTTAGTTTGAAATATTTACTCGTGCCCTTTACAAAATCGTAATATACGAGTATTCTTATATGTATAATCGAGTTTTCGTGTCTAAAATGATTAAAGGGTTATTTTTTGTTAGAAATACTGTCTACCTATATGCCTTAAATGGGTGAGATGTGTTTTCATATTAAGTGGGAGGAAAAGGCCTTTAAAGATTTTAAAGATATGTAATATGTCAATAAAATAGGATGGAAAATTCTAATCCTTTTTTAATCCAGTTAAGTGGTATGTACATAATACGAGACTTACTATGAGTTAAAGTTTCATTCGGGTAAATGTTAATTTTTTTGTTCGATTTATTTCTAAATTCACATTGTTATTTGTGTAGTCTAGTAACTAAATGTATTTACTTTAAAAATAATAGCATTTCCAGTTCATTGTGCGTGTCAAATGCTGTAATATTTATTTAACAAAAAGGATGGATTATATAGAAGATACGTTATTAGCTAATTTACGAGTATTAAGCAATTAGTTATAAGTGATTTTTGTTTTGTTAACCACGTTTCGTTTCTGGTCAACCTTTCGGTCGGATGAAGCAGTTGCTGGACACCAATAATGTTTACGTTATATTTATTCAGATTGCTTGCAAGGATTTTTAAAACATTTTGTTTAACTGGAGTCTGAAGATTATAAATGAATGTTAAAATTTATATTGCTCTTTGTTTAAGACTGCTGGACGTGAAACACGACGTCCAAGTGTGAATTAAAAATCCGCTAACTTTCCACATGTATGAAAAGCTTTAATTGTGAAGTTATTTGGATTTTACTTTCTT
The DNA here is from genome assembly GCA_963691935.1 of Nephrotoma guestfalica. Taxonomy (NCBI): domain Eukaryota; kingdom Metazoa; phylum Arthropoda; class Insecta; order Diptera; family Tipulidae; genus Nephrotoma; species Nephrotoma guestfalica. The sequence continues at coordinate 132,790,707 of OY829914.1, read as the reverse complement.
TTACATAGTAAAATAATATAGTTAATATGAAAAAAATTGACCTCGATGTTTTTGCTGATTTACCGAGGTCTGAAAAAGTATTTTAAAAAAAATTCTCAGTGTCTATGTGTGACTGTGTGTGGTGCTGTACAAACTAAATGTCTATGTTCTCTCTACAACCCACACTGATTGACTGATCCAAGTGATTTTTTAACGTAATCGGTCCACTGGAAGTGGAAGCTTCCATAGGAGCTAGCGGAACGAGAATTATATGAAATTTTTATTTTACTAAAAAATGTTATATGTTTTGGTAAATGCTGACTAAGTTAATTTAATATTTTGTTAGTGTTTGCTAAAATGAAAAGTGTTGTTAGCGTGTTCCAATAAAAACGATAAAATGATGCTGTTAATATTCAATTTAAACATACGCATTAGTTATTTTTTTTAAATATTATATTTATTATTTAATAAATTTGAACATAATCGACGCCCATGGAATTCTTGGTGATAATTCATAGAAACAAAAAAATTAAACTTGCTAATTTTTAATATATTTCCTTAAACCAAATTAATCAATTATTATTTATACTTCAATCGGCAATTTACAAATCATTGACACAGAACTCTTAAAATGCTTCTCTATTCCATCAATTATGGCTTCTTCAGCCTAAGGTAACCATATAGGGTTTTCCAATAGGAATGATATGATTTTTAAGTGACGTTTCGACCATTTGTAATATGTCAAGGTCAATTGTAATATGTCAGTTTACAAATTAGTCAGTTTTATTATCAAAATTGCCAGTTAGGCCTTGGTTATGCCTATCTACCCTGAGCAGCATTTAAACTTTACTTAAGAAGCAAACTGAATGGATGTCTGTGAAGCTGGCCCGAAAAGTTAGCACGTAAAACACTATGGCAACACTAATGGTTTGGGTCTAGAATAATGTAATTTTAGTACAAGTTAGCACGAAAAAATTAATTTCTCGAGTGTTATTTAAAAAGTTAGCACGATTTTTTTTAACAGAATATTAAACACGAAAAATATATATTTATACTATTCTTATACCACATTTGCATCGCATCGCGGATAGTATAATACTAAAATAGTATTAAACTGCTATATGTAATATATTATCGGTACAAAAAAACCAAAATATAAAATATTTGATTTGTTTGTGAGCAATATCGATTCGTGCTGGGCATTTTCAAAATTTTGTCGTATATGAAATTGATTGAGTGATATCGATTCGAGCTGGTCTTTTCCAAAAATTTGTCGGACATGAAACTGATTTTATATTAAAGTAGGACCAATTACGAAATTATTCAGAAAGTTTCAGAATTTTTTTATGATTTGTTTGCGAGCAATATCGATTCGTGCTGGGCATTTTCAAAATTTTGTCGTATATGAAATTGATTGAGTGATATCGATTCGAGCTGGTCTTTTCCAAAAATTTGTCGGACATGAAACTGATTTTATATTAAAGTAGGACCAATTACGAAATTATTCAGAAAATTTCAGAATTTTTTTATGATTTGTTTGCGAGCAATATCGATTCGTGCTGGGCATTTTCAAAATTTTGTCGTATATGAAATTGATTGAGTGATATCGATTCGAGGTGGCCTTTTCCAAAAATTTGTCGGACATGAAACTGATTTTATATTAAAGTAGGACCAATTACAAAATTATTCAGAAAGTTTCAGATTTTTTTTATGATTTGTTTGCGAGCAATGTCGATTCGTGCTGGGCATTTTCAAAATTTTGTCGTATATGAAATTGATTGAGTGATATCGATTCGAGCTGGTCTTTTCCAAAAATTTGTCGGACATGAAACTGATTTTATATTAAAGTAGGACCAATTAGGAAATTATTCAGAAAGTTTCAGAATTTTTTTATGATTTGTTTGCGAGCAATATCGATTCGTGCTGGGCATTTTCAAAATTTTGTCGTATATGAAATTGATTGAGTGATATCGATTCGAGCTGGTCTTTTCCAAAAATTTGTCGGACATGAAACTGATTTTATATTAAAGTAGGACCAATTACAAAATTATTCAGAGTTTCAGAATTTTTTTATGATTGGTTTGCGAGCAATGTCGATTCGTGCTGGGCATTTTCAAAATTTTGTCGTATATGAAATTGATTGAGTGATATCGATTCGAGCTGGTCTTTTCCAAAAATTTGTCGGACATGAAACTGATTTTATATTAAAGTAGGACCAATTACAAAATTATTCAGAAAGTTTCAGAATTTTTTTATGATTTGTTTGTGAGCAATATCGATTCGTGCTGGGCATTTTCAAAATTTTGTCGTAGTTTATTTTAGAGTGGTGTTAATCTTTTTCGATGGAACGGAATTAACTAGCTTTAGTTCAACTATTCCTTAAAATTTTATTGGATTTTTAAATTGTTTACTTTAAATAAGATTATGTGAGGTATAACCTTTTCTATGATTGGCTTTCCGATCTGCTGTACATATGATTTCAAATCGTCATATTTTACCCACTTCTTGTTCATTTTACAGTAGCTAACATAATGTGGTTGGCTATTTGATGGAATGTAGCTAACTATCGAATTAATTTCGTAATTTTTATTATGGTATGTAAAATGACTTTGTATAGAGCTAATTGTAATAGGTGATTGTTGGTTTATATACTCTGTTTGCAACGCAACTATATTGGACGGTTTAATTGAGTAAATATCTAGATATATTTCACAAGTTTGGCATCGTTTTTTATGTATATCCGAAAAACTTTTATCTATATTTGCAAAACCATTTTTTTCCAATTCGAAAATATTTAAATTAATGTATTGTCTTTCTTCAACAGTACAATCTTGACAAATACTACATTTAAATTTTACCAGGACGCTCGGATACATTTTCAGAAAATAATCGGATATTTTTGAAATATTACAATCGCAAAAGTTTTGATATTTATAAATGTCAACTAATATTTCATTTCTGACCTTATAAGCTTGTGGCAAATTTTTATCTGTTAGGGCTACTAACAGAGTTTTCATCGTTGTGTCTCTCATATTATTTATTTCGAATGAGTTACTGGCACATTGGATAAAGGAGTCGAACGCACAAGTATTTTTAAAATAACTATCAATGCGGCTTCCGTTTTCCAATAAAGGCCAAGAGCTTATTTTAGAAGTTTCCGAATCATTATTTTTTACAAGCTGTAAAGACTTTCTTGGTGAGATTTTTCTAATTGGTTCTAGGACTGCTCCCAAAATCGAAATCGTTTTTTTTTCAAATTCTATCTCACTCGATCGGGATAGCTCTGTTATTTCTTGCATGTGAAAGTTTGATTCGTGCTTTGGAGTATTAAGAGACAATTTTCTTTTCCACTTTTCTTCCGCCTTTTGTGATTCGACTAACGATATGTTAGAAGCGTTTAATGACTCTCCCAATACCTTTTGATAATGACGTTTTAGAGATATTTTGGGAATTTCGGCGACTAATTGTTTATAAATTAAAACATTTCTCATATTTATTTCTTTTATAAAACGTAGTGCCTTAGTAGGTAACCTTTTTATAAGTGGGGAATTTCGGCATCTTCGTTTAATCATAGCAAAATAATTTTCAATATGGGCATTGCTGTACCGTTTAGCGTTATGCAATAAACCACTCCATAACGGAATATAGGTTATGTATTTCTTTACGAACATATTTAAAAATTCAGGATTATAAAAGTAATTAAGACCTCCTTCTTTAGTTTTGTCGATATCAACATGACAATTTTCGGTAATTTCGCGAAATTCTTGAAAAAAAGGACTTTGTGCAAAAATTGTAGAATTTAGGTCGAAACTATTTATTTTCAATTCTTTCTCCTCGTTAAAATCAAATTCAACTGTTGTGTTTGATGACATTATTAGCTCGCAAACTTCTCGAAACGCATTTGTTGTTTCATCATTTAAAAATTTATTTTTCATTAAGATACTTATACATTTCCAAATATTTTTTATCTGTTGCAAGTTACTGCATATAAAGATACTGGATATGATTTCTTTAAGATATCCATTTTTTTTTGAAGTTTTGGCAAAATAATGGTCAATATCATTTGTTATATTCTTCATCAAATGAGAACAACATAAATAAATTTTGACTTTACTTTTAAATGCTCCGTTATCATTTCCATTTACATATTCATATGCCATGTTTAAATACTCTACTATATTTTGTTGGTTGAAAGCATCTAAAATTGAATTAAGTTCTGCAAAACTAAAATCGATTACTACGGCATTAAAAATTGGCCATTTCTTGAAATAATGTTCAGTGAATATTTTGTATGATCGCAGCCATCCTCCAATGATATCAACATTGTGGCTAGATGATAGAAAATCAGATATTGGGAAAGGTACGGAGGGATCACTTAAATACGCATACGTTGGAATAATTAGAGCATAATAATATATAGTACCGCAGTTCTGATATGGAGCTCTTACAACACCGCCAGTGCCATCAAGATATGCCACAAAATCATTGTGATCCAATTTGTCACGCATTATTTTCAAAACATTGTTTTGGAATCTGCTATATGTCATGACAGAAAATGGTACTACTCCTAATTTATGGATATACTGATCTTTATTGTTCATTTGAAGTAAAATTTCTAATTTTATATCTTCAATGTCGTCATGTGAATTATCTTTTTCCGAAATTACTTCAGATCGTATTTTCCTTAACACATCTTGCGACTTCGTCATAAATTGAGTGTTGTGCTGACTAACAAAGGCAGTATCTTCGTTTGTAATAAGCAATTCTGCAGCAGATTCTACTGTTTGAGTCCGTAAAATATCTTTATAATATTCCCTAGCGTACTTGGAAACATATCGGGTTTTTTTATATGGATGTATTATAGGGCCCAAACTTTTTGAAACTTCAAATACTGGATTTGAGAAATCTTTACATACAAATTTATAGGTTCTGCACTTTTTATTTCCATCAAGGGATTTATGACTACAATATGCCCTGATAGTTATATGGTTTTTGCAGTAGTCTACAGCTTTAATATTTATTTGACAACCAGTCAGTTTAGTTGCATAATTTGAAATTACTGTGGGATATTTAAATTTGTCTAATTTCTTAGTTTTAGGTTCATAAATTGCACACCATTCCTTAGCTGGAATTTTAAAAAGCCTTTTATGGTTTGGTGACATACCAGTGGTGGTTAATTTATATTTTTTTAACATACAATCTGCATATTCTGGTTTAGTATTATTTGAGATTGCTGGTTTAGATTTAAACATACTTGAGTCGCTATCAGTCTCTTGAACTACGTCTTCAATGTTGGCAACAGATGCCTTATCAAAGCCATTAATTTCAATATCCGAATCGTTTTCATAGCAAATGACATTTTCTATATTATTAAATTTAATGTTATCTGGCAAAATATTTGTACTTCGAACAGTAACGTGTTTATCAACAAAGTCATTTCCAATATACAAACTTAGAAGATTTGGTTCATTCAAACTATTCTTTGTCTTTTTATCTGCTATAGCAGTTTCAATGCGAATTTTTGTCTCACTATTTTTTAAAACATTTACGATTTTTAATCGGTTAGTTTCGTTGCACATTATATGTAAGGCACAACATATTTTATACAGTAAGGAGTTGTAGTTTCCAATTCCTCCTCCAACTTTTACTTCATCGATATTATTTACATTTTCAGCGATAACCCGCACAAGTAAATGCAACGAATTTTGATTAAATTCAAATTTTTTGAACGGCATGTTTAAACAAAAATAAATGTTTCGCTAAAAAACTAACAAACGAAAATAGAATTCAAAGTCCGATAGAGAGCCGGGTCGAATTTGTATAGCCAAATATTATATGAACGGTGTTAAGAATGTCCTAAAACAAGCTGAGGTCAAATATTTATAAAAGCAAGCAATCAATGTAGAATTAGCAAAAAAGAATGTCCCTGTCAAGCAAAAGTCAATAAGTTTTAAAAAAAACTGTTTATTTAAGCACAAAAAATATATAACTATCACAAAAATCTCCAAAATACACGATGTATACAGCACAAAGTCTGAAAACGAAATGTAATAACACGAGTAAAAAATTTCCTTTTATACTAATCGCATTTTTTGTTGTTGTTTCGTTTATTTTATGCACCGACCGTTTTGTTTATGTAGAAAAGGAGATAATCTGAAAATCGCAGATGTAAGGTGTGGCATGTATACAAATATAGCAAAATATTACTGTTTGACACATAACAACATAAGTTATGTTTTATGGATTAAATATGTGCGTATTTTCGTACAATATTTAAGACAAATTATGCAGGTTAAACATATGGAAAAGAAATATACTTTTAAAACAATTTCATTAAAATTTATAAAAAATTAATAGAATAAAATCGTGTAAAACTCGAAGGAAGGCATAGATTTAATAAAATTAATATTCTCGTTCAAAACAAAGAATATTTGCATATTTTGAGAATAAATTCGTAAAGCGTCAAGGCTTAATAGAAAATTCAATTCATGTCCGACAAATGTTAGAAAAGGGCTCAGCACGAACCGTTAGTACTCCCGTTCAAATCATAGAATTGTTTTGTAGTTTTGAGAATAATTTCGTAAAGGATCATGGTTTAATATAAAACTCAGTTCATGTCCGACAAATGTTAGAAAGGGCTCAGCACGAACCGTTAGTACTCCCGTTCAAATCATAGAATTGTTTTGTAGTTTTGAGAATAATTTCGTAAAGGATCACGGTTTAATATAAAATTCAATTCATGTCCGACAAATGTTAGAAAGGGCTCAGCACGAACCGTTAGTACTCCCGTTCAAATCATAGAATTGTTTTGTAGTTTTGAGAATAATTTCGTAAAGGATCATGGTTTAATAAAAAACTCAATTCATGTCCGACAAATGTTAGAAAGGGCGCAGCACGAACCGTTAGTACTCCCGTTCAAATCATAGAATTGTTTTGTAGTTTTGAGAATAATTTCGTAAAGGATCACGGTTTAATATAAAACTCAGTTCATGTCCGACAAATGTTAGAAAGGGCTCAGCACGAACCGTTAGTACTCCCGTTCATATCATAGAATTGTTTTGTAGTTTTGAGAATAATTTCGTAAAGGATCATGGTTTAATATAAAACTCAATTCATGTCCGACAAATGTTAGAAAGGGCGCAGCACGAACCGTTAGTACTCCCGTTCAAATCATAGAATTGTTTTGTAGTTTTGAGAATAATTTCGTAAAGGATCACGGTTTAATATAAAACTCAGTTCATGTCCGACAAATGTTAGAAAGGGCTCAGCACGAACCGTTAGTACTCCCGTTCATATCATAGAATTGTTTTGTAGTTTTGAGAATAATTTCGTAAAGGATCATGGTTTAATATAAAACTCAATTCATGTCCGACAAATGTTAGAAAGGGCGCAGCACGAGTCGTTAGTACTCCCGTTCAAATCATAGAATTGTTTTGTAGTTTTGAGAATAATTTCGTAAAGGATCATGGTTTAATAAAAAACTCAATTCATGTCCGACAAATGTTAGAAAAGGCGCAGCACGAACCGTTAGTACTCCCGTTCAAATCATAGAATTGTTTTGTAGTTTTGAGAATAATTTCGTAAAGGATCACGGTTTAATATAAAACTCAGTTCATGTCCGACAAATGTTAGAAAGGGCTCAGCACGAACCGTTAGTACTCCCGTTCAAATCATAGAATTGTTTTGTAGTTTTGAGAATAATTTCGTAAAGGATCATGGTTTAATATAAAACTCAATTCATGTCCGACAAATGTTAGAAAGGGCGCAGCACAAACCGTTAGTACTCCCGTTCAAATCATAGAATTGTTTTGTAGTTTTGAGAATAATTTCGTAAAGGATCACGGTTTAATATAAAACTCAGTTCATGTCCGACAAATGTTAGAAAGGGCTCAGCACGAACCGTTAGTACTCCCGTTCATATCATAGAATTGTTTTGTAGTTTTGAGAATAATTTCGTAAAGGATCATGGTTTAATAAAAAACTCAATTCATGTCCGACAAATGTTAGAAAGGGCGCAGCACGAACCGTTAGTACTCCCGTTCAAATCATAGAATTGTTTTGTAGTTTTGAGAATAATTTCGTAAAGGATCACGGTTTAATATAAAATTCAATTCATGTCCGACAAATGTTAGAAAGGGCGCAGCACGAACCGTTAGTACTCCCGTTCAAATCATAGAATTGTTTTGTAGTTTTGAGAATAATTTCGTAAAGGATCATGGTTTAATATAAAACTCAATTCATGTCCGACAAATGTTAGAAAGAGCTCAGCACGAACCGTTAGTACTCCCGTTCAAATCATAGAATTGTTTTGTAGTTTTGAGAATAATTTCGTAAAGGATCACGGTTTAATATAAAATTCAATTCATGTCCGACAAATGTTAGAAAGGGCTCAGCACGAACCGTTAGTACTCCCGTTTAAATCATAGAATTGTTTTGTAGTTTTGAGAATAATTTCGTAAAGGATCATGGTTTAATATAAAACTCAGTTCATGTCCGACAAATGTTAGAAAGGGCTCAGCACGAACCGTTAGTACTCCCGTTCAAATCATAGAATTGTTTTGTAGTTTTGAGAATAATTTCGTAAAGGATCATGGTTTAATATAAAATTCAATTCATGTCCGACAAATGTTAGAAAGGGCTCAGCACGAACCGTTAGTACTCCCGTTCAAATCATAGAATTGTTTTGTAGTTTTGAGAATAATTTCGTAAAGGATCATGGTTTAATATAAAACTCAATTCATGTCCGACAAATGTTAGAAAGGGCGCAGCACGAACCGTTAGTACTCCCGTTCAAATCATAGAATTGTTTTGTAGTTTTGAGAATAATTTCGTAAAGGATCATGGTTTAATATAAAACTCAATTCATGTCCGACAAATGTTAGAAAGGGCGCAGCACAAACCGTTAGTACTCCCGTTCAAATCATAGAATTGTTTTGTAGTTTTGAGAATAATTTCGTAAAGGATCACGGTTTAATATAAAACTCAGTTCATGTCCGACAAATGTTAGAAAGGGCTCAGCACGAACCGTTAGTACTCCCGTTCAAATCATAGAATTGTTTTGTAGTTTTGAGAATAATTTCGTAAAGGATCATGGTTTAATATAAAACTCAATTCATGTCCGACAAATGTTAGAAAGGGCGCAGCACAAACCGTTAGTACTCCCGTTCAAATCATAGAATTGTTTTGTAGTTTTGAGAATAATTTCGTAAAGGATCACGGTTTAATATAAAACTCAGTTCATGTCCGACAAATGTTAGAAAGGGCTCAGCACGAACCGTTAGTACTCCCGTTCATATCATAGAATTGTTTTGTAGTTTTGAGAATAATTTCGTAAAGGATCATGGTTTAATATAAAACTCAATTCATGTCCGACAAATGTTAGAAAGGGCGCAGCACGAGTCGTTAGTACTCCCGTTCAAATCATAGAATTGTTTTGTAGTTTTGAGAATAATTTCGTAAAGGATCATGGTTTAATAAAAAACTCAATTCATGTCCGACAAATGTTAGAAAGGGCGCAGCACGAACCGTTAGTACTCCCGTTCAAATCATAGAATTGTTTTGTAGTTTTGAGAATAATTTCGTAAAGGATCATGGTTTAATAAAAAACTCAATTCATGTCCGACAAATGTTAGAAAGGGCGCAGCACGAACCGTTAGTACTCCCGTTCAAATCATAGAATTGTTTTGTAGTTTTGAGAATAATTTCGTAAAGGATCACGGTTTAATATAAAACTCAGTTCATGTCCGACAAATGTTAGAAAGGGCTCAGCACGAACCGTTAGTACTCCCGTTCATATCATAGAATTGTTTTGTAGTTTTGAGAATAATTTCGTAAAGGATCATGGTTTAATATAAAACTCAATTCATGTCCGACAAATGTTAGAAAGGGCGCAGCACGAGTCGTTAGTACTCCCGTTCAAATCATAGAATTGTTTTGTAGTTTTGAGAATAATTTCGTAAAGGATCATGGTTTAATAAAAAACTCAATTCATGTCCGACAAATGTTAGAAAGGGCTCAGCACGAACCGTTAGTACTCCCGTTCAAATCATAGAATTGTTTTGTAGTTTTGAGAATAATTTCATAAAGGATCACGGTTTAATATAAAATTCAATTCATGTCCGACAAATGTTAGAAAGGGCTCAGCACGAACCGTTAGTACTCCCGTTCAAATCATAGAATTGTTTTGTAGTTTTGAGAATAATTTCGTAAAGGATCACGGTTTAATATAAAATTCAATTCATGTCCGACAAATGTTAGAAAGGGCTCAGCACGAACCGTTAGTACTCCCGTTCAAATCATAGAATTGTTTTGTAGTTTTGAGAATAATTTCGTAAAGGATCACGGTTTAATATAAAATTCAATTCATGTCCGACAAATGTTAGAAAGGGCGCAGCACGAACCGTTAGTACTCCCGTTCAAATCATAGAATTGTTTTGTAGTTTTGAGAATAATTTCGTAAAGGATCACGGTTTAATATAAAATTCAATTCATGTCCGACAAATGTTAGAAAGGGCGCAGCACGAACCGTTAGTACTCCCGTTCAAATCATAGAATTGTTTTGTAGTTTTGAGAATAATTTCGTAAAGGATCATGGTTTAATATAAAACTCAATTCATGTCCGACAAATGTTAGAAAGGGCTCAGCACGAACCGTTAGTACTCCCGTTCAAATCATAGAATTGTTTTGTAGTTTTGAGAATAATTTCGTAAAGGATCACGGTTTAATATAAAATTCAATTCATGTCCGACAAATGTTAGAAAGGGCTCAGCACGAACCGTTAGTACTCCCGTTCAAATCATAGAATTGTTTTGTAGTTTTGAGAATAATTTCGTAAAGGATCATGGTTTAATATAAAACTCAGTTCATGTCCGACAAATGTTAGAAAGGGCTCAGCACGAACCGTTAGTACTCCCGTTCAAATCATAGAATTGTTTTGTAGTTTTGAGAATAATTTCGTAAAGGATTATGGTTTAATATAAAACTCAATTCATGTCCGACAAATGTTAGAAAGGGCGCAGCACGAACCGTTAGTACTCCCGTTCAAATCATAGAATTGTTTTGTAGTTTTGAGAATAATTTCGTAAAGGATCACGGTTTAATATAAAACTCAGTTCATGTCCGACAAATGTTAGAAAGGGCTCAGCACGAACCGTTAGTACTCCCGTTCATATCATAGAATTGTTTTGTAGTTTTGAGAATAATTTCGTAAAGGATCATGGTTTAATATAAAACTCAATTCATGTCCGACAAATGTTAGAAAGGGCGCAGCACGAGTCGTTAGTACTCCCGTTCAAATCATAGAATTGTTTTGTAGTTTTGAGAATAATTTCGTAAAGGATCATGGTTTAATAAAAAACTCAATTCATGTCCGACAAATGTTAGAAAGGGCGCAGCACGAACCGTTAGTACTCCCGTTCAAATCATAGAATTGTTTTGTAGTTTTGAGAATAATTTCGTAAAGGATCATGGTTTAATAAAAAACTCAATTCATGTCCGACAAATGTTAGAAAGGGTGCAGCACGAACCGTTAGTACTCCCGTTCAAATCATAGAATTGTTTTGTAGTTTTGAGAATAATTTCGTAAAGGATCACGGTTTAATATAAAACTCAGTTCATGTCCGACAAATGTTAGAAAGGGCTCAGCACGAACCGTTAGTACTCCCGTTCATATCATAGAATTGTTTTGTAGTTTTGAGAATAATTTCGTAAAGGATCATGGTTTAATATAAAACTCAATTCATGTCCGACAAATGTTAGAAAGGGCGCAGCACGAGTCGTTAGTACTCCCGTTCAAATCATAGAATTGTTTTGTAGTTTTGAGAATAATTTCGTAAAGGATCATGGTTTAATAAAAAACTCAATTCATGTCCGACAAATGTTAGAAAGGGCTCAGCACGAACCGTTAGTACTCCCGTTCAAATCATAGAATTGTTTTGTAGTTTTGAGAATAATTTCATAAAGGATCACGGTTTAATATAAAATTCAATTCATGTCCGACAAATGTTAGAAAGGGCTCAGCACGAACCGTTAGTACTCCCGTTCAAATCATAGAATTGTTTTGTAGTTTTGAGAATAATTTCGTAAAGGATCACGGTTTAATATAAAATTCAATTCATGTCCGACAAATGTTAGAAAGGGCTCAGCACGAACCGTTAGTACTCCCGTTCAAATCATAGAATTGTTTTGTAGTTTTGAGAATAATTTCGTAAAGGATCACGGTTTAATATAAAATTCAATTCATGTCCGACAAATGTTAGAAAGGGCGCAGCACGAACCGTTAGTACTCCCGTTCAAATCATAGAATTGTTTTGTAGTTTTGAGAATAATTTCGTAAAGGATCACGGTTTAATATAAAATTCAATTCATGTCCGACAAATGTTAGAAAGGGCGCAGCACGAACCGTTAGTACTCCCGTTCAAATCATAGAATTGTTTTGTAGTTTTGAGAATAATTTCGTAAAGGATCATGGTTTAATATAAAACTCAATTCATGTCCGACAAATGTTAGAAAGGGCTCAGCACGAACCGTTAGTACTCCCGTTCAAATCATAGAATTGTTTTGTAGTTTTGAGAATAATTTCGTAAAGGATCACGGTTTAATATAAAATTCAATTCATGTCCGACAAATGTTAGAAAGGGCTCAGCACGAACCGTTAGTACTCCCGTTCAAATCATAGAATTGTTTTGTAGTTTTGAGAATAATTTCGTAAAGGATCATGGTTTAATATAAAACTCAGTTCATGTCCGACAAATGTTAGAAAGGGCTCAGCACGAACCGTTAGTACTCCCGTTCAAATCATAGAATTGTTTTGTAGTTTTGAGAATAATTTCGTAAAGGATCATGGTTTAATAAAAAACTCAATTCATGTCCGACAAATGTTAGAAAGGGCGCAGCACGAACCGTTAGTACTCCCGTTCAAATCATAGAATTGTTTTGTAGTTTTGAGAATAATTTCGTAAAGGATCACGGTTTAATATAAAACTCAGTTCATGTCCGACAAATGTTAGAAAGGGCTCAGCACGAACCGTTAGTACTCCCGTTCATATCATAGAATTGTTTTGTAGTTTTGAGAATAATTTCGTAAAGGATCATGGTTTAATATAAAACTCAATTCATGTCCGACAAATGTTAGAAAGGGCGCAGCACGAACCGTTAGTACTCCCGTTCAAATCATAGAATTGTTTTGTAGTTTTGAGAATAATTTCGTAAAGGATCACGGTTTAATATAAAACTCAGTTCATGTCCGACAAATGTTAGAAAGGGCTCAGCACGAACCGTTAGTACTCCCGTTCATATCATAGAATTGTTTTGTAGTTTTGAGAATAATTTCGTAAAGGATCATGGTTTAATATAAAACTCAATTCATGTCCGACAAATGTTAGAAAGGGCGCAGCACGAGTCGTTAGTACTCCCGTTCAAATCATAGAATTGTTTTGTAGTTTTGAGAATAATTTCGTAAAGGATCATGGTTTAATAAAAAACTCAATTCATGTCCGACAAATGTTAGAAAGGGCGCAGCACGAACCGTTAGTACTCCCGTTCAAATCATAGAATTGTTTTGTAGTTTTGAGAATAATTTCGTAAAGGATCACGGTTTAATATAAAACTCAGTTCATGTCCGACAAATGTTAGAAAGGGCTCAGCACGAACCGTTAGTACTCCCGTTCAAATCATAGAATTGTTTTGTAGTTTTGAGAATAATTTCGTAAAGGATCACGGTTTAATATAAAACTCAGTTCATGTCCGACAAATGTTAGAAAGGGCTCAGCACGAACCGTTTGTAGTCCCGTTCAAATCTTAGAATTGTTTTGTAGTTTTGAGAATAATTTCGTAAAGGATCACGGTTTAATATACAATTTCATAGGTGATAAGTACGAATAAGAGAAGCATTACATGTTTTACATATTTTAGATTTTAAGTATTGTACTAGTTGTATGATAAGATTGCTCATTTTTTATTATTTATGCTCAAAAATCAATTTTTATTAACATTTTTATATCGATATGTTTGTGTTCGAATCATAGAAAATACATTGATTTTGTTTTCGTTTTTGATTTGTATCTCGTTTTATTTTTGTTTGATTTTAAATTTTCGTGCTAACTCTAGCTAATACTCGAACCGCTATATGTTTTTAAAATATTTTATTGTCGAGCCTGCTGATAGCTAATAAAAATTTAGTTATTGGACTATAGATCAATTAACGAAACTACGTTTTGTTTGAAAACGTTCAGTTTTATAGTAAAATTAAAGATGTGCATGTTTTTATATTTATTATTATAATAAATGCTTATTTTGTGTGGTACATTTTTTAGTACTATTCAATAGAAAACAAATTGGTTTAGATATTTGATAAAAGTATTACCATATGTATATTTTTTTAAAATACGTGCTAACTTTTCGTGCTAGCTTCACATCGGTACTGAATGGTACCTGAATTGATTTGATTACATATTTATGTTGGAGCGATTGTGGAAGAATAATGAAAAATGAAACACGATTCAATTAAATACTTTTTTATTGGCTTTTAGTTGATTTATCTGTGACGTGTCGTCTTTGAGGTTCAATACGGATCACGAAATTCAGGAATATGATGTAACTGGTGATGTTCCACATGGGTCAGTATTAGGTTCAATAATTTGGATATTATCAACGAGGACGTTTTGAGAATAAACACACGGAGGATATGGTGCGGATCTGCCACGGTTGCAGTTTGCGGGACGTAAGACGAGGTCCAATTTTCAGTCAAATATCTTGGCATAGTTAGGCGTTACCGGATCAATTTTTATCCATGTAACTCCTATATGAGTTGTCAATATGTCAATTGACATTGAAATCGTATGATTTTGAAATAGCTAAACTAATTCAGTATCTGCTGTAAGCGTGTCCTGTGCGTTCTGCATCCTTTCAAACACATATGTATGTGATATTGCTGGACTGTATTCATTTGCACTATCAGCAGATGAGCGCTCAGAATGTATGGAAGGTATACATAATCTCTCAACTGAGAAAATCAGAAACAGTAACTATGGTTTGGTGGCAACATCAATGAGATGTTATGAAGAATGGTCGATGGACGCATCGTCCCTTTACAGCTATTGACCAGTGAATGAACCCGTGAGTAAACACGGTGAAGTATATCACGATTTAACTCATTTTGTCTGGTTCGCAAAACTATGGGATACAGCTGCGTCACTTACGAGTAACCTAAATGATTTTCCAGAATTCAAAACTACACTTTGAAAACAACTTTATCGGGATTCGGCTGTATAGGGAACGTTCAACCGACAAAAATTTTCGAGGTCGAAAATTTCCACGGTAAGTTTATTTTGTTTTACTTTGCAAAAAAAAGTAAAATGGAGAGTATATATATTGTGGCCAATACTTAAATTTGAATAAATCACGAATACACCACTTGATTTCTAAATATAGAACAATTTAATTTATCCGAATTTTATTAGAAAATTAGTTTTTATCAAAAATTGTCGTCCAGTGAAATTCACTTAATTTTCATCGCAAAATTTATAATTAAATTTTTAGTTTTTAATTATTCATTATTAATTTAATTATTTAAATAATTTAATTATTATAATTGAAACATGAAACCACAAGTATCAAAAAATAAATAATCGTGGAAGCTACTAGTTGAATTCTTTATTTGAAAAAACCTCTAAAAGGAACAGTCGTGGATAATTTAGAACCATGTTATACCACAAAATTATGGGTAGCCGAACAGAATCAGGCACGGTGCAAGGATTTGGCAATTTAACTTTCTTCGGATTTATATGAGATGCAACGACTTATAATTAACGAGCTTGTGCTCAAAATAAGAAGTAAAACTCACAAAATTAATTGTATTTAATGCTTGTGCATTAGTAAATAAAATAAATTACTTAAATTTTTCGGAAACCAACAAGGTCAAATTTTATTGACAATATGATCTTTTAATTTATTTGAATCGTTTATTACCTGGTCGTATTAATGTAAATGTTAAACTTTTCAACATTACTGCAAAAATGGAAAAAGCTCCTATGAAAATTTCCACTTTCGGTGCACAGATTTTCGCCACATTTCGCAAGTATAACCCCAATTATGGAAAAACTTAAGTAGGAAGTTTCATCGCAATTGAACTGCAAAGATGCCGAATTTTTGCGAAATAAATTTTTTTTTGTCAAACTCGTCATTTCCGGTAAAATTTTAAAATAAAGTAATTTTGTTTGAAATTTACATTACAATCTTTTGTTTCCAATCGTTTTTTCGTAAATGATATAAAAATTGTAAACTGTTAAAAAATAGACCGATTTCGGTCAAACGTCATTTCAATCTCCATAATAATAGGAAAAGCTTACGTATGAAGTTTCATTCCGATCGGTCAATCCGCCTGGGATCAGTTTTCTTTGATAAAAATCGTGGTTTCTTCAAAAATTTTGGAAAACTAATGTTATTTCAAGTTTAAGTTAGAATCTTTATGTTCATAGTCGTTTTTATGATAAATGATAAAGACATTTTAAAACATTTGCAGGTACCACTTCTGGTAGACCAATTTATGGAAAAAGCTTAAATGAAGTTTCACCCCGATCTATCAATCTATCCAAGCTATATAGAGAACACAGACATTAAGTCTAGACGACACCACAAACAGACACGCACACATGAACACAAAAAATTTTGAGAACTACTTTTGCGGATTTCGGTGAATAGTAAATGATAAATCTACAAACTTCTCGAGGTCAACAATTTTCATGTTTACTATACTTCATGTAATTACGTTAAAGAAAGTTATATATGAAATAGTATGTACATATTTACTTCTTAGATCAAACTTACATGAAGAATTTGATAAAATAAATTATTTTGACATAAAACCTCAAAATAAAATAAAATGCGCATTTAAACAATAATGCGGGAACTTTTATCGCACCATGTATTGTTATGTTATTATGTTTCTGGAGGAGCGCTGCAAGATGCGGGTTCCAAGAGACCGTTGCCTATTGAATCATGTGAAATATGTATACACCATCACATAGCTCAAACTTGAATCTTTACCACTATTGATTAGGAATATTTTGGGATATTTCGATGACACTTTCCATTTCGGATATGATAATAATTCATCGCACGTTACGACACGCGTATAACCTAGACGATAAAATGAAAATGGAATAAAATTCTCCATAAATATTAAATAACAAATTTTCTTGGAAAATATCTCGAACCATTTCTTAGGATTTATGAATTCGATAATCCCTAATTATTTTTTGATATACTGCACTAATTGTATTAAAGGGCCTCTTATGCCTAATAACCTCGCATTGTGTCTGTATAGTACCACCGCTAATCGGCTATTTCAATATTTTAATAATTTTGTAATATTTTGAGTTTATCCTGTATATGCATTCATTGAGCAATAAACTTTTATGTGTTATGTTTTTCGAGTGGACTAAATAACGCCTTTATTATAAAACATTCCGTGGTTTAAGAACATAATAGGCCATAAAATACACTTTTCGTATTCCCAAATGAAACCATTTTATGCAAACAGGTTGTTTGTTGCTCATCTTATCTCGAAAATAAAACCGCAACAGTAAAATAGCCTGGTTCGAGAAAAGTTTATTTTTAAGGCTTTTTTTTATTGTTATTCCTATTTTATTTTAACTTGAAATGTAATTTTTATTTATAAAGTTATTTTCCGTATGGAGTTTTATTTAGCTCTACAAGACGAAAACAACAGGCAAAAAAATATTATTATTATTATTGCTTCATTCAAGTTGAGAAAACAACTTTTTGCTCCACTCCACACCACGCTTTACTTACATATACATATATGAGCTATTCTGGTCAATTTATGTGGAAATTTTTGAAAATAAAAATTTGATATTTAGAAATATTAAGCTGAACATGTTTTTTATTGTGGAAATAATATTTTGGTTAGTGCAAACGGAAATCCATAGCAGTTTTAATAAATTGACCATTACAAATAAGCTCTGTAATTTTTTATATTTGTCTTGCAGACATAAATAATAATTTCAAGTAGCAATAATTTTCTAGTATAAACAATTTGTTAGTTCGTTTCTCGATAGATTAACTTTATACAGAGTTAAGAGGGCTTAGATAAGTAACAAAATGAAAAATTGACCTTCAACAGTTCCACTAAATTGTGGGTCAGGGTATTAAAGAGTTATTATTTTTAAGTTGCTGAGATAAATTGCAAATTTAAAGAACGAAATTGTTCAACTTTGTTCGTTTAGTCGGTCGACTGACATAATTGACCATATATTGTAAAATTGTACAAATAAACCTGCATCAAACGAAAGCTGTCTCGGCAGCTCTCGTTCTCAAACTGACTAAGTCAGAATACGACTTGTTGTTAATCCAAGAACCTTGGATTAACAATAACAGGATCTGTGGCTTCAGAACGAAGAGGTATAATTTATTATACTCAAGTAACTCTGAGAATATCAGATCGTGAATTTTAGTGAAAAGTAATTTGAATATTTTTCTTCTTCCTCAATTTAGTAGCGGGGATATTACAGCGGTGAGCGTTCAGGTTGACTATGAAAGATTATGGCTAGCCTCAGCCTATATGGATCGCGAGAAGGATGTCCCTGGGTTTCCGACGACAGTAGAATAATTAGATTGCATGGTTGATACTGTTACAAACGCATGCAATCTTTTATTTAATGCTGCGTGCCCTCTGATAAAGCCTAGAGGCAAGCAAAACCCGACATGGTGGACCACGGAGTTGGGAATCTATCGGAGGGCGTGTTGGGCAGCCTTTAATAAAGCCAAGAACACAAGGGAGGTTCGGGATTGAGACTCCTATAAGGAGGACCTAAGCAAGTACAAAATTGAGTTGAGGAAGGCACAAAGGGGGACTTGGAGACTTTTCTGTTGTAGAGTCTCGCCTTAGGAAAATTTTATCTACTAACCCAGCAACTCCTAGTTGTTTAATTAGACCGGACGAGCCATGGACCGCTTCAAGTGCGGAATCATTGGAGCTTCTCATGGACACTCATTTTCCGGGAATCTTTGAAAAAGATCTCCGAAAAACACCTTCAATATATATGGAAGGCATCGTGGACAGGGAACGAATCCTGTAGCCGCTGAACGGTATTAAGCCTTATAAATCAGCGGGCTCGGATCAGATTAAAACCAGTAGAGATCCAAAGGAACGGCAGTCATCCTCCCCTGGCTGGAGGTTATTTTTGGGGGATGTCTGAAACTGGTATATATTCCTAAGAAATGGAAGGAGGACAGTAGTCTTTATCCTGAAATCGGTAAAGAGCTTACATGCGTGTCCAAAGAACCTGAGGTCTGTAACTCGATCATCGTTTCTGTTGAAAACCTTGGAAAGGCTGGTAGATGTAGTTATTCGAAGAATAATGGAGCCTAGAAATTGGGCTACTGTAAGGGAAAGTCGGTGGACAAAGCTTTGTACGATCTAGTACGCACGCTTGAGAAGTCAATTTACTCTCAAGAGTTTTGTATGGTAGCATTTCTGGACATTGAGGGTGCTTTTAATAAAATGTAAAAATGGATGTCATTTTTAAAAGTGGACTACTCTATAAGTAGGTTGATAAACCAGGTGCTAGTAAGCAGGATCATTACCACGGAAGTGGCGGAAGTGTCTACCGTTATAAGACGGGTGGTTAGAGGAACCCCGTAGGAAGGTGTAATGTCCCCCTTCCTGTGGAGTGTAGTGATGAATGGATTGCTGTTGGAACTGGAGAGAGAGGGGACAGGGGTGGTAGCGTATGCAAATGATGTAGCGATAGCTGTCTCAGACAAATATCTGGATACGATTAGGGATGTAATGCAGACTGCACTCCTGATCGTTACAAAATGGGCCAGCAAATGTGGATTAGGGGTTAACCCTTCCAAGACGGAGCTGGTACTATTTACTAAGAAATACAAAATTCTGTTAGTTAGCCCTCGTACCATGAAAGGCATTAGACTGGATTTTGCTGATAGAGCGAGATTTTTGGGCATACTCTTGGACAGTAAGCTCCGCTAAAAGCCTAACATTATGGAAAGGGTGAATAAGGCTAATGTAACCATTTACTCGTGTAGGAACGCGATAGAGCTGGGGTTTGAAACCAGAGCTGGTACACTGGCTCTATACTGCAGTGGTAAGACTTGTGCTGATGTACAGGGTGGGTGTGTGGTGGCCAGTTCTGGGTAAGGTAACATATATAGGGATGATAGAGAAGGTGCAAAGAACGGCCTGCATGCTTATAGGCGGGGCGCTTAGAACAATACCTACACGCGCTTTAGAGGTTATACTCCAACTTATTCCAATCGAATTTTTTGGTAAGCAGATGGCAGCCAATGTGGCTACGAGACTCTCAGCTGTCTCTCAGTGGAAGTGTCTTCAGGCGGGGCACACGACGATAGTTAGATCGCTAAGGGAAGAACTGGCGAACCTAGATTATATTAAACCAACGTTGTGCTTCGATAAATGTTTCCGGGCCATCTGTCCTTTGAGGGAATCCTGGAGGAACGGTTCAATACTGGTAACGAGGCAAGGTAGGAGCCGGAGTCTTCTGTGAGAAGGTTAATGTTATAATATCTGTTTGTCTCGCTGACTACTGCAGCGTGTACCAGGCTCAAGTAGTGGCGATCGGGGATGTCGTGGCATGGTATCTGTGCGGGATATGGCAATTTGTGGACAGTCAGGCGGCGGTCAGGTCACTAGAGGCGGTTCGTCCAAAGTCACTCACGGGTGGCGCTGGATTGCCGATGATCTCTTAATGAGATGGGCGAGTATTTCAGAATCCAGATATGCTGAGTCTCTGGTCACTCGGACTTCACGGGAAACTGCCGGGCAGACGAACTGCTAGGTACGATACGACTCTCCAGATGCAGCCGGAAAGGGGAGATCTGAGGAGACCTATAGCAGTGCTCAAAAAGACAATCGCCTCGACAAATGAGGGGTGGACCAACACTCTCACGTGCTGCTTTTATGGAAGTTGTATGGACGAAGAGGACTCCGGCACTATCAGACAGAAGACATAAGTACTTAGGTGTATAAAGGACAGCCTTTTGGAACTCGCGGACTGTGGAGTGGATATTTTACGCTACATAAGTAGCTCTGGATGGTTGCAACGGGAGTAATGGGAAGATAGAATAATGTGGTATCACAATGGGTCACTATTGGCCTAAGTGTGCGATAGCAGCCACTCTAACCGAACCTAACCTAACGTAAATAACGAGTTTAGATAAAAAAATATATTTCACAAAAATTTCAGTATCTCGGCTGTCTAGAAGTAATCGGAACGAAACTCCGTGCTAAAGCTTTTTCCTTAAATTTTGGAAAGCTCGCGAAATCTGGCGGAAATTAATGTACCGGAAATGGCAACCTCCGTGGGGCTTTTGAATTTTTACAATGATTTTGAAAAGTATAACATTTACAAAAACATGACCTTCATGCTAACAGATTGGCAACACTGTTTTGTTTGACAACCGATTTGACAACTGTCATTTGCTTTGTCATTAATTTGATTTGCCATTTCATAATGAATAGACTCACGCCAGAGCAACGCTTGCGAATTGTTGAAATATTTTATCAAAGTAATGGTTCTGTTCGCCAAACTCATGGTGCATTACGTCCATTTTACGGTCGACATAATCATCCATCAGAGCGGGTAATTCGGCTAACTAGAACAAGCAATAGGCGCTGTACATCGTATCATTGACGAAGACCCAAATCAATCAATTCGACGTCGTTCTCATACATCAACTGGAGATGTGTCCATCCACCTTATGGAAGATTTTATCTAAGGATCTTATTTTACGTGCTTTCAAAATTTAAACTGTGCAGGAATTAAAGCCATCCGACCTAGTGATGGTGATTTTCCAAATAAAATTTTATTCAGCGATGAAGCTCACTTTTGGTTGAATGGGTACGTTAATAGACATAATTTTCGGATTTGGAGTGAAGATAATCCAAAAGCCTTTGTCGAAACAACATTACATCCAGAGAAAATCACTGATTGGTGCGCTTTATGAGCCGGCGGAATCATTGGTCCATATGTCTTCAAAAACGATAATGGGAGGAATGTTACCGTCAACGGTGAACGGTATAGAGACATGCTTGCTATCTTTTTTGTATCCCAATTGGCTGGCATAGATCTTGCTGATATATGGTACAAACAGGACGGTGCCACATGCCACACAACGCGAGATACAATTAATTTACTCAAAGAAACATTTAATGAAAGCCTAATTTCATGTAATGGTCCTGTTAATTGACCACCGAGATCGTGTGATCTAACTCCATTAGATTATTTTCTTTGGAGATATGTTAATTCACTTGTCTACGCCGATAAACCAGAGACGATTGAACACTTGGAACACAACATTCGGCGAGATATTAGCAAGATACGGCCGCAATTGCTGCGAAGAGTGATCGAAAATTGGACCTTCAGATTACGCCGTGTACGCGCAAGCCACGGCTGCCACATAGCCGAAATCATATTCAAGCATTAATCACTGAGATTCAAAATGTTTTTCCTTGTTCTATTTTAATTTAAAATTGTGAACCTCTGGTTGGAGTTACGTACCGGCTTAATCGATAATTATACCGTTGAATTGGTGAAATTTACATTCATCATGATGCTTTTAATCCTTCCATGAATTTGTGCTTTCACATTTTATTGCATGTTGATCATATTGTTGATTCAAGTACCATGTTTCAAAGTAGCTTATTTTGACAGCTTTGTATTTGGTTTAAAAATGTAACTGTATTTATAGTTGCTCTTTTTAACATGGGTGTTTAACTAACGGGTGATTTTTTAAGAGCTTGAGAACTTTTTTTTAAAAAAAAACGCATAAAATTTGCAAAATCTCATCGGTTCTTTATTTGAAACGTTAGATTGGTCCATGACATTTACTTTTTGAAGATAATTTCATTTAAATGTTGACCGCGGCTGCGTCTTAGGTGGTCCATTCGGAAAGTCCAATTTTGGGCAACTTTTTCGAGCATTTCGGCCGGAATAGCCCGAATTTCTTCGGAAATGTTGTCTTCCAAAACTGGAATAGTTGCTGGCTTATTTCTGTAGACTTTAGACTTGACGTAGCCCCACAAAAAATAGTCTAAAGGCGTCAAATCGCATGATCTTGGTGCCCAACTTACCGGGCCATTTCTTGAGATGAATTGTTCTCCGAAGTTTTCCCTCAAAATGGCCATAGAATCGCGAGCTGTGTGGCATGTAGCGCCATCTTGTTGAAACCACATGTCAACTAAGTTCAGTTCTTCCATTTTTGGCAACAAAAAGTTTGTTAGCATCGAACGATAGCGATCGCCATTCACCGTAACGTTGCGTCCAACAGCATCTTTGAAAAAATACGGTCCAATGATTCCACCAGCGTACAAACCACACCAAACAGTGCATTTTTCGGGATGCATGGGCAGTTCTTGAACGGCTTCTGGTTGCTCTTCACTCCAAATGCGGCAATTTTGCTTATTTACGTAGCCATTCAACCAGAAATGAGCCTCATCGCTGAACAAAATTTGTCGATAAAAAAGCGGATTTTCTGCCAACTTTTCTAGGGCCCATTCACTGAAAATTCGACGTTGTGGCAGATCGTTCGGCTTCAGTTCTTGCAGGAGCTGTATTTTATACGGTTTTACACCAAGATCTTTGCGTAAAATCTTCCATGTCGTCGAATAACACAAACCCAATTGCTGCGAACGGCGACGAATCGACATTTCACGGTCTTCAGCAACACTCTCAGAAACAGACGCAATATTCTCTTCTGTACGCACTGTACGCATTCGTGTGGTTGGTTTAATGTCCAATAAAGTAAACTGAGTGCGAAACTTGGTCACAATCGCATTAATTGTTTGCTCACTTGGTCGATTATGTAGACCATAAATCGGACGTAAATCGCGAAACACTTTTCGAACCGAACACTGATTTTTGTAATATAATTCAATTATTTGCAAGCGTTGCTCGTTAGTAAGTCTATTCATTATGAAATGTCAAAGCATACTGAGCATCTTTCTCTTTGACACCTTGTCTGAAATCCCGCGTGATCTGTCAAATACTAATGCATGAAAATCCTAACCACTAAAAAATCACCCTTTATTTTCGAATATCAAACTTTTTTCTTTTCTCCTTTATACATATGAGTACGTCATTTCCATACATAAAAACTTCAAAATTTTCAAATGTGAGGTAGAAATGGAGCTTCATGGGGAAATGGTTCCATTAAAAAAGAAATCATAAAATTTTGTTGATTTCTAATAGAAATAATAATTTTCGACATTATCAACATTCTCGACATTGTCGACGTTATTTTATTAATTGTCTACATACATTCTCTATTCATGTAGAATATTAATTATCTACGCGGTGTAGACAACACGGCACAAGACTGTCCATTCTAAATACTAATTTGAACTTAAATAATTTGACTTTTGAACTTGAATAATTTGAATATGGGAGTTTAGCAGACGATCGGTATTATAGTCTAAGAAACAAATTTGAAGTCTGGGGGCAGCTTCGGGTAGCTGGTATTCGTACAGTTTTTTCATATTAGAACTGGTTCAATTCTGACAGAGGATATTCAACAGTCATTCGTTAACTTACACCACAGGTCCGCATTATATAAATAAACCACCAACTAGACCCTTAATTGGTATGATATACTATCAACTAGATGAAAGACCATCGATACCATTAAGTAAATGAATTTGACAAACAACAAACACATTACATCTAACTTACTTAAACGTGAATGCAAAAGCTTTTGGATTTTATTTTTTTCAATAAAACATTTCCATACAAATTTACATTAAATTTGAATAATTTAAAATTCATGTACGTATAATAAAATTTCAGTCAATATACGATGTATACTGTTCAATCGGTTCCACACAAAAAATAAAACTTGGAAATTTGTATTTTGTATGCAACAGCCAAACAACATTGACATCATTCCATGCTGTTATCGAATAATGCTAGTGACACTTTTCAATTGGAGTTGTTCGTGTGAAAATTAAAATAGATACGAGATTTTTATTATGTCATTAATGTGGTATACATATATGAATTTTATCTTTGGTGCATTCATCAAGTAGAATTCAATATATGCTCCTAGATATACAGTATATAGAAAATAATGAACCGAGTTACATTTTGTTTACGGCGAATGATGTTGACGTCGCTTTTTAATAATTTAACACATTACAACTGTAACTATCGAAATACCTATTTTCTGGTATTCTTTTGACATAAACACATTGCATTATTATTTACAATGTATTGTATTTGCACAATTGCAGAATGAAACCACATTATTGAAAAATGCACATTAGCTCGACACAGAGGTAAATAATTCCTGGAATTTTTTAGTTTCTACTTCTCTCTACATAGTCAAAAGATTCAAGCAGCAATAGAAAAATATCATCGATTCACGATTTCCAAAAAAGTTGTTGACACGTGCTGCACACGTATGAATATAGCAAAGGGGATCATTTGTAGTCATAAAATGAACTGTCATCGTACTACTCGAAGCATTAAAATAGTATCTAATTATATCTGCTTAATCCCCAGTTTGAATTATCTAGTTAAAGTTACCCGATAAGTGGCAACCGAAAATAAAATACTGGCAAAGCAGATTGTGATTTTCTATTCTTTCTTTCTACAAAATTTCAAATGACGTTATTGTTGGCGAAATTTATATTACAGGGTGGGTCATCTGTTAGTCCTTTTTTCATTTGTAAATAAAAGACACATTTTGGGATGAAAAGTCAAAATTTTGTATTGATAAGGAAAGGTGGTTCTATGTCATTTATGTATGAAAAACAATATCGTTCATATGTGCACCACGACTTCGTCTACTGACCTCCATCCGAACATCAAAATTTTCGATGACTTTTTCCAATAAAAAAGGAACAATGACTTCAATTTCAGCTCGAATGTTGTTTTTAAGTTATTGCATTGTTTGTGGATTATTAGTACCTCTCAAATAAACCCATAAAAATTAATCGAGTGGTGTTAAATCCAGGCTTCTTGGTAACCAAAGTACTTCGCAATCAATTGAAATTAAGCGATCAGAAAATTTTTTGACAATAAACGAATTGTTGCACGGCTTGCGTGGCATGTCGCTCCATCTTGTTGAAATCAAAGGTCGTTGACACGCCAAAAACTAGTTAACATGTTGCGATTACGTTCCCCATTACTGTAAGAGTATTTTCCTGTTCGTTTTCAAAGAAAAACGGGCCAATGATGCCACCAGCCCATAAACCACTCCAAACAGTGACTTTTAGAGGATGAACTTCTGCTTCGGAATTCTCTGCTTCGCAAATTCGACAATTTTGCTTATTGACGTACCCATTAAGATGAAAATGAGTTTCATCGCACAAAATGATTTTTGCTGAAAAACCTTCATTTCGTTCAAGCATCAAATTAACAAAACGACGACAATTTAAATGGTCTGGTGACTTCAGTTTTTGAGTTAGTTAAATTTTGTATGAATGCAAATGAATATCAATATGCAAAATGCGTCGTAATATTGATTGATGAACTTGGTTCATTACGAACACTTTCACTAGCAGCTAGCACTGCATCAGAAGTACGAACGGTCTACGACCTTCCACTGAACCAGTTTCTTCAAAACGATTAATAATCTTACACACTCAGTAGGACGTCCATGCCAACCAAGCCATGCTGTTTGTGAACGACTATTTTCATAATAAATTTGGACAATCAAAATGCGTTGTTGTATTGTTTGTGACTCCATGATGATAAATGGCATATTTTTGACTCATGTGTCAAAGAATTTTTTAGAACAGATTGCATTAAGTACTAAAATTCATCGATTGAAAAAAGGACCAACAGGTGGCCCACCTTGTAGTATACTCCCAGATGATCATTAATCTAAATTTGATTATGCAATGTAACATGAATATGAACGGAATGACTCCGCCTTTAAGATATTTAGACACAATCTGACATCAATCTCACTATGACTGATCGGCGAAGTGTAGATCTACGCAAAATTTCGTAGCAGTGATGATATTGTCGATACTACAGTACATTTTTTGATACTTTGGCCGTAAGGAAAGTACTTCGATTTCTGATATAAAGCTAAGGAAATTAATCCGTTTTAATGGTGGTCTAAAATTTAGTAAATAAAATATAATTTTAAATTATTCACGGTAAATTTACTTCTCATAATTAAATTCATTCGTGGTTCAATTTAATACTTGTAATGCTTGTTTCATAAGCATTCGCTTACAGTACGGACAATGTTTACTGAAAAGTAGCAAGCAAAAGTTTCTGGCTCGTTAAAACAGAAAACTGTTTGTTTTCTAAATCGTTCAGTATAAGCTGGGTCAATATGGAATAGTCGTAAACCCTCAATTTTTACCACCCATTTTAATCAAATATTTAAAATCAAATTTATGTCTTATAGATTTACTAACAAGGGCCAGTCCCGTGGTTTAAACCGTCACTAATTTAATGAATCTCTGATAAAAGTATACTTGTCGGAACACACAGGCATATATAAAAAATCTGCCCCAAAAATTCATATTTCAGAAGATAATTGTGATCTTTTCGATGGGTCCAAATACCTATCGAAAAGTTCACAAAATTCATACTGGAAAGAGTATGAAGTAGTCCTTAAATAAACACGGTATTCATAATATGCTAGGTTCTTGACTTAATTTTAGCGTTAAGGTCAAATTTTCTCTTTTACATCAAAAATATAAAAACAAATAAACATTTGTTAAAGACAGATTTCTGGATCCCGATCTCCAGTTAATATAGTCTAGTGTTTCCTGGGAGTTCCTCTCTTAAATGACTTGCCGGGCCTCAGTAAAGAATACGTCAAGGATATCCTAGAAGGAGTAGGTGTGGAGAGAAAGGAATGTGGCACGCCTACGGACCTTATTGTGTCTATGCCAGTTCTTTAGGACAACCATCCTTACCTAACCTAACTTAGTCGTATGATATTTTAGCTAAATATAGTTACTAGATATTCCAAGGTTAAATATTTAATTAGTTTTGATATCAAAGAATCAAATCTGATCTTCGTTGCAATAATTTTCTTGGAAAGAGGTGATTTTCAATTTCGACAGCTAGTTTAGGAGTAGTCTTGAAAATTAGTATTTTAATATGTGCTTATGTTAGCCAACTGGGGCTTCGTAATATATATTTGATAGACAAAATTACCGGATATGAACAAATTTGTTTAAATAGGCTTATGTTGTGTGACTTAATTATTTTAATAATCGAAAATTGAGGACTTTATTATGTGATTACTGTCAATGTGTAGTTTGTAAAGTGGAAGCAGTTCAATACATTAAGCAATTTTTAAATCGTTACAGAATAACGCAAACGTTGCTCTAAACCCGGAGCCATCGAGCACTCGGTAGTTATTAATTTCTATTAGGCTTTATGGAAGCTGACTGAACGCACGAATCTTATTAAACGGCTGGTACTGCTCGTTTAGCCAGAGTTAGCTCTGGCAATACAAAACATAAAAAATCTTTTCCGCCATATTATATACCTAAGAGTCACACGCTTTTATCTTATTGCTATATGAGGCCGTATGGAACTTGGCCATTTGTGACATTCCCAGTACTGGTTGGTCTACTAATGACGTATTGCTAGTTCCTGCTACTAGCAGCTCAATACAGTATCAGTCATTTCCAGCAAATCATGTTCCTAAAAGAAAAGCAATTACACATTTTATATTGCTTTAAATGGAAGCTGGCCGATTTCGCGAATTCCATCATACAGGTGGTACTGTACGGCTGCCCAGAGTTCGTCCATTCCATAGTTTATTCAAAACATGAACAATCATTTTCGGCAATTAATACTCCTAGGAGAATGGCACGCTTTTATCCTATTGTTATATGCAACCAATGGAATCTGACCATTCTTCTATATGGCTGATACTGCTTTCTTAGCCATTATCAACCTAATATCAAATCTAAACAATAACAATTATTTTCGGCATATCATGTTCCAAGGGGAATGACAACTATTAATTTTTATATTCGGCCATATGGAAGTTGGCTGCTGCGCGAATCCCACTATGCAACTTAGGCTATGCAACATAGGCTATGCGAAACATATACAATCATTTCCGGCAAATTATATTCCTAGAAGAATGGCACACTTTTCTCATATTGGTATATTGGGCCGTACAAACATTGCCATTTGAGACAATCTTATCCTACTACAAGGCTGGTACGCCCTCTCAGTTATTATAAGCTCTTACTGTTACCAATACAAAACAGTATCAATAATTTTCGGCCAATTATGTCCCTAGGAGTATAGCAATTATTAATTTTTATATTATGCCATATGGAACGGCTTGTACTGTCCGGCTACCAACTGAAAATAGTATCAATCATTCCAGTTAAATCAAAATAAATAATATTTACCTACTAATCATATTGCTTAGAGATATAATTATTTTTGCATACGTATCGTTTGACAAAATTTTATATTTTTGTTGGGATGGAAACTGAGCTATCTTCATGTCTTTACTATTATGGCTAAATTTAGGGAATTTTTAGTTCACTCTAAACGAGAAGTTACCATTTTGGTTGAATATAATAATAATAACCAAACTTGTGTGTATTGTGCTCAACTTTGTTATAAGTTATCGCTAGTATCAGTTTAAAATGACTAACAGTCCTTTATATTTTTATTCGCATCAGCATCCTGCTGGCGTTTTTAAAGCCATATATAAATGATGGAAACCAAAGATTTAACTAAATTCATGTGACAGGGTATTTTTTCTAGTTGCGGCTGCAAAATGTTATTTGCAGCCCCATGGGATTAGCAATAATAATTATAAAATAAAAGTTTGTGACGGAAGACAGATAAGATTGTTGATGAGAGTGACAGTAAATTATCCACAATTATGAAAGAATTATAAGATCTCCCTAACGTAAGGCGTGTTAGATAAATATTAAATTACTATAGAGAACGATAGAGAATTTGGTGTAAAAAGTAATTTCAAGCTGTATTAAGTACTAAGTTCCACAAAAATTCCATATTTAGGTTTCTTGCCAAAATCAGCATTGTTTTGTAGTATGATATGCGAGTTGCGTCTAAGGAGTTTTAGGTGGTGTAATTAATTTTCTCAACTTTTATTGATAAAATGTTCTCGCTCTCCAACTGTTGTCAATTGTAACAACAATTGTAAATGGTAACAATAAACAAATTGTGGGTCCACGCACAATTTTGCAGTATGATTACGCTAGATCTAACGAAGTTTAGGGGATGTAATTCCAAATTTTTGAAACAACTGTAAAATTATTTAAAGCAGAATCATTTTATTATTAAAAATTGGAAATATTTGAAATAACACAACCTGAAATACCTACCTCCTGACCAATTAGAAAAATCTTCTCCGCAGAACCATTTTATCATTAAAAAGATTCATTCAAGACTCATCAGAGCTCCTCTCAACCCACCTTGATGACCAACTGGAAAAATCATTAAGGAAGAACAATTTTATTATAAAAAATTTAACCAGAAAATTACACCCCCTGAGAATTTTCAGACATTGATTTAAATAGTATAAATTTTGCGCTGATACTTTTTACTATAATAAACACGGCTTAGTCCATGATTTTGAATGTGTGATCATTTTATTATTTAAAACTGAGAAAATTTGAAAGTACACCCTTGAAAATTTGCAGACATTCCCTTTATTATTATGAACTTTTGGGTATATTCATGCTTTTCTGATATTTATAATCATGTCTTTAAATCCGCATTATCATTTTTGGTTGGCCACATTCGTTTGTTACACCTGAATCTACATTACCAAAATTGTTTGGCTATTTATTGAAATAAATCTTCTATTTCGACATTTTTCGACTGTTGTTATTTATTCAACAAAATACAGTATGTACTCGTATATACATACTGTATTTTGTTGAGAAATAAAATAAGAGCCTAGGTTTGGAATTAGCATTGTTTGTTTCTGAATTTGCCATATCAAAAGAAAATTCTTGATCATAGTTGGCATATTTATCAGGAGTAATTAAATTTGAGTCAGCTTTATATAAATAAAAAAAATTAAGGTATGTATAATTCGAATTTGAATCATAATTGCTATTGAAAAAGTAGCCGACTATGACGAAAATTTTTCTTCTGCTATGATTAATTCAGAAATCAACACTGGTGTTTTTGAATTAAAACTAGCCTCTAATGCTGTGTGTCTTTCATTTCAAGTGTACCTTATGCTATTAACCGCCAGGCGGACAACGAAAAGTCTACTCGCGGGGTTGCTTTTCAATTTAGTTGTCAAAAGTTATGATTGTTTTGTACGTGTGCAATGCGATACGGTTACATATTATTTTGAAAATAGAAAAATTGTTTACAATTATTAAAATCACAAATAATAATTTTATTTAAAATGAGTAAACGGCAATGTTCCGCTAGATGTAAGTACCTATAAACCTAAAACCAAATGTAATTGTATTTCGTGTGTGGTTATATTCAATTTGAGATTAGGTTTTATATAAAATAAACTAATTTAATTTACATAGTTTGTGCTACGTATTCATTATGGGGCAAAGAGTACGACAAATGCACGAACCCAACCAATTTTAATTTTAGCTCGTACAAAAATGGATAACATGTTTACTGGAAAATTTTACGAGTTGAGTAGAAGTTGGGAGTAAATAATTGTATTATATTTATCTTATGTACTTTTATAAATTTGTACGTACACATTTTTGTAGGATGGTGGGAGCAGAGGCAGGAATTGAAGATGATTGGGGCAAATTAAAGAAAAAGTGGTCAAACATCATGACCAAATAGTAGTGTTTTATAGTAGTGTTTGACAATTTTATTGAAATCAGATAATTTTCATTTGATATAGACGATAATTGTTTCTCCGACTGGCTTAGGGACAGAGGACGAAGGGCCAGGGCCTCTAACATGGCCTTATTTTGAACCGATACACGACCACGCGTCCGCTCGACCTAATATTAATCCGCTGAAGGTTTTTGATAACGCACCACCTGCAGAAGCAGAAACAGAAGTTCTCTTTTTGAATACCGAGGACTCTTGTTCAATTAGCGAGGGTTCTACATCACGTAGTGAGTCAAGGAACCATCTACTTCGCGGAATGAGGGCTCTTCTTCGCGCAGTTCTTTCCATTCCACTTCGCTAGGTAAAGATGCGAAATTAATGCGACACGCGGCAAAAACCTTTATTAAATATATGGCAATTAAACATAATTTAACCGCCGATTATAGTAGCGAAGAAGATTAAAATACCAGCTACATGAATTAAATGTGATTAATCTTTATTATAAAACTTTAATTATTATTATTTTATTTTAAAAAGTAAATTTGTTTATTTTATTTATTATATTTATTTTCAAAATAAATTGTCTTTGTCTTCAAAATAAATTCGGTGGTTTCCTTCAAATCTACACCATCAGTTAGACAAATATTGTGCATGACACAACATACCATTACTATTTTTATAGAATTTTTTATTTTAAATCCTAAGCTTTTCAGAAAAATTGCTCGCCACCTTGCTTTCATTTGCCCGAACGCATTCTCTACAATGCTTCTTGCTCGACTATGCAACAAACTAAAGTGGCTTTCTTGAGAGGTCAGTACATGATCTTGACGAAAAGTGTTATTATAGGCACAGGCGTCAAAGCTCATTTATATCCACTATCCTCTAGCAAGTAGTACCCAGGTGGAGGAAATTTTCCAGACCGATATATATTACTGTTGTGCAGAAATCGCTGATCGTGTACTGACCCTGGATATCCAGCAACAACATTTATAAATTTTCCCTGGCTATTACATATGGCCATTATGTAAATAAATAAATAGTTATGTCAATCTATCAATAAATAAATAAATTATGTTTAGACTATAATCCAACTTTCGGTTTATACATTGGTCATGCAAGTTCGTGGACACCATAATTTTTACATGGCACCCATCAATAGCACCTACAGCTTTTGAAAATATGTTTGAATTTTCCCTCGAGTTGAAATATTGGCCAAGTTCTTGAAGCTCGCTAAATGCTGGAAGCTTTATAATATTTTATGAAATGCCAATGAATAAATCCAATATATTGTGAATAATTGTCCGGACCGAAATGCCTGAAATTTCACAAGATACACCCGTCACTCGGTAATTGGTCTCACACGCAAGCCAATACAATAATACGCACAATTTGAATTTCATGCAATATCCCAAATTATGTTGGTCAAATGCCAATAACATTCTGTGACATGATTTCGCGGATACGCGAATGTGTTGTTTGATAAAACGCTCGTCACTGGTTAGTATTTGTCAGTATATTTCACAATTATAGTGTTTTACGAATGTTATTTCTGGCTGAAATAAGAGATTATACGTAATAATGTATTGATAACATTTCTAGGTTAAAAAATTTTACCTGCCAGCGTTCATGTAATACTTTTTTCTTCTTTATAATTTTTTCATAGTTTATTATTACATTAATAAATAATGTTAAGACCATATCATCTTCAATCTCAATTGCATCGTCTTCAATTTTCATTATTATTTATTATACTCGTATATATGTAGTTTATTTCGATTTGTGTGAAATATTTTTTTTTTCATATAGTTTGACGTTTGAAAAGAAAAGACACCAACCATCAATTTAGTCCGGCACAGCGTGTACTTTTGTTGCTACTGCCATCTATTAGTACTTGATGTTAACTAACCAACAATTTACAAAAGCCACCAATTTAGTCGATAAATCGGCGTCAGGCACACGGCATTATATTTTATTTCTCAACTAAGTACAGTTATTAATAATTAGATTCTGTATTATAGACATTTGTCGGATGGCTACATACAGTTCTTGAAACCGAATCTTTATTACCAACATTTACCATCGGCTGAATAATTTCAGCTAACAGTATTTTGGTGCTTAGAAATCTGAGATTATGTTTTGTATTGAAACAAATTAAACTACCATATTCTCTTTAAGGAATCGATAAAGAGTTGTAACTTAATGTTACAGATTCTTTACTCTAACAGCTACCTAAATTTTATTGGCATAATAAATATTTTATTTATTTATCCCTTAATATATACCCCTCATCATTAGGCTATGAAATAAGCCACAATTAATCTATAGAAGGTTACGAGGTTACAATATTTGTAAAACATTGTTAGTCCCAATTTATTGGGCTTGATGCCACTACTTCTTTGGACTCAACAACAGTAATATTGAGAGAAACAATCATTTCTTACTAAATTCATGTTGGTTGTAAAAATATAATAGAAATGTTAATATGTATTTTGTTTTATTTTAACTTGCAGGTTCAGCTGGTGTCGACAATTAACCATAGGGGATGATAGAGTGATGCCGCTTCGGTAATAAGAATGGTCACAGTTGAAAACAAAATGGATACTCGAACAAAAAGTTTTTATCGGCGGATTCTATTTATGTTATAAAAATTTTACTTATTACATATTTTAGAAGTTTAAACTCATATTCAACACGTTAGCTGTAATTACTTCTGCAGATGTAATGATTATCATTACAACTAAAGTAAATGGGTGCAGCCACAATTGATTGGCAATAACTTTATGTACTGCATGTCTCGAAGTGGGGTGGGGCTTTTATTTTTAACGACTCTTGTATATAAATAAGATAAAATAATACCAAAATTTTTAAGTTGTAACTCGTATGTAACTTGTATTGTAACTCGTATGTAACAAAATTTATTAAAAAATAAAATTTAAAAAAAATAAAAATTCGTAATAATTAATTAAAATTATTTTGTTAGTTGAAAATCGCAATATACAGGATGTAACAGAATTGGACGATCAAACGAAGTAGGGTAATAGAGGACCTCATTTCCAACAAATACACCCGAGTAAAGTTTTTTCGAACTATAATGGTGCAAAAGTTATTTCATTTTTAGTGTTTTTTAGTGAAATCGAATGCACACCCAGCAAAAAATTAATTAAAAAGAACCAAGAGTTCTTTTGATTAACTTTCTTTTTTAATAAGATCTAGAAGAGTGTGCCGTTTCGATAAGATCCTTTTTGTAAGCTGATTATCTTCTGTCAAATAAAAAGTATGGTTTTGTAGTCTCTTTGTTTCTCAAATTATTTTCGTTGATGTTTAAGTGAGGCCAGCGGGAAAATAATGTACTACAGAAAGATTGACCCATTATCAGAAAAATATGCGACATTAATGCAGATTTTAAAATTGTATCACACCAGGCTAGTCACAACAGAATGTGTTTCACCAATTTTTATCGCAGTCTAAGTTGTGTTTATTTTAAAATGCACTTAACAAAATTTCCATTTCTAAAATCGATGCTTTGTCAGAAATAAAACAAAATGAATAAAATAAGTTTTTTTTATTAATATTAAATATTATAATAAGTGTTCGAAGTGTCCACCATTTGCCAAAATACATAATCGGCATCGCCGTATAAAGTTTTGTTTAAACCGTCGAAAAATTCTAACGGATTTAGATCAGGAGACCGCGGTGTCTCCTCTTCCAATCCAGCGGCTTGGATAATTTACGTTCAGGTGTTGTCTCACTACTTGTGTATAGTGAGGGGGAGCTCCATCATGCTGCAGCCACATTTGTTCACGTGTTTGTAGCGAAACGTGATCATGAAATCATCCAAGTCATTTTGTAGAAAACTTGTATAGACTTCCCGTTAATCCGACGTGGGAGTTCAAATGGGCTAATCAAATTTTCGTCGAGTATTCCCGCCCAAATGTTCACTCCAAATTACTGTTGAAACCGACTACGCCGCACATTTTTGGATTTACGTGGGCCCAATTGTGCAAATTATGGATATTGAATATCCCATCCCTTTTAAAACATGTTTCTTCATTCATCTTGCATACGTTCCGCATAGTGAGGGTGCAACTGATTTATTTTTGAAATACGATGCAACGTGGACCGTGGCACTCCCGAACGTCTTGGTAAACAACAAACACTTATAGATGGGTTGTCTGTCACCATTCCAATTACTCTATCTTCATCTCTATATCAAATTAAGCGACTGTTTTTTATCTTCTCGGACGACCAGGGACTTCGCCTTCACTGTACATTTGCTGTACGGTTTGAAATGCTGTTCTGTAATCGGGAAAGCGCTCCTCATTTGGATATCGTCTCTGATATTCTCTTGCTGCTGCTCGAGCATTGCTGTTACATAAGCCATACATGAAATACATTTCTGCATATTCGCAGTGGGAATAAGCCACACAGCTTATTGACATTTTAATTATAAACGTTCGAGTATACATGTACGGAAGTAGTAACATGAATTACGAAATGTTTTTCTTTTTAAACCACAAATTTTGTTTAATTTGGGCTTCTAGATTTGCTTAAAAAAATTGTTATGCTTTAGACCATTATGTTCATCGTTTTGTTTTATTTCAGACAAAGCATCGATTTTAGAAATCGAAATTTTGTTAACTGCTTTTTTTAATAAACACGACTCACTTCTTACTTTCGAAACATTCTGTCTTGACTAGCCCGATACCATTTTTCATCTGCATTAGTGTCGCATATTTTTTGATAATATTTCAAATTTATGTAGTACATTGTTTCTTGCTGGCGTCACTTACACATCAACAAAGTTTTTTGAGAAACAAAATCACTTTACAAAACATTCTTTTTATTTTATAGAAGATAATATAGCTTACAAAAATGATGTTATTGAAACGACACACCCTTCTAGATCTTATTTAAAAAGAAAGTTAATCAAAAGAACTCTTGGTTCTTTTTAATTAATTTTTTGTTGGGTGTGCATTCGATTTCACTAAAAAACACTAAAAATGAAATAACTTTTGCACCATTAATAATTCGTAAAAACTTTACTGGGCTGTTTTTGTTGGAAATGAGATCCTCTATTACCCTGCTTCCTATGATCGTCCAATTATGGGACACCCTATTTATTAGTGCTTAGAGAATAGCGCTAATTAATTAAATACAAGATATTTGAAATTAGAAAAGGCAAGAGATACTAATATTATTGGGGGTACAAATAAGTGTTGCAGGATTTATGCCATCTTGCGTAACTAGTATTAACTCGTATCGGGCCATCTTGTTACTATATTCATGTTAAAGCGTTATCATTTCTCTCTAAAAATCAGTATGTGTTATTTCGCTTTTGTGTTCTAACCATGCTAACATTTTTTGCCGAAAAAACAAAATTTGGGGGAACCGCACCTTTTTTACTTATTTTGAAGAAAATTGCAACCGATTGACATATATTGCTGTGTGAATCATATGGGGAACATGCTCCATCAATA
The DNA here is from genome assembly GCA_963691935.1 of Nephrotoma guestfalica. Lineage (NCBI taxonomy): Eukaryota > Metazoa > Arthropoda > Insecta > Diptera > Tipulidae > Nephrotoma > Nephrotoma guestfalica. The sequence goes on along the minus strand of OY829914.1, from coordinate 132,753,458 downwards.
AAAACATGTGAGTACTGGTTCTGGCGTCTCAAAAATGGCATTTTTAACAACAGTGACATAGAACGCGAAGGGAGACCAGTAAAGTTTGAAGCCGCTGAGTTGGAGGCGTTATTAGACCAAAATTCATGCCAAACTCTAGAGGAGCTCGCTGAAACTTTGGGAGTGACTAAACAAGCGATTCAAACCCGTTTCAAGATCATGGGTATGGCGCAAAAACAAGGAAATTGCGTTTGGTAAGAACTCAAGCCAAGAGACGTCGAACGCCGTTTCTCCACGTGCTAAAAACTGCTCCAAAGACAAAGTCGGAAGGGTGTTTTATAACAAATCGTGACGGGGAACAACAGTTGGATCCACTACGACAACCCAAAGCGCAGAAAATCGTGAGGTAAGCCAGGTCATGCATGCATCAACTTAAACCGCCAAACTGAATATTTATGACGAGAAGCTGCTGGACATTAAAGGTTAAACGCCTACAATATTCCAAAAGACATTAAAAAGTGATCTTTCAGCAAGTCAACGCTCGACCACATGTTGTAAGGGTCGTTAAGGAAACTTTGGAGGCTCCAATGAAATGTCTGACACCACCCACCGTATCCACCAGACATTGCCCTTCCGACTACCACTTGTTCCGGTCGATGACTCATGGCCTGGCCGAGCAGCACTACACTGCTTGCGAAGAAGCCATAAATTGGTTCGATTCTTGGATCGCCTTAAAACACGAGGAATTTTTTCGACGCGGAATCCATATGCTGCTTGAAAGATGCGAAAAATTATAATGTAAGATAAATGCCCTTTTTGTAGAACGATTTATCTTTGGCCTACAATTTTTCTTCTGTTTTGGCAAAATTTATTTTCCTTCCCATTTTTTTAGGGGTCTGCGAGAAGGGTGTATGCGCTGGGTGCCAGATTCGTAGATTACAGTGGATGGGGAAGCAATTCGAACTTCAATTCATTAAAGTTTTCCATCGTAGCCAACGACTTGTGACACGGTGGATCGTCTAATTGAAAGAGAATTTTTAACTTTAGGTAGTTAAATTTAACAGTTAGGTTGTTTTCCAAACGACTTTTTATTTCAGACTTATTCACTTATTTGCCGACTTAAAAAAGAAAACCAAAGTCGTTCCAAATGAGGTTCCATAGTTATTATGACAGCATATTTTTTGGAAAACAGTTGTAAGGCTGTCAACATTCGAAACTGTGAAAAATTTCTAAAAATTCTAAATTTTAATTTTGTATTTCTTAATGAAAATTATAGAATTTACGTATTGTTCTCGTTTTAAACATTTTTTAAACATTGTATCCTAAATGAAGAACTACTCGTATTAAAACAACACACATTTTAGTTTCTTTTACGTAGTAAAACTTACCTACTTACTGTATAATGAGTGATTTGAGTGTTTAAATTTACATTACTAGAACTTGGTAATCCGGATTGTTTGACGTTTGATTTTGAATATGCATTTGAAAATGTTAGACGATAGTTACAAGAGCGGATTGAATATGACTAAAAGATGAGCAAACCGAAATAAGGAGCTCATCCTGGGGTGACTCAATTCCATATCAAATGAGAGTTTATAACTATGGGCCCAAGGATTGGATTAAAATGGTAATAACTGTGGAAAATGACTGTGTCAGAGTGGTATTGGGCGAATGTCGACTAAGAACAAAAAATTGGTGAATGAAATGAACGAGAGATTGCAAAGAGATCTTGGAAAATATATATTTATATATACTTTCTAACACGCCGTAAATCCGAAAGTCCTTCCGAGCAATCTAACTGTGCGTTTGACGTTTGGTAATTCAATAAAAGCAATGATAAATTAGTTATCGGTTAAGAATGAGTTTTATAAAAGTGAATGAATTATTTTACGCATGTAAAAATGTATACAGATGCAAGTGTAAATGTGTTCAATGAAAACAGAAAAAATTTAAGATTACATGACAGTATCTAAAAAATATATGTAGAGTTGATAGGGATTATGAAAGAGATCAAGTTGGCAATGACACAAAGGTGGAAAAGATTTGAGGCAAGAAAAGAGGAATGTGAATTTGTTGGAAAATGTTACGTGGAACGTACGAGTAAGTAGTACTTGGTTAGTTCCCCTTTGGGTCAACGTTTCTTTAAGATACTCAAGGAAGAAGATAGTATGTTACGGACGATGGAAGGGATGAGATTTATTCATGGAAATTGAGATAAATGTTTGGAGAAATGTAATTTGATTGAGACTGAATTATATTTAATCTGTTTGGTTGTAGTGGACGTCGAACATTTATTTCGGAAATGCTCTGGATTTAATTAGAACAGAGAAATGTTCGATGTTCTTTCGTTCGATGACTGAATTATTACGAATGGGAATGAACGTTTAAGAATGTGTATGAATTTATTGGAATGCATCTGATAGAAGTGTGAAAGTTGAATAAAAGTTAAAAATATTTGTAAAAATTTTAAATTTGAAACTAGGCCAGCTGACACCAAACTTTTGGGTTAGTGAACACTTACTGGGATCTTCCAATTTATTCAAAAAAACCAAAGTATGAAGTTTCATCCCTATCAGTCAATCGTACCACACACACGTCAAACATTTTTATGAGAACTATACTTTATTTTACTACGCAAAAGAAAGGAATATAAAGTAAAATTTCGTTGTTACGAAACCGAAAGACCGACAAAATTAATTCAGAATTTCAAAATTGCGTGATCCTGGCTGATGGGGAGTAGGTACAATCACGAAATTTGATCAGAATGTTCAACTGGTCTTGTATGTGAGATTCTGGCTGATGGGGAGTAGGCACAATCATGAAATTTCATTTGAATGTTCAGTTCAACTAGCTTAAGCGATTTCATTAATAAAAGGTAAAAGAAATCACCCATACAAAAATTTTCGATATTGATCTTTTCGAATTAGGGTTTCCTACGAGTGATTCTGGCTGATGGGGAGTAGACACAATTATGAAACTTCATCAATATGTTCAGTACAAGCAGTTCAAATGATTTCATTAAAAAATTGTGCGATTTGCAAAAATCATTCATTAAGTGTCGAAAATTTAAGTTTTAAATGTAGGGATCAATTAAGGCCCAATTCTGGCTGATATGGAGTATACCACCAGTGAATTCTGGTCTTATCAGGTTATATACGTCTAGTGTTGTAAACCCCTGATTTAGTATAATAAATATATAATTATTATACTAAACCTAATACCAATTTATATAATTAACTTGTCTGTAGAATACATTTGTAAACCGAGGTGTAATAAATACTTAAAACGTTTAATAAATTCCGTCTAAAAAAGTCGAGTTAACGATTACCCCAAAGTACCTAAAATTATAAATATCATTTAATAAATTATAAAACCATAAATACACAAAACAAATGTATAGAAAAACTGTGTAATAAATTATTTAATTAAACTTAAAATTATAAACCACAACAAAATTTTTATTTTTTTTGTGAACGTCTTTTTGGAAACGGTTCAATTAATGCCGAGCTTTACGGATTTTTTTTAAATTTCTTTTCTAAGGAAATGACACTTTAGAGGTTGCAATTTTAAATTATATTTTCGAAATGATTGAAATACCTGCAATAATCTTTAATGTTATAACCGTATATAACTACGTCATCTAAATATACGAAACATTTCAAGCCGTTTAACCCAGATAACACATTGTTCATAATTCTTTGACATGTTGCTGGTGCTCCCTTTAAACCAAACATACCATCTTCACTTAAATATAATAACCGTACTTTATATAGTCCCGACGATTATTTGCAAAACCTACGAGTAAAATTGGCAAATTCACATGAAATAGCAAGAAAAAATTTAATTACCAAAAAAGAAACATCAAAAACTTACTACGATAAATCTAGTGCTAATGTTGAAATTTCATGGTGAGGACAAAGTTCTACTGAAAAATGAAAAAACCAAAGGCCAGCTTGATCCACTTTGGACAGGCCCTTTGAAATAATTGAAATAATTAACAATGTTAATTCGTCTTTACGTATAGGCCGACAAAATAAAGTTGTTCATAATAATCGATTAAAATTATTTATTGATTAAATTTTGAAAATATATTCTTTCAAGAAACCCAATTCATTAACCCTTCTTCTTCATTCAACCTTAAACAAATGAAAACAGAAATCAAAGAAAATTTATACAAAAAAAAATAAATTTTAATCGATTATTATGAACAAAAAACCACAACACTCTTACCTTATTACGGGTTTAAATTTCCATTGTCAGTTAATCGACTATTTAATCAACATTTTGGTAAGCAGGTAGAACCTTGTAGTCCAGCTATGGCCTTCAATTTTGATAGAGAGGTTAAATTAATACCAGAATTCGATGGAACTCCCGAAAAGCTCCATAGATTTTTACAATGTTGCAATCTTGTATTTAAAGATGTAAAAACGAATGAAGATCACTCAATGTTTTTAGAATTAGTGCAAATTAGGTTGGTCTTACAGTCCAATCAATCAATCAATAGACAAACGCCTATACGTACTTTCTCGCAGACCTTAAACCAACCAAATCCTAACCCTCGAATTAATCAAATTTCGTATCCATGTGCCTATTGAAAAAAATTTGGTCTTCATATTAGCGTCTGTCGATTTGGCGAAAGATTCAATCAACAAAGGAGCCAATCCGATAACATTCAGCAACCATAAACTTCGCAACCACAAACATGGAAAGCTTAAACGAACTTCATCGGGAACCCAAGAATGTAGCGGTGCGAGTTCAAAACTTTTAAATCTTCATTCATCTAATCTTATTTACGATACAAATAATGAAGATAAAAAACCTTCATTTATATCAAAAGAAAATTTCACAACAAACAAATTATTTTACTTTTCAATTAATTTCCATAACGACGGTTAGAAATTCGTAAACCTTGATTTAGATATTCTACTTGGCCCGCAATTTCTCTTAGTAGATACAGGGGCCGACATCAGTGTCATTAAGAAAAATGTAATTAAGCCCGATACTTTATGTTACTCTAATCAAAAATTTACTATAAAGAGAATAACTGTAGAATCTATTGATACTTTGGGAGTTTGCACTTCTAAAATTAAAATTTCTAAACATAATATAATAATCTCGCATAAGTTTCACATTGTACCATCTGATTTTCCGTTAAATTGTGCAGGTATCATTGGGACTGATTTTCTTATTAAAAATAAATGCAAGATTGACTATTTCCATAACGTAATTAATATACCTAATAATCATAATGTCACTGAATACACAAGTTTAGCTCTTTCTTCCAACAATCCTCCAATCGCTGTTCCTACTCGTTCAGAAAGTATCGTCAACATTAGGTTTAAAACTAAATGTGACAATGAATATTTATGTCCCTCACAAATGATAAAACTAGGCGTGTACATAGCGAATGCAATCATTAAAATAGTAAACTCATTTGCAACAGTAAGCGTTGTAAGCACCAACGATTTTCCTGTAAAACTAAATGACATGTACATAGAACCAGAAAGTTTAGAGCATTATAAAATTTTTACTATAAAACATTGGCCAGATTCACTATAAGATGTATTGCAGAATTTGAAAAATCGAATCGGCACAGTTCACTTGAAAAGGGTAGAAAACCATCCATCATTAAGATTTATCGCGAATTTAACGATATATTTTTCTTACCTGATGATCAACTGACAATTACCAATGCAGGATTTTACCATATCCCATTAAAAGCTGATTCACAGCCAATCAATATAAAACCTTATCGTCTTCCTCATTCGGCAAAATTCGAAATTAACTCACGAGTGGAGAAAATGCTTGAAAATGGCATAATTGAAAACAGTAACAGCCTATTCAACCCCCCTTTACTAATTGTCCCGAAAAAATCCTGCAATGAATCTAAACGTTAGCGAGTCGTAGTAGATTTTCGCCGTTTAAATGATTTGACTTATGACATATTTTTTTATTTCCATTGCCCAATATCGTAGAAATTTTAGAACAATTAGGAGATGCAGTTTATTTTACGACATTAACGACATAACGGATGTAACTGGGCAGATAAAGCCGTTCTATGATAAATCCCGAACAATTCTGGTTATAACTAAATTGATTTTGGCATGCACAGTTTTGCACAATTAAACTAAAGCAAAACATATTCTCTAATGATTAAACGGATCTACGGGATTTCTGGTGTGATAATCACGTCAGAAATCCCACATTATCTCCCAAAATACATTATGCACAAATTGTACCGTTAGACGCACAAAATTGCACAATCAAAAACTACTCGACAAAATAAGAAAACCGTGGGATTTCCAAAATTTCTGGTGTGACTCACGAATTCCATTCCATTTTAAAACTGACACAGGACAGCTACAAAAAAAACGCACAACTGGCTTGTACCGTAACTTAAATATGAAATACTTAATGCGGTGGTTGACTGCTGTGAATATTTCAGTTAGCCTTCTAGTAGAAGGCACATCCCGACACTTCGAAACATTTCTAAGGAATTCGATAATGACAACAGTCTAATATCATTTATGGCAACTATTTATTCCTTTTTTCTCTTGGACAAACCTAAGCATTTTGGACACCATATAATGCATTTTTTGTAATATTGAAACCCAAACCTGCCTCTATAAATTGTTGGTGAACAATTTATAAGGAACTTTATATTTATTAAAGTTTTTCAATGAGGCACTGAGTGAGTTTCATAAGATTGAAATTATCAAGAGTAAGTTAGATGAAAATAAAATAGCCGTTTATACGTTATTGTAAATTTCTGATAAGTAACAACAAAAGTCCTTTTTGTTGTTGTTTTATTATCTTTGCAATCTGGAGGACGTATGGCTATATAGGTCCGATTTTCGTAGAACCATTTGCAGCCTATATAGTACTTGCATGAGTCGGCTCATGAGTTCTGCACTCCGACAGGTCATAGTTGTGTTCCTTTTCCTTCAAACATACAGCTTTTCGTGCCAGGAAGGATGCCAACTAAAAACTCTTCCAAAACAATAAAATATTTATATAGGAGATTACTGAACAATTGCAATCCAACGAAGAGTGATAAATAAATTAAGCTGACGATAGATAAAAGCATTTTGCTGGCAGGTACTATTGCCGATGTTAGTATATTCATAAATATGTACAATGCATATATGCAAATGAAACCTCTGCAAAAAATGTAAATTTATCAAAATGATTAACATATTTAGCATATTACATGTAATTTTTTTGTTGTTTATTTAATTTGCAATGAGTTAAAAACTATAATTTGTCGTTTGTAGATCCATCTCTACATATACGAGTACACTACATGACAAATTTACGAATGGAGTGACGTAAATTTATTACTTGGTAGTTTTTGGTTTTATGTTGTGAATATGTTCGAGTATTGTGGATACACACAAATTATCCAGTTAGATTGTGTTCTAACAGTTTTACATATTAATACATCAAAAGGATTTTCAACATACTGTGATGGCATTTTCTTTCCATTTTTACGATTGAGGTACGTATACACAACAAAAGTGTACGTATCGTGTGAAGATGTGATTTAAGCAATTTTGTTAACTATTTTATTATTACATGTCAACATCATCTTCAATTTATCAAAATCTTGTTGATTGCAAAATCTTGTGTGTAGAAAGCTATATAAGGTATTTTTTCTTCGCAAACATAAAAATGAATAAAGGGTAAAAATAACGAGTGAAGTCGATTTAAGGTAATGAGCTTGATTTAAAAATTTCTGCACGTCTCATATTCAATCTGTTTGCGAAACACACGAATTGAATTTTAACGAAAGAACGCGTGGAGTAACTACACGATTGTTGATTTTATTTTAATCTCTAGATAGTACAAAAGTAGTAATTTGCAATTAGTAGGTTTGTTGATAGTGTTTATTTTATAAAATTAATTTCCCATGCTAATTTTATTAATTAAACATGACATAATTATTTTCAATTCAGCTGGTTTAGCTATCTGTACATATACCCGTATACAACAACGTAACTAGTGGAAATATTAATGCTGTTACGGTTAAACATAATTATCGTGCTAAGTTAACATAAATTTAAAGCAGAATAAACATATTTTATTATATCAACAAAAAGTAGTTTGTAATTTTGTTTGGATAGCTTTGCAGCCTTAAGAAAAATACATACATTTTTAATGAGCGAAAGGTTATTATTAACGAAATAATTAATAATCTTCGAAGCGCGGGCAAATTTAAGGACAATTATGATAACTAAATACGAGTTCAGGGTGCTTTTTATGTATGTTCCAGATCGATTTTGTTTGGTCTTGTGACAGTCGTAAAGAGTGATCGATAACAATTTATTACGGTAAATGCACGTCGCAACAATGCCTTGAAATTATTAAAACATTTTATTTTTGAAAAAAAAAGAAACATTTTTGGCTTTGTTCAAACCGAATGTCCGCTATTGGGTTCTTAAAATCCTCAATTAATACACCAAAGAACACTGCACTCTCGTGAACTGTATTGAGCGCTATTTGGGCTGGCGGCATCACCTGAGAGGATGCTAGAGGCAATACTGTAACAGTTACTGGTGACCGCTATCGGGGCATGTTGAAAAACTTTCTTGGATCCGAATTTGATCAATTAGGTCTACGATGTAAATTTTTCGAGAAAGGATTCCGGCCTAATAATGCTAATAAGTGGCAATTTCGACTGGTCTCCACGATCCCTTGATTTAATCCCTTATTCACTGCCACTAGAAGTCAATGTAAGTGAGCTGATGTCCGAAATGATTAAGTTTAAATCTGTTTCATGAGATCTACTTGTTGAAGGTTATGGATCATTAATCGCCAATGTGGAATTGCTCCCCTTCATTAATCGTAATGAAGGAATGTTAAAAGCATTAATATTTCGTTGTTGCTCGAGAAACCAGAACTTTGGCGTATCTGCTGTTTTTTCAATATTAATAGCTTGAGCAACGTCAAGGAGTTTCCATCCATCTTGTAAGAAAACTTCTATATTAATTCTTTCAGTTCCACTTTTCTGTTAATAGTTTTGAGATTCCGATATGTAATCTAATTTTTTTTCTCTTTATTAATTATAAGTGAGACTTCAATTCTAATTTGTTGGGGTGAAACCCAAATGTTAGTCCCAAAATTAATTAAACCTATTTAAAATACTAATTTTAATTTGATATGTTTACTAGGTCAAGTGGCCTAGTTCTTTGAAACCTTCTTTCAACGACAGGATTATCTATCATATGGCGAATATAGAGGTTTCCATGTTCCTGGAGCCTTATTTCGAGTTTGGCGGCATTCCTTTTCATGACATCTGTAAGTTCCTGTGAATGTCTTCATTTCTTGTGTACCACGGAGCATTTACGATGCTACGGAGAACCTTAGTTTGAAACGTCTGTATCATTTTGGTGTTTGTTTGCTTAGTACATCCCCAGAGTTGTAGGTCCATATCGGCTTCAGTATTTGCCGATATAGCAGCAGCTTGTTGTGTATTGTAAGCTCAGAGCCCCTACTTATGGGCCAATACATTTTTCTGAGCTTAATATTTAGTTTTTCTTTTTTCATTTTGGCATGTTCTCTCCACTTGAGCTTGACATCTAGTGTCATTTAGCTTTGTTTGCATAAGGCACCGGTCGTGAGTTAATTTCTATCGGTAGATGGGAAGCCTTTTGATATGTAAAGTTAATGTGGCCAAAGCGCATTGGTAATCTTCTGGAGTTTGCTCCTTGCATTAGCAAAATTACCTCCAATTAGTAGTCGGTCCTCAATTATTGATTTAATTTTTTTTAATAATAATTTTTCAAAGAGTTTGACATAATTGGCAGCAATGAAATTGGCCTGTATGATTTTTTATCGTTAGGTGGTATATCAGGTTTTGCTATCTATCGTCTGCTAGTTTCCATTGGCACGGAACATATTTTAACCGAAAGATTGCATTGATTGTGTGTAACAGCTTAAGAAATTCTTTACCTGGTAGAGCCTTGATTATTTGGCAAGTAATCAAGTCATACCCTGAAGCTTTTTTAATATTCATGTTACTTTTCACTTCTTCTTTTAATTCTCTGAGAGTTACTGGGCGTATATCAAAATCATCTAGCTTGTGGATTGACATTATATTTTCATTGGTCGTTTGCCTTGGTAGTAGTTGGAAGGTATCCTCGAGATACTCCGCAAACAGATCAGCCTTCTCTTTAGGACGTCATGCACAGGTTCCATCCTCCTTTTTAAGTGAAGGCACTTGCATTTTGGGTCTTTTGAGTCTCTTCGTCGCCTTCCAGAATGAATAATCAGATTTTTTTTCATCGGTTAGGCTTACTAGATATCTGTTGATTGATGCATTTTTAACTTTTTTAAGAAGAGATTTGAGACAGTTACCTAAATTGTTAAGAATTGTTTTGTTCTCCGATGTTTCAGTAATTTGCCAGGTTTTACGTGTCCGTCGTTTTGCTCGTACCACTTCTCTAACTTCCATTGGGTAGGATATGTTAATCTTCTTCTTATTTTGTTTAATGGGGGTACTTGCGAAAGAAGCTGAGGACATTTCTGAGGACAAATACCAAACTTCTCTGCAAAATGGTAGCTATCTCATCCGCATCAATGCTTGCTTGCATACTTATTCGTACTAGTATTTGCTTGTGAAGGAATCGACTAATTACCTCTTGATTCGTTGGAAGATTATCATTTTAAAAATACTAAGTGACAAAACTTACCAATCGACCAACATGCAGTTTATGATAAGAACACTTGAAAAAACTTTCAATGAATAGGAAAAAGTTTAAATTATTGTCTAATGCGATCGCACTGATAAATAAGTATTATACATGGAGATATTTGTGTTTAGTGTTATGATCGTTACACGATCAGTAATAATGTCATTACTAAAAACACCATTACGAAAAAATGTTCTAGTTCCATTGCACTTTTATAATTTTTTATTCTTAAACAACTCACCTTACTTCATTAGGTGTAATGTGTCAGATTCAAATGGAAGGAAAATTTTGTGGAAGTACGATTTTTTTAAGTAGTGATGGTGAAGGTACATTATTACTGGCCGTGTAAAGTCCGCTAAGTTTGATCACAATTGGTCAGTTATTTTCAGTAATTGGTCAGCAACAGGATTTTTTTTAAATCTCAAGCTCAACTAACAATTTTTGCAGCCCAATGAAAGAAAATTAAAAAAAGAATGAATGCCACCGATTAAGGTGGACATTCTGATAATTGGTCAGCTAAACCCAATAATTGATCAGACCTGTAAATATATTAAAACAATTAAAAAAGATTAATATATAATGCTGCGCATGCGTGGGTTTAATAAAATGCTACACAGAGGGTTTTTGTTACATATAACAAGGGGAAGAGCATGGAACACAAATACAATTTTCAGCTGAATTTCAAATGTTTAATTTCAATTTTTACACAAAGTTTAAGTGTTTATTAGGTTGTTTTGAATTATAAATTTGGCCTAGAAGTAGATACCGATAATTATAGTTAGCTAATATGAACGAAAGTTTTGGCATGCATAAAGAACTGTTCAAGAACAATTATATATGATGTTGCATGTCTGTTAAAATGTCACAAAACTTCTATTACAATGTCACTATGATACTTTTTGGTGTAGCATCCTCGCTTTAATTCATTTTTTAACGCTGAACCTGGGTATTTTGGAGTTAATTCTGCAATGGATGCTGGCATTTGGTTAGGCATAATAAATAATTGTACTAATTATTTCAAAAATTTTGATAGTGAACTTAATAAATTCTTTGTGAATAAACCAAGGCGCGGAGTAAATTCAGCAATCAGTGTTGGGAACCATTATTTTTCATGAGTGCTAGATTTCAGTCAAAATAGTGCCAGATTGACGAAAATAATTTTTGTCAATAGAAAACTTCAGGAGGAAAGAACATACAGCAAAGTATGAAGTTTCGCCTTGATCAGTGAATTCGTCGGGGTTGGAGCGAACCAACAATATTTAGTCTGCAAGATACCACACATGCACACAAACAAATAGAGATTTTTTAACAACTACTTTTTTACGTCGGCGATATGGCGAATGGGAAATCTGCAAAAATCTAGAGGTCACAATTTTTTTATAATTATCATACTTTATTAGAGCCGGCTTAAAATTAAATATGGTACATATGATTTACAGAAATCGACGAAATCGAAGATATATCGAAGATATATCGAAGATATCTAAAATTTACTTATATTGAAAAAGATTCTTCGCTCGTTTGAATTTTTTTTAAACCAATTCTTTAATACACACCAATCAATCTATTGATTTTCGATTTAACCATCCTAGGCAACACATAAAGGCAGCATACAATCATTTAATATGTAAATGAAATACCGTACCTATCAAAAGACGATTATCATGCATAATTTAACAAATTATATATATTGCTCATTAAAACGGATACAAACCAACGACAATTGAATCAATGAACGAAGCTTTTGATGATAACAGCTACCAAAAATATGCACACGTCAAGCACACCTTTCAAAGGACAACATAGGACTTTTGTACCGTCGAAATTCAACCATTTTAGAAACTGGTGTTGACAAATTAATTTGTTCGGATTGCCCTTCATTTTATGTAGGACTGTACTTCAAATTGAGCCTTGCATATGAACAACACTTACATAAGTATGAGGATGTGCGTGAAGATCTGATAATTTTGAATAAAATCGAGATATGCAATAATTTAGATCTTTCGGCCGAAAGCTATAAAACAGGAATAATCTACGAGATATTAGATTATTTCAATTAAATTTTACTGCAGATGATGTAATATTTATAAAATAAATCGTATTAATAGATTATAATTCATAAAATTTAGTACTCACACTACTAAAAAATTGCAGAACTAAATTATATTATTATTAGCAGGCTTTATTAATTTTATAATGTGAATATGGATAAAACCGATGCGCGGTACCTGATTTATGTACATATATAAATGGTACATATACGGTTGGTATTAAAATAATCATGTGTAGGATTTATTATTTATTTGTTAAACCATTCAAATTGTGGTAATAAATTTTGCCCACAAACAGCCAACTAATACAACAAAATTATTCAAACCAAATCAACCATAAATTTTGGTTTAAAAAGTTTTTAATTAAATTATGTAATACAATTTTAGTAATTAACATGGATTAGTAATTGAAAAATACGTTTAATAGGTGTGGTCAGACATTTGAATAGGCTTAGGATTTGATGAACAAACATTATTACTTTATTTAATTATAAAAATGTAATGCATTTCTGTATTATTGATGAAATAATCCTGTACTGTGCTCAATAAACTAAATTGTTTTATCCGATACAATGGCATATTTCGTTATGTACTTGTACCATGTTTAACCTGGGCGGGATTAAAATCGAAAAATTAAATGACACATTTTGTTTAATTATAATTAATCTGCTGCTATTGAACCATAACGTTAACATTAAATGATTTGTACTCGTACAAGGCACATCTTGCTAACGCGTTTTTGTGTGGATATTAATGATGTTAATTAATGCATGGAAATCCAGTATTGATATTTCCACCAATATTTGTTTTCATTCAATTTAAATAGTGAATATAATTACGAGTATTTACTGCTTTCACAACGTTTAATATTATGAGGCATGTCGTTTGTCCACATGGGACCATTAAATGATTGCAATTAATTACAAAAGTGTATGCAAATTATTTACCTGGTTTGATGTGAAATTTATTTACGTTATTACGAAAACTGATTTTTATGGGTTAAGGGCGCAGATACTAGGAATATTACAAAAGTTTTACAATTTAATGTTAAAAAAATATTTTATTCAAAGTATTGTCCTTCGCTATCTACACATTTTTGCTATCTCTCTTGCAACACATGAATACCGCGACGATAAAACGATGCGTCTTTAGACCGAAATCACTCATCCAACCAATTTTGCACTTCTTCGAAACTGGTCAAGTGTAGCTCTGCTAAGCCATGCACCATCGACCGGAACAAGTGATAGTCCGAGGGGCTCACGTCTGTCGAATACGGCGGGTGCAGTAGCAGATACCATCTCAGCGTTTTGATGGAGTCCTGGATGATGAGAGAACGATGGTATGAAGCGTTGTCGTGCTGCAGTATCACTCGTTCGTGTCTCGTCCCATCATTCTGGCCGTTTTCGAGCAATGCGTGGTTCAGATTGATGAGTTGTTGTCGGTAGTGTTGCCCTTTGGCAGTTTCGGCCTGTATCATCAGCTCATAATGCACGATTCCTTCTGTTCCCACCAAACGCAAACCATTGTCTTCATTCCGAAGCGATTTGGCCGTGCCGCCGATGTTGATGCTTCGCCAGGTGAAAGCCACGACTTTTTGAGTTTGGGATTCTTAAAAAGGATACACTTCTCATCTCCCGTAACAATTCGATGCACTCCATCTGTCCCTCAGTCGCTTACTCACGCGGCACCCATTTCCCCCCCTTTTGAATGTTTCCCATAGCATGTAAACATTTGGAAATACCTTGGCGAGTTGTGTTTATTTCCTCCGCAAGGTGATCTTGAGTTTCCGTACCATCTTCATCCAATAACGCGTGCAGCTCGGATTCTTCAAATGTTTTGGGTCTTCCCGAGCGCTACTAATTCTCTTCTTATTCTTAGACAAAATATGTTTGCATTGCGATATGTGCTGGTATTACAACTGGTTATAGTTAACAATTGTACACGCTATGAACAAAACACAACTTTTGCATAAATGACAATTAGTCTAGTCGCTAGCCCATCTATGTGTGAAACCCGGAAATTTAGTTGCGCACCTGATAAATATAAAATCTTATAATTGAGTGTTTTGGAAGTGGAATTATCAACATGTTGGTGTCGAAAATAAAATAGGTACTTGATTTTTGCGTAAACAACGTCGATAATTGGTAGAGTATGTAGACAATTCGTAGAAAATGTAGAATATTGTTATGAACAGTTCTAATAGTTTTTTTAGTACGAGTTGTCATAGTATAGCTTTCTAGTTCAAATGGGAGGCTTGGAACAACGGAATTTTAAAAAAGCAGTATTTAAAAAAGGTGGGATTTTGGAATTCAAGCTTTCTTACCGATCCCATTTGTAATTCTCATTGTTCAGGATCAATGATGATTTTAAAATCAGTGCAAAGCTCATCCATGAGTTTCCAGAATTGTATTAATCCGGAATTGCATATAACCTACAATATTTGTCAAGTATAGTCCTCCGGCCTTTTGGCTAACCTATTTTAGGACAGTCATAAATGATAGTATTACCGTTCGCAAAATTAAATTATTTTGTTTACAAATCCCAGATCATTTGTTAATACCATTAGTATAAATAAACCATTTTTCAATATTAATGCTTCGGCAGATACAGCGGTCACACATGAGGCTTTGTCCAACCAATTTAGTTTTGCCCGTTAAGCCCGTTAAGGCCGTTAAGCCTTACGGCCAATCTATCGCATTTATAAGAGTTATTAACTGATGATCTTGTGTGGTCATTAAATGTATCCTTGTCTGAAAACCTTTTTGTGTTTTAACATTTGACGGCTCTGTGTTTGATATAAAAACTTTACAGTGTACGAAGTTTTACTTTATAACAAAAGGGTCTATTGTTTTTCAATTATTTAAAAATTGTGATACAAGAAGTAAAGCTCTTTCAAATGTGGAGTACGAATGGAGCACTCCATCTTGAAATGGTTCCATTGGCAAAGAAATCATAGAATTATGGCGTTGTTAACCGAAAAAGTAATTAGTGACAATTTTGGCATATTTCCTACATTATCTGCAAAGTCGACACTATCTAATTGTCTACATACATTGTCTACCCCTGTAGAATATTAATTAACTACGCAGCGTAGACAATACGGCACAACACTGTACCTCGCATTTCAATGAAATACTACTAAGTTTGGACCGCACAGTGTACTAAGAACAATGGCATTGAAGTGGAGATACATTATCATCTCATAGGGAAGATATCATGTAGCTCGTATCACAACGACACCAAACATTAGTAGCACGTTGCACAACATGCATTTTCTCTATCATGTTTAGTAATCATTTTTGGATTAGCAATATTAATTTTTAATTAGATTAAGAATTTTGTTGTAATCAAAGTCTAAAAGAAGTTCTTTCATAAAGATTTTTTTCGTAATTTGAATCTTCAAATTTCTAGCTTATATGCGAAGTTATATCATCAAAGTGTTACAATTATCCGCAGTATAAACAAATAAAATGCACTAAGGTTAGCGTTTTCATAAGTATGCTACGTGTTCTGTGATTTAGCCGGTTCATGATTTTTCAAACAAACTTCTAGCAGCACTTGCCTTTCCACGCAAAACTCAACCGCGGAACGTGTCTGGGTGTGTTTTTTTAGTAAATGCAAGGCTTTTATTTCGGAAACAGTGCATGATAGAAAAAAATTACTTATTACGAAAAATGTTCAGTATCGAAGGAGACGTTCATTGGTGATATTGAATGACCTTGAAACTCATTAGTTTGGGAGATATTCAACGCAGTTAAAAATAAATAAATAAGTATTTTTTGGTCACACACAAAAATGAGATATGAGCAAAAATTGATCTGCATTACAGCAAAAGAATAGTTCTAACACTGTCTCTTTGTAACGAGAAATAAAATCAATTCTTCTTCGCTAGATATTATTTTTAAGTCAAAGAGAGCTTACATGTTTGACAGTTTGTTTCCGATACTAATGGTACATTGAATTCATTCAATTAAAGAATTCGTTCGTCTCATCAGACTGCAGTGACGAATGATGGAAGAATATTCATCAACTACTGTCATCTTTTCCTGCTTCCTTACGGCAATTAATTATTGTGAAGAAATGACTACCAAACATCAGTTAGGGTTTGATATTGATGATAATAATTTAATCCAATTGTGTGAAGACATTAACACATTTATTACTCCAAACAGATAAATTAATTCTGATTCATCTCTATCGTTCTCTTTTGCTTTCAAATCTCATTAAGGGATTTTGCCGCCACTCAAACGTGCTCATATTTGCTGATGACATAAAAATGTGTCGTACGTTTTATGGAGTACTTGATGCGGAGACACTTCAAGAAGACCTAGACAGATTAAGTGAGTGGTGTTGATCGACACTCACTATACTTAAATATAAATAAAATCATGTATTTCATTGTAAAAGGAATTACTTCATACAAAGTCAACTGCGTAGTATTGCAGAGTCAATGTGATTTTGGATTTAGGAATTATAATTGTCAAAAACGCCAGTTTCAATAGGCATGTCGAAAGTTGGTATTTTGAAGGCGAATGCCATTTACGTGAATCTTATGCCGTGTATAATACGCTATGAACATACATAAAATTGGCAGCATTCAATCGAAAGTTTTGTATCTTACTCAACTAAATGCATGGATTTCAAAATATGCACTCTTGAAAGTAGACGAGGTTATATTTGGAAAACATTTCAATGCATGTGACCAGAATGACATTTCGCAACCCCGAGTTTTTAACACTAGAACATCATTTACAAATTATGGAAAACACAACCACGTTAATATTTCGTCAAAAGCATTCAACATCGTCAATGACCTGTGTTACTTTACGTTAGCAAAGAGTAACTTTAAAAAATCATGTAGAATAATTTTTAAACATTTTAAATGCTAAATCAAAATTTGATCTTTTTTTGTTTTTATTGTAAATCACAAAATAGATTTCTTTAATAAATAAACCAAGCAATTAAATATCGAAATGTTTCGATTAGAAGCATCTATTGCGGTCGAGAGAATATATGAAAACTCATTTAAATTTTAAAAAGATGGTTTCAATGTAATACAATAACACTTGTGTTAACAGTAAATTTATTAGACAAGGTGGTGTAGAATTAATATATTAAATAGAATGACTGACTAGGCATGTCTGTGGTACTTAGTATCATTAGAAACAAGTGGAGAAGAAGATTTATCTTCCCAAATATTCGTAGTACACCAAATTCAGAAAATTTAAACGGATTGAATAATATTTTCAAACTCGTACTATAGATTTAAAGTATTCAAATTTGCCATAGTGGATGTGGACTGATGCATAAATGAAATTTTTATAAAATTTTAGGCGCACTGACTAATCTGTTCGAAAATTTTCGATATTCAATTTCTGCTTGTAAAACATTTCCGTTCAAAATAGCTCAATAGTATAATTTTGCCGTTAAACTATCAGGATTTCAAGACCCCGCCCCTGTTTAAATTATTTTTTTCTGGTATACCATTACCATGTCAAAAAGAAGGTAGAACATTTTTTGAAAAAAAAAATTATTTTGGAATAATTTTCCCCGCCAGTTTCACGATACAAAAAAATCGCAATTTTTAAAAATTTACATGAAACAATTTTTCGCAGTAGGCCAGAAGAAACAGATTTTTAGATAAATGGGCTAACCATATAAACGAAAACGAAACGGGCCGAAACGAAACGAGACGCAAAGACGAAAGCAACATGTTTAGATGATTTAGATGATTCGGGGCAATTTTTTAAGTGCACCGGCATATCGGCTGACACGTTCGACGTTTTATTGTCCTTAGTGAAAACCCAGCTCCAACGAAAATCAAAAAAGTTATTTCTCCGGAAATGAAACTTCCTGTGACATTAATGTAAGTATGGAATTTAATAAGTACACATATAAATATTATGGTACATGAAACAATTATAAACTAATCTCTTTTCAGTTATCATGTGGATTCTGCTCAATGTGCTATCATCTTGGTAAAACCGTTTTGTCACCTCCTACAACTGACGAATGAACCAAAATTTCTGATGGTTTTAATACTAAATGGAATTTTTTAAATTGTGTCGGAGCCATTGATGGCAAACATTTTGACATCCGCTTACCACCAAACACCGGATCATAACACTACAACTACAAAAACTTATATCGCATCGTATTGTTGGCAGTTTGCGATGCTAATTATAACTTGTTATGGTAGATGTTGGCTTCTCCGTTAGTGATAGCGACGGAGGAATTTTTAAACGGAGTTGTTCGGACAAGCTATTCTGCCCAATATTTTTTTTTTTAAATAAAAAGGAGGTATTAATTGTCCAATGGATTGAATGTCCTTTGAAGGTCAATCAATACCCCCCTTTTCATTCATGCACACACCACCCACCCATTCACACAATTACAGTATACCACCCGCAACATTGGAAGCTCCATGTCACTGGCATATGGGACGGTGGGTCGTCGCTGAAATCTGCACTCCAACAGAGGGTCTTAGTTGTGTTTATTATCATCCGATCATAGTCGATGACGGAAATTCGCTTTGCATCCAGCCTCTGGTGGGATTCGAGCCCAGTACCTCCCGGACCAAGTGCCGAAGCTTTAACCACTGCACCACTTCTCCGGTACATTAAACCTACCTAGGAAGCGAATGCTGCTAAATACAGCTTTAAACTACCCCCACTATTTTGTCGGTAAGTTTTTAATAGGAACTATCTTTATTGTATGAAATAAAAAATAATAATTTCAGGTGATTCGGTCCTTTAACCGAAAATTTCATCAGACCATTTCCAGAAAATTTGTTATCAGACGATAAATTGATATTCAATTATCCAATTATAAGAGCTCGTAGAACAAACAAGAATGCCTCTGGAATTTTGGTTGCAAGATGGTGAGTTCTTTTGAAATCGCTCCATTTACGCCTAGAAAATGCAACTCGCAACAGTCTTTTGCACTATTTTATTAAGTTCATCTAGACAAACCAGTCGTTGGTACAATACTGTCCTGTAAATTATGGCGATGTGAGGTTAGCAAATGACGAAGTGCTGCGGAAGCTCCGGTTGGACGATTAGGGCACGATTCGAGACGATTTAAAAGAATACTTTGATGAGGTGGGAGCTGTACTATGGCAAGCAAATATTTTAACAACATAATCTATTCGTTGCTATAATAAAATAAAAATAATGAAACCACTTTCTTAGTTTAATTTAAATATAAATAAATAATGCAACTATCGGCATACGTTTAGAAATATTATTGATGTTTTTAGACTAACTGATTCGTAATGTAACCGCTTCATCCCTTCCTTTTCTTAACAAATCCGTGTTATAGTGTTTAGCATACAAGCAAAAATGAACAATATGTTTTGGCACTGAATCATTTCGGCACTTTTGTTTTATTATTCCTAACATTTCTGTAATTTTAGAAATTTCGTTAAATTTTTTATATCATCAAAATTTGAATCTTCGTATTGTATAGCAGATTCTTTTACCGGTATGCAAGTCCTGCTGTAATTCCCTTTGGTGCTGTTTAAATAAAATTCAATAATTTATGTTCCATTGTATTGACAAAAAATTAAAACTTACACAGAACACAATGTTTTAAAAACATGAGGCTGTCGAAATGGCTCCAACTATGCAACAAACTAGCCCCAGATCCAGATGTGTGGTGCTTCCGTTTTAATTGGCGCTGAAACTTCTCGCGTAAATAAGTATTTTTTTTTTAATCTCACGTGGATCTAAAAATAATAAATTATGCCATTTAATTACCTTTATCATTCAATTCCTTTGCAATTTTGCTCAACATTTTGATTCCACGTTGTTATATTTTAAATTATTATTTTTCATAAAATTTGGATATTTTTGGACAATCGTAATTAGTAATTAAGAATCTATGTCTGCTTCTGATGCCGCATTCTCATATGTTTTCAAATTTGACATAAGTGCTTGGAAGGATAACAAAAAAAATACATAACCGATTGTGTATAACCGTAATTCTCCGTCCGTTTTCAATAAGTACCGTTGAGAATGAAGATGCAAGCTGCTTAAATTTTTAATTTTTTAGATTTAAACGTAATCTCTTTTTAGGTCGATACACTTTTCTCACCGTTTCTGCCATTTCTTTAACCCCTTCAAAAAATACGATTTCTCAAACTTTTCAAAATACGCTTCTGTCTGAACTGAATATGTTTCCTCCAAGACATCTTTACATATTGGGGAACAGAAAGAGGTTGCAGGGAGTCAGGTCGGGCGAGTACGGTGAGTGCAGTAATTCGTAGCGCAGTTCATGCAATTTGGCCGCGCCTCTGCTACTTCGCGCACTTTAGTTGAATATTGTTAAAAATGAGAGAACTGAAATACAAAAAGGAAACCAAATTATCAGTAAAAGGGAACTTCGTCCTTTTATGCTGGTATTTGACAACAAGGAGAATGTTCAAAACATTTATGGTATAAAAAGAATCCTTCACATGAAGGTGAAAATCGAACCATTCATGAGAACCACAACATATGCAAGAAATATGTCATACATATGCATATCATAATATGCATATCATAATGCAAGAAATGTCGGGCAATTTAATCACACCCAAAGATATTGCGGCCGAGATCCAAGATGTGTAAAATGGCATGTACAATAGGGAGAGATATGCCAGCCAAGTGTACAAATTGTAAGGGCCAACATCCGGCTAATTATCGAGGCTGTGAGGTTGCTAAACAACTACAAACATTAAGAGATAAAACAAGAAATCAATCGCAAAATCACAAAAATCGAAGGGTTCAAATATCAAATCAGATAGATCAAAACCCCCAACCAAGCAACACAGGGCAAAGAAGTTCATTTGCCCAGGTAGTGAAAGGTTTGGGTTCAACCAAACATATGGGCTCTGAAAATAACCAAATTATGGAAAACATTATGAACAGCATCGCAGCTATTACAAAGCGGCTAGATGACCAACGTAATCTGAACAGCAAGATACTTGATCAACTGAAGAAAATGCAACTCCCTCAACGCAATATAACAAAAAATGTTAACAACATATTCCAGAAATAGAAATATTTTTAAATTCAGAAAAAATCGACATTCTCTTAATATCTGAAAGCCAGTTAAATCTTCGTTTTAAGTCGTTTGACTTTAATGCGAAAAACACCTATTGGGGATCTAGACTTACGACGTCAAAAGGTAAAGAATTGCTGCAAGCAGGGCAGACATCAGAATGTGAATTTTACTCTGGTGGTTCCCCAACATACTGGCCCAGTGATGGAACGAAGATACCTGATCTAATAGACTTTTATGTAGGAAGAGGTATATCCCAGAACTACATTCACATTGAAGACAGTATTTCCCTAATATCGTATCATTCCCCGGTTATCATGACAGTCAGTGAAATGGTAATTCAAAGGGAGAGTGCCCAGATTAACAAATTCCAAAACACACTGGGATCTCTTTCGTGAAGTATTGGAAGAAAAAATCAATCTTCAGGTACCGATGAGAAATCCCCACCAGTTGGAAGATGAATTAGACCAACTCAATGAAGCAATTCACTATGCTGCTTTGGCAAGTACTCCCATTATACAACTAAGACGAAGCCTAGCATATCCTACCCAATGGAAGTTAAAGAGTTGGTAAGACAAAAATGACGAGCACGTAAAACCTGACAAATAACTAGAACACCGGAGAACAAAACAATTCTTAACAATTTAGGTAACAATCTCAAATCTCTTCTTAAAGAAGTTAAAGATGCATCAATCAACAGATATCTAGTTAGCCAAACCGATGAAGAAAAATCGGATTATTCTCTGTGGCAAGTGCCTCTACTTAAAAAGGAGGATGGAACCTGGACATGAGGTCCTAAAGAGAAGGCTGATCTGTTTGCGGAGTATCTCTAGGATACCTTCCAACCACTACTAAGGCAAACGACTAATGAAAATATAAAGTCAATCCACAAGCTAGATGGTTTTGATATACGCCCAGTAACTCTCAAAGAATTAAACGAAGAAGTAAAAAGCAACATGAATGGTAAACAACTACAGGATATATTACTTGCCAAATAACCAAGGCTCTACCAGGTGAAGCATTTCGTAAGCTATTACACATAACCAATGCAATCTTTCGGTTAAAATATGTTCCGTGGCAATGGCAAGTAGCAGAAGTAATCATGATAGCAAAACCTGATAAACCACCTAACGATAACAAATCTCACAGGTCAATTTCATTGCTGCCAATTATGTCAAACTATTTGAAAAATTATTACTAAAATGACTTAAACCAATAATCGAGAACCGACGACTAATTCCTCCACATCCTTGGAGGAGAAGAAATCCACGCATATTAACTTTACATTTAAAAAAGCTTTCCATCTAGCGATAGAAATTAACGAAAACCCGGTGCCATATGCAAACAAAGCTAAATATCTTGGCATGACACTCGATGCCAAGCTCAAGTGGAGAGTCCAGGTCAAAAAGAAAAAAAGAAGAACTTAATATTAAGTTCAGGAAATTGTATTGGCTCATAGGTAAAGGCTCTGAGCTTACAATATACAACAAGCTGCTGCAATATGCAACAAAATGATACAGACGTTTCAAAATAAGGTTTCCCATAGAATCGTAAACGCTCCGTGGTACCCCAGAAATAAAGACCTTCACAGGGACTTACAGATGGAATACATCAAAGATGAAATAAAAAAGCATGCCGCCAAACACGAAATAAGGCTTCAGGAACATGGAAACCTATAGATAACCCTGCCGTTGAAAGAAGACTTCAAAGAACGAGGCCACTTGACCTAGTGAACAGAACATACCCAATTAAAATTAGTATTTTAGATAGGTTTAATTAATTTTGGAACTAACCATTGTTTTTCACCCCAACAAATCAGAATTGTTTAAGAAATGTAAAATTTGTAAAAATTTTAAAGATAAATTCCTAGATGAGCACAGTCTCAGTTGTAATTAATAAAGCAAAAAACTTTAGTTCGGCAATCAGCGAGAATCATGTCGTGGATCTTTTGAACGATTTCCTCGGTAACAACGTCTGCCGGGTGGCCTGGCCGCTCATCATCAAAAACAGATATACGATGACGTTAAATCCGTTAAGCCAATATCGTACGGTCGTGATAAATGGTGAAGGGTCCCCATAGACAGCGTCCAACTTCGATTTTATTCCATTGCATGTTTTTCCATCAAAAAATAAAAAACGAATTACGGACCGATATTGATTTTCTTCCATTTTATTGAGAAACACGAAACACGAGTGCTACAACTGGCTGCCAAATAAAAACTAACCTGTGCACCAGAGTGAAATTTAGTATGGAGTCGTTTGACAGACGGCAGTACACAATAGCAATGTTAACTTCCCGTTCTTTTCAAACACGAGGACTTATTGATCATCCCTTGTATATTGAAGTTTTTACAATTTTTTATGCTTTTGCAATTAAGTAATGAAATTAATCTTACAAAATTGATCTTATAATCATTTCAGAAGAAAAACAGCTGATGAGTTTGCCGTACGCTATTTAGCTATTATCGTTGTGCCTAGGCGACACTAACATTGCAAGTAAAAATATTTTGGGATTAAAATTATATATATTTCTAACATATGTACAATTATTATTTACTCGAAATAATATCATCTAGAAATAGCTAAATGTGGCTGTTCCTAATTCAACAATATGGTTAGCTTATTTAATAAATAATTGATTAAATATTATGAAATCAAACCGCGTTTTATTTATCCATATGTTAATCGAGAGCTTTGCTATATTACAATGTATAAACTGTCATGAACTATGAAGAAGGTTGCTATCTTTCTAAGCACCCAATTTATAATATAAGAATAGCGCCCAAATCGGTGTACATATTGTGATATAATAATGGATGAAGTAAGTACTTTGTGTATGATCATAAAGCTGAATATTATGGAACGCTTTACTATTTTTATGTCAACCGCATTTTAAATCAGCCCTTACCATTATATAATAACCTTTCCGATAATAGGCCACTTTTCCGTGAGCTCTATATATTCTATATTAGAATAGGGCCATTAAGGGCCATTTAGGGCCACCTAAGACTCCGTTTTTCAGATTGTGTGTTGTGATTGGCCATTTTACGTGTAATTATTATCATGATATAGAAATTCATTAGATTATTTGGTTTACAATTATCGTAATGTTGTCTATTAGGTCAATGCCTGCATTATGTTATCGAATATGTCGAATGCGGCTGAATCACCTCAATTACAAACCTTTTAGAACGAAGAAGTATTATTATTCAAATTTACCATTTCACAAAATATTTTAACCGGTTTATCCTTCTTTGGAGGGCATTCACGTTCAACTTTTTTCCTTTTTGTGCTAATAAGATTTATTACATGAATACATTAAAAATATATTTTAATGAATTCAAGTTGGTTCAACTGTGCTTTCACCTAAAACAAATAATTGAAATTCAAATCTTATCAATTATTCAAATTTTATAAAATCGTATTAATAGATATTTTTTGTATGGGGGTCCTCTGTTATTCAAACCAGTTGTTTAATTAAATTAATGGAATTTAAATCTAAATTGAAAAAAATGATTGTTCGGAGAATTAAATTTCGACAAACTTTGTTTATAAATTTATTCAGAAATATACTTTATGTTGTTGGGGCATGTAATCTCTGTGAAATCCATAAAGCACAGACTAAAATCCGTACGTTGATTTGTTGATTTCTATTTTTTTAAAGTTACAATTTAAATTAATAATTGTTAGGTTTATTAAAATCGTTTTAATTGCATGCATACCAAATATCGGGCATTGACAAATTTAAATGGGAAATGGACACAAAACATTCCTCAAAAATAAGCGTTACAAATTTTCCTTTCGATGAACATCCTTCACCCATCTAGTGTATTGGAACTGTGCAACACTAACTGTAAAAATAGTCTTCACAATTAAATGGTAATCAAATAATTTACGGATAAAGAAATATGGAATTGCTAATCCAACGTTGAGCTTTGATTTTCAAAGATGCATTGTACAAGTATTGGGCACTGTCCAATTCCATTTCAAATAAATCTTTTCTGTAAAATATTTTTCGAGAATTTCGGGAATACAATAATTTGGGAATTTCTACCTCAAAATCTACCAAAACTTCAAATCAAGGCAACAGTCTTCGTTTATTCTACTATGCATATTTAAGTTTTTTGCAAATGTGTCTGACTTGCCGCTTATTATTTTAAATTTTCATATTGTAAAGCACCGTATATGCTATATCAGTGCAAACATTTGATATAGCTTCTCGATATTTTATGGACTGTTATCCGCTTACCACTGGTGGGGGCTATGACAATAACAGACTGAAGTGTTGTTTTGAACTACTTCATATTTATTAAATTCTTTATGGTTAGAGTTTATATACAAAATATAATATATATACGAAACGAGGGCGGATTGAAAATGAAGCTACCTAAGTAGGAAAAAATTTTTTTTTGCCAAAAACCATTTATTTCTCAACATAGTCTCCATTTAGTTCGACACACTTAGTAAGACGATATTCCAACTTTTTTATACCATCTGAATAATACGATTTCGGGAACCCCTCAAAATACGCGTTAGTTTCGATAATCACTTCTTCGTCTGAGATGAATCTTTGTCCTGCGAGCCATTTTTTCAAGTTTGGAAACAGGAAAAAGTCACTAGGAGCTAAATCTGGACTATAAGGTGGATGATCAACCAATTCGAAGTGTATTTCACGTAATTTTAGCATCGTATCTAATCCTGTGTGAAGTGGTCTGTCGAACTCGTTTTTGTCCGACACTGAGCAAACGCGGCACCCATCTTGCCAATAGCTTTTTCATATGCAAATGTTCATGCAAAATGTTGAACACACGTTCATATGATATGTTTACCAGTTCAACAATCTCACGCAACTTGACTCGGCGATCATTCATAACGATATCGAGGATTTTCTTGATATTTTCTTCAGTAACCACCTCTTTTGGCCTTCCTGTTGATGGTATTGTTGCAGTGCTTCTTCGGCCGCGTTTAAATTCAGCAATCCAATATTTTGCCATGAAATCTGACGGAGCAGACTCACCGTAATGTTTATCGAGCTTTTCTTTTGCCTCTTTCGCCGTTTTCCCTTTCAAATAATAGTGTTTAATCACTGCACGAAATTCGTTTTTTCATTTTTCAAGAAACACAAAAGTTGCTTACTTCAAACGACTACAACAAATAAACTAATAGATGAATTTGGGTGAAATTTTAACAGCTGACGTTTGACAGATCGCAATTTCTAAAAAACAAAATTTTGTGTTTGTGCTGCCATCTAGCGCTAGGTAGTTTCATTTTCAATCCGCCCTCGTAATTGCAACAACAACTATCTAGTTGCCGACCTTACAATTTTACCTAAATATGTACAGAAACATGTGTTTATGTTATTAGTTATATGGAATATATTTTCGTTGATCTTTATATCATTTCTATTATAATTAAACACATATTTCGTCAAGGCAATGTTCGTGTGTCTGACCATCCTCCGGGCCGGCGATCGTTGATATAAACCGTCGTGGCAATGGACGTGGATGTGATCTTATTCTAGATGAATTTATTCATTATGATGTTGCGGTTGTGTTGTTGCACTGCCATGTAATTACTAATCCCATAAATACCACAACGACCCCGTATCCAATAATGTAGCGATGAACATCGTGTATATTTATTTGTTGATCTTGGTCTTCTACCGAAGTCGTTAAATGGGTAATGATGGTTGACAGTTGGTTCAAATCCGAGAGTATATCACTGAATTCGTTAGGTGTGGACATTCAATTGGTGGTAGTCTGCTACGTTTCTACTAAAATACTTCTGTTTTTGTGGTAAAGTTTTGAATGGAATGGATAGTTGTTATCGTCCGTAATTGTGCAGGCCATGTGTATCGTTATGGCTCCCGTTCCTTTTATATTTGTGGTTGTTACTTCCTTATTGCAAATAATATTTATCCTAAGCTCTCTTTCAGATATAAAAATCCATGTGCCTGGATCGTGTGTAGGAATCCACAAATTTCATGGTGTTATAAATCGAACCTCACAATCTACACCTCTGTAGATGTTTCCTTGTTGATAATTAAATTAATATCACACGGTGTTGGTTTATTTTGGTTGCTATGAATCACGATGTGAACCATGCATATGTATTCGGCACTCTTTATAGATTTGCAGGCAGTAAGTTCGTCTTCTGATATTGCGTATTAAGCTTAGCAGGAATAGTTCATTTGATGGATTTATGTATGCAAACATGTCCTTGTGTTTGGTTTGAATCGCAATTGGTTTGATAATTTTATACACCTTGTCATTAAGTAATGGCATTTTAAGTTCAAACATCAATGCGTTGTTTGTTTGCCCAACGCTAGCCGTCATCATTTGGTACAATGTTATCATACTGTTTTTTCCATATATGGCAGCATCGGCCGGGATAACTTCATGTAATTTTTGCAGTTCCCCTTTAAGTTGATCGGGTTTGAGAATGAAGGTGTTTATTTTGCTATGATGAATGTCGGTAATGACATCGATTAGTTGTTGTTGTGTTGAAGTAAAGGTCGTCATTTCTATGGACATTTGTATCCAAAGAGCGATAAACCTTTGTATTGCTAAGTTTTCGTTCTCATTCCGTTGTACCACGTTGAATATTGACATTGTTTGTTTATCTTGTTCTTGTAGGTGGTTATTTACTGTAATCCAATCATTTTTTATAATATTTATTGTTGATTCGGTTATTGTAATTTGTTCTTTTAATAATTTATTTAAATGTTCTTCATTAGTTTTTATTGTTCTGATGTCATTATCGTATCGTTGTGCATCATCTTGGTCCAGGATTCATCTTGGTCGAGTTTTTATGGTTTCGTCTAGCCTTATGTCCCTTTTAATGATTGTTCGTGATTCATGTGGAATTTGTTCTAATAGGCCTTGATAATTACTTGCCCATTTCAGAAGGTGGAATCTCCCTTTTTCTAGTAATTTTATTAATTTTTGTTGTTGTAGTTGTGTCTTTTCAATAGAATCACTACCAGTTAATAAGTCATCTAGTGTTTTTTTAAGAGGTTGCCGATTTTTTTTTTGAATAAAACACATATAAAATTATGAAATGACCAAAATTTTTTTTTATTTGGTAGATAATTTTTTGGCATTTAACATTTAAACACAATTTCTGGCATATGGCTACCACGACTATTTTTCACAAATGTCATTCTGGAGGTCCAATTTTCCAGCACTTTTTCAAGCATTTGAGGGCGTATGTCAGCAATGACACGTTGAATATTGGTTTCCAAAGCGTCAATCGATTGAGGTTTATCCACATAAACCAATGACTTCACGTATCCCCACAAAAAGTAATCGAGTGGCGTCAAATCGCACGAACGCGGAGGCCAATTCACCGAACCATTTCTCGAAATAATGTTGTCGTTGAAAGTTTCTTTCAATAAGTCGATTGTTTCACGTGCTGTATGGCAAGTGGCACCATCTTGTTGAAACCACATTTCATCCATATCCATATCTTCAAGATTTGACAACAAAAACTCATTTAACATGGTTCTGTATCGATTTCCATTCACGGTAACGCGTCGTCCTTCCTCATTTTTAAAGAAATATGGACCGATGATCCCACCAGCCCATAGACCGCACCAAACAGTACATTTATCAGGATGCATTGGTAATTCTTGAACGGCGTGTGGATTATCTTTGCTCCAAATGCGACAATTTTGTTTGTTGACGTATCCATTTAACCAAAAATGCGCCTCACCACTGAAGAGAATTTTACGGTAAAAAAATGGATCTTCGTTCAATTGATTTAACGACCAATCACTGAATTCACGGCGCAAACGATGGTCGTGTGGCTTTAATTCTTGCACCAATTGAATTTTGTATGGCACCAAACCCAAATCTTTACGTAAAATTTTCCATAAAGTCGATGGACAAAGTCCAATTTGCTGAGCACGACGACGAATCGATAAATTGTCGTTTTCTTCGACACTGGCCTCAACGACAGCAATATTTTCTTCTGTACGAACTCTTCTCATTCTTGTCGGTGGCTTGGCATCCAAAAGAGTGAATGTAGACCGAAATTTGGTAATTACGTTCTTTATGGTGGTCTCTGACGGACGATTATGTGCACCATAAAATTCACGAAGTGCTCTATAAACATTTTTAATTGAACACTGATTTTGAAAATAAATTTCCACGATTTGAAAACGTTGTTCTGGAGTTAACCTATTCATAATGATTTGCCAAACAATACTGAGTAGAAATGCCACTTTGAGCTGTCAAAACAACTGTCATAAAATAAAACGACATCTATCGGAAAAACAAACCTCCTAAAAAAACACCCTTTACATAGAATTCTTCTAAAATGATATTTGCTGCTATTCGTCATTTGCTAACTGATTGAATGTGCGAATGGCTAAATAAGGAGCACTAGCTGTTCCAAACGATACTGTTGTTAACTGATATGCCTTAATAGGTTCGTTCTCGTTTTCTCTCCATAATATTTTTTGGTATCTTTGATCGTCTTCATGCACACGAATTTGGTGGTACATTTTTTCAATATCTGCTGTGATGACGACTTTATGTTTCCTCCATCTCAGCAGGATTAAAATTAGTTATTCTTGTAAAGTTGGCCCAATCCATTGTTGATCATTGAGACTTTTGTTGTTGCTAGTTTTTGCGGATGCATCAAACACAACGCGTAGATTTGTGCTTGTGCTGCCTTCTTTGAACACAGCATGATGAGGTATCATGTATTCTTCTGTTGTTAGCGGTTTTATTCCATCTTCGTCATTACAAAGTTTTATGTGACCTAATTTTATATATACTCTTTGATACATTTCTTGTAGTCCTTAGCAAAGCTTGGTGATCCAGCAAATTGTTTCTCCAATTGCAAAAATCTGGCTAACGCCCTCATTTTGGACGCCCCGATAACTGGAGGGTTTGTTTTGAATGATAGTCGTACTATATACCTACCATTAATATCTCGTTGATCGGTTTTACAATAATGTTCTTGACACTGTTTTTCTTCCTCTGTCAATGCTCTATCCTTTTGTGCTTCTTCAATCTCCCAAAATTTTCTTAATCTGTTGTCTAATTCCGTTTCGGTTATCATGCAGTGTATGCAGTTGTTGACTTGTTCTGATTCAGTGGCCCAAATATTATCCATTCTAATTCCGTTTTCTGTGCAACTGGATCTAATATTGTATCCTTTACTACATCATTCATTGCTATAGCAGGGTAATAGTCGGCACCCAGTAATAAGTCAATTTTGTTTGGCATATTATAGTTTGGATCTGCCCACAACAAATTATTGATATAAGGCCAGTTCCAAGTATTAAATCTGGTAGGTTCGCTTCTACTTTATCAACAACCAATACGCTCATTTCAGTTTGAATTATGAGGAAAATCTCGGTTCAATTTGGATTTTCAGTCGTTGTTCTGATGCACCAGCTTTAATTCCTCCTATTCCCTTAACTTCTACGTATGTTCTTGTACCCTGTATGTTTAATTTCTTGGTGGCCTCATGAGTTATAAAGGACGCTTAGGAGCCGGGATAGATGAGTACTCTCAATAGTTCTGGATGACGGCCATTCGTACGAATCTTCACTATCGCTGTGTTCAGAAGTATCTGTGATTCTGATGTTGTACTGTTCCACATGTGTGTTTCGGCCATCGGTTTTGCAGGTTCCGTAGTTGGGTAGTTAGAAGCTGGAGCTGGTTTTTGTTGATATTTATTAGCATCTTTCGTGGGACCTTCTCGTGTGTGAAGCAGAGTGTGATGATTGCCCTTGCACCCCAAACATTTCGCTTCTGATGAACAAGATCGGGAAAAATTGTAATCGCCCAAACATATTCTGCTCAAATTTTTCATACTGCATATCTTGTTGCGATCAAAAGTGGACATTTGTAGAAAAGATCTGCATTGCTCCACTTTATGTAATCCCTTGCAGTTTATGCACTTCTGTGCATTTGTTGCTACCATTGTCAATGCTCTTGGGGTTGAAATCCTGTTGCTGTTTGGTATCGGTTACCGGTTGTTGTTTGGTATCGGTTACTGGTTGTTGTTTGGTATCGGTTGACGGTTGTTGTTGGTTGTCGATTATTTTTATTATTTATTGCTTTTAATGATTGGAATCGTTTCTCCAAAAATAGTAAAAATCTGTTTAGATTTTGACCCTTTTTATGGTCTTCTAATGAGGTTTCATAGATTCTGATTGTCTTATTATCTAATTTCCTTTGCAATATGTGCGCGATTAGTGCATCGACTTTCTCATCAACTTGCAGTATGTTGATTATATGATGAATAGCTTCTTTTGTTGTATCATGCATCGTTCTGATCCCTGAAGCATTTAACAAGCAAGAGTTTGTTAAATTTGGCTGATTAATCACCTGGTTGAAATATGTTGTTGTTAACATTCGTTGATTGATTAGCCAAACTTAACAAACAAGAATGCTTCAGGGGTCAGAACGATCTCGGCTCGAAGGACCAATGTTATATCAGTGCTAACACTTGATATAGCTTTTTATGGACTGTTATTCGCTTACCACTGAGGGCTATGACAATAACAGGCTGAAGTGTTGTTTTGAACTACTTAATATTTATTAAATTCTTTGAGTTTATATATAAAATATAATATATTAATTGCAACAACAACTATCTAGTTGCCAACCTTACAATTTTACCTAAATAGAAATAGAGATAATAGAGATAATTTTCTTACTGAGAATATAACTTTGAAATTTCTCTGCCATGTCATTTTTTAAAAGCCATTTTGATGGGTAGTATTTATCTGAATTTTCAATGATTAATTTCATTACCAACAACAAATTATACGGTGTATAATTCGTAATCGACTAAATTTAATTGGCTAGAATAAAAGTTGAAGCTTCCGCTTTTGTTTACTATGTGGCCGATGAAAAGTCAATTTACTACTTTACTTTTAGGTGCACTAACCTCGAATTTAGTGATGAATGCTTTTATATTTTACAGATGTTGGCGAAACATTCTTTTGTATTTCAAGAACTTCCCGTTTTTATTTAATTTAGTCAATTGAAATATACAATAAGAATATTGAACTAATTTCCAAAGTTGACTGATAAAATGGCAACGAAGCCATCTCATACGAATGTATCATCTCGAACTACTTCTCTAGCTCTCTGTTTTATAGTAAATAATGAAAATCAGTCCAAGGACATTGTATTGCTCAAATTTAGTGAAGGAATCACTTTGTGGTTTGTTCCAAAATACTAAAATCTGATATTTTATACTTAATTATACTTAGTTGCTAGAGATTAGTAGCCAGATAGGCTATGAACAAAACGCGGGAGATAAATTTTAGCTGGTTAAAATCCTAAAGCTTTGTATGTGTTCGTTTTAATTTTATAGACAAACCGACAAATTTTTGAACTCAATCTAAGCTTCTTAATTATTTGAATATCACGAATAATTTGTTTTGAAAGTCCGCAACTCCTGACGTACATAAAATTAGTTCAACTTTCATCCCAGAAAACTAAACAATGGCAAAACTTTACTATTATGGAATTTTTTTCATCCCAAGATATCACTGTCAACCCAGGATTTCTTCTATCCCAGTAATAGGTAATAGTTATTTTCCTGGTATGATGTTCCCCATCATATCATGTCAGGGAAAAACTATTACGGCATCAAACTACTTTCTCAGAAAATAATATGCTATCACTATAACGAAAGTTAACTCTCCGAATAATCCAAGGCAACGGTAGTCATATTTTCATCCCGGACCAGGTTTTTATTAAATTTATTTAAATTGGCAGTATCTCAACTCAAGAAATATAAAAACCTCGAAATAAAATAAATTGTAAGGAAAGAACAAATATATTCAAACCCAGACAATTATACAGGGTGACTGAACAAAAAAGAACAATCCTATCCGAAATCTTTATAAAGATAATCAAGGTTCAACTGTGAAAATAGTCACTTTGAATTTCATTTGCAACTTAAAAACCAACATTCACAAATTTCTCAATTAAACGTTTTCTTACAGCAAATTAATTAGTTTATCAAATACACGACCAATATTAAGGTAAATTGAGAATCTTTACACTTCACACCAGAAAAGGTATGGAAATCTTTAATTTTTTCAATATTTCTTTAAAAAAATGCATTATTGACGTAATCGTTTTTGTATATTTTCAAAATATTTGGAAAATTTACTGTAATTTTGAGGTGTTAGTCGTAATGATCAGTTACATATTTGACAAAAACATGCAAATATAACATCAAGCTTCAATGTCTAGCCATATAATTTGTTGTTCAGATTTAATTGGAGCAACCATATTAACTGGCAAATACAATGTGAAGAAGTTTTAATCCCACGTATTTCTACAATTCCATCAGATATGCCATTTAATTTTATAAGAATACAATTTCCAATACGTCTAGCGTTTGCTGTACCCATTCAAAAATCACAAGGTCAGTCACTTTAACTTTGTCGTTTAAATTTAGAATAACCATGCTTCTCACACGGTCAATTATGTATATGTTGGATGCTCACGTGTTGGAACACCATCATCATTAGTTGTGTTCGCACCTGAAGTAACAACAAAAAATGTTGTGTGCCAAAGAGCATTGGAATAAATCAATCGAGTTTTATGTAATTAAAATATTTTTAATTTAATAAAATACAAAAAATAGAAATAATCTTTCATTTAGAATCACACTACCGGCAAAGTGGGCAGTGTACAGCTAGTATTTATATAAAATTTACTGTATAGACTTTCTATATTATGTTTTGTAACTGAAAATTGCAAGCAGAATGTTGGCAAAAAATTATTTTTATAAAAAGAGCTCTTCAAATCATTCAATATGCTTGGTCTGTAGAGAGAACACAGACCGACAGACAGATAGACACCACCTCCGAAGTCAACTTCTCTAAAGTTCGAAATTTTTCATGATTATTTTATGTTTTCTTACGTAAAAGAAAGTATAGTTCTAGGGTACCCATTTCCAAAATAATGCACATCTATTACACCCTTATTCAATAAAATTCAATCTGTAAAATGTCAACATTTAAAAGCTATCTTCCAGTGATTTACAGGAAAATATTTTCCCGTATTTATTCCATAAATCGTACAACGTCCGCATTATTCTTTTCCCAGACGTTACTTGAAAACTTGATCCATTATTTTTATTAGGTGGAAATTAGATATTTCCTGTATTATGTGAATAAGAAACAATAAAGTAAAAGACGTGAAATGTCAAAATTAATAAATCAAAAATAACATTTTATATGCAAAAACCAAACAAATAATTTCTTATTAGGGTAAACGTTAAACAGCAAAAAGAAATAAAGACCTTAAAAAAATTTCATACATCCCATAAAGCGAAATTAATGTTGAAAGAAAAATTTTCGGCGCACCAATAAAACAATTCTCGGCAGTCGTTAAAGGTTTGTGTCATAAATAACCGCCTGCTAAAACGGTGGCGAAAAATGAATAATCACCGACGCAAGAAATGTAAAATTATCCGAAATCGAAAATCATGAGAGTTGGGATTATATACGCATGTAAATTTGAACGATTATGTATTATGAAAAATCTTGTTCAACATTGAAAATGTAAAGTGCCCAAAAATATTTAAAACATGAAATTGAAATTTAGTATTTGCTGCGGAACACAAAAATCTCAATTCTCATATTTAGCAGCGATGGCCAACAATCTTAATATATGTAATTATGCAAATGAAACGAAATTTGGGGCACGTGTCAGAGTGTGTAAGTTTTATTGGTCAAAAAGTTGGTCGTCGTAGTTGTCTAATGTTTCATTATTAAATTAAATTCGGGTTGGATATAAATGAACCGAATAAAAATTAAGATTTGATTTATCAAATTTATAATTCGAGTTACAAACAATTGCTATTGATAAATTACCAATTATGATTAACAAGTTTTTGATCAACAAAACTTACTTTGAGTAGTATAGAATCCGAACCTTTAATAAAACAATTGAGGTTTCCATTTAAAATTTTAAGTTGACTTCCTGCCCCAATCTCAGCGGATGGGCTCGAGCTCGGTGTTCATCAGAACACGGCACGTGAGATGTGATAACCCCAACATCTGCGCACATTATGATTATGTGCAAATTACATATTTTTTATATAATTTTTTTGTTGTTTGGTCAGCACTTTAGTAGTATAAATAACATAAATATTTCTTAAATAAAAGCAGAATTGATAAGAACATAAAGTTGTCCTCATTCATATGAAACTTAATATTCCCACACCCGGCGTAAGTTTATTAAGTTTCCACTAAAAACGAAAAAGAATCTAGGTAGATCGTGGATTTACAACCTACGATCAAATCCAGATTTACACTCGGTGTTATTAGCTTTTTAAAAAATATTTCCCTTTCTTAGATTTTCCATATACTTTTTCCTCACCGGTATATAGAACTTAACTGGAAGTGGAAATATTCAGCATGCATGGTGATGAATATATCTGATTAACTTAGGCAGTCATTTTTTTAGGTCGTCCGGCACATGCAGAACAGTTTAAGGCACCCTACTATTGAAAGGAAATGCCGTTATTTTAGTAAAGTCTAGTTCATTTAAAACTTACGCAATGACACATAGACAAAACATGCTATGACATTGCAGGAACAAGCAAATATTAAATTTAAAACATTAGCGTACAAAAGTAACGTTCCATTATAACTTATTCTGTATCCAAGACGCTAAATAAGTTCATTGTTATTTGTGCTTGAGTAAAAAACAGTAAACCGAAAGTGCTATACTTGCTGCGCGTCTTGGCTATTATGTTTTTAGACCTAGAGTTAAGGTTCTTCCATGAGTCTGGAAGAGTGGCCTCACATTCCTTAGCGTATAACGGGGTTTCATTTAGAAATATTAGTATGGCAAACCTATGCAACAACATATATTAGTTCACGGGACCCTGACAAAGCATTCTGAGCAATGGCCAAATCAAATCTTTACCTACATACAGAAACATAAAATTCACAAAAGATTTCAAATCATCAATTGACATCTCTACCTTACGAACAAAACATTCATCTAAAACAGGTTACAGTTACTTTCCCAAACTACAGGGTAGCGTTAAATATCTCATACTAATCAGCTTCGAGATCGGTCTGGTGGTCTTTTGTCCATTGTATATTTATCCAAGTATTTGTAACTTCTAGTAAATGAACTACATATTGCCCTTCCTAATCCTTGCAACGTTTACAAAAATGGTATTACTCTAGACTTATCCTTCAAAACTTGGCTTGGTATACTAAATAAACGTGACGGTGATTGGTAATTTTTAGTATTACATAGAGCCTTTTTCGGGGCCGATTTAAAAGATTAATCTTACATCTTCCGTTTTCTATTATGTGAAAAGGTCAGTCTTGCATTGGGTAATGATGGCTTTGGCGTTCTTGTGGATTTGTTTTTTTTGTCCCTTTTAATTTTTAATTACAAAATTAAGTTTTTTAATATTTTTAATGAAATGTTTAACGTAAACGTGGTTCATAGTCGTCATGGACTATTTTGAATCAGTTTCATTATATTTGATACATCTTTTGATTGATATATGGAACCAGACAACCAGAGATGGAAAGCATTAATGAAGTAAGACGTTGCTTACAAAAACATTTACCCGCTACTACCGTAGTATATTCAACATTAAAAGTTTAAATGAACATATACGAGTAAGACTACAAGTTTAGAAGTACAAGAAAATGTAAAAAATAGCAAGACAAAAGTCTAATTTTTGGATTTTGACAAAAACTGCATACCTCATTGTAAATGAGCTGGAAAGCTCAAAATTTGGTGTGCGGTTGTTAAAATTAATGTAGATGAAATAAATAAATCACATCCAACTACAAGGACTAAGAGTGATATGTGGATATTAATTAAAAAGCGAGACTTTAGCAAATATTTGCATATCGTTGAATACGAAAGAATTCTTATTCTACTCTATTTCGTTCTCGGTGAGGATTTGCTAAGTAAGACGTCACGATTGAATTCTTTAATTATTTTTATGTTCATCCGCATAAAAGGACAACCGTCGTTTTCTCCAATACTAGTCAACTTCTAGTGGTTGATACTCCCACTCGGTGTTAGCTATTCACCATTTTAGGAGTAAAGCCCATCTTGATTTGAAATTACTTATTTTCAACCTATATAGGTTATCCTATAGGATAAATGATCTCCAGGTTATTCTACAGGTATAATTTGATATTCACCTGATGAGTATATGGTTGAATTGATTATGGATGTAACAATTCCGGTTTATGATGGGAGCGAGAAGTAATTGCACAATATCATTTTTCTTAGACTATAGAAGCTTCAAGAATCTGCTTTTCCACAAAAAAGTAACCAACATTTCACTAGTGCCTAGCTTAACTCTCTTTATACAGTCTAGCCTTAGATGCTTCCTAAAGTAACACCGATCTTGAACATCGTTAGCGCTTATGGCTTTAATGAAGGCGACATTTTAAAGTTCTTGTAAACTCCTTAGTACAGCAGGCTGTCTCATCGGGGTTTTCTTCTTTAAGCTTAAACACAACATTAGCAACGAGATTGGATGGAAATTGATTTATCAGCGTATAGCCTTCGAGTTGGCACATTTTCAACTTGAGTTGCAGCCGTTTTTTAAATTTCTTCAAATTATTATCAGAAGAAATTTAATTTTAACTGTTTGTAAACTATTTCTAATATCTTTAAAGACTTATCAAAGGACAATGTATTTGTCTGAACGCAGTTCAGCATGTCATTTATAAATGAGCTCGAATGCTCAAAATGGGGGTGCAGTTCTCAAAATTTTTGTAAACGCAAATGAACATAATAAACATAATGATGCATATTTTTGCATTGGTTTGGAGACTCCGCTTGTGGGCTTCGCAAAATTTGTTTCTTGTGTCGTTATCTTTTAATATATCGGTGATAAATTTCTTTCGATTTGTCTTATTTCGTTTCACAGCGATAAGTGATTTTATTTTGATATTGATAGTCACTGTGAATGATGCTCCATCTCTCATTGCTCTGATATCTTCTTGTAATGACGTCATAAATTTATTGTTGAGATCATTTCAATATATATATTTGGTTTCCTGTTAATGTCCTTGTGTGGTTTGTAGTAGTTGTTCATAGAACTTATTCTTGGATGGTTGTTTCATCTGCGTCTTCTGTTGGGGAATAGCATTGAATAATTAATTATGGTTTTGTTTCTTATTTTTGAATGGAATCATGCTTATTCTGCTGTTAACTGGTTTCCGTTCTATTATAGCTTTCTTAACTTTAGCTATTGTTAGCTATTTGCTCCTGCCCCTTGTTCAGGAGTATTAACTCGTCCAGAGAATATCAGATATCAAACATCTTCCTTTACTGAGGCCAAGAATTTCGATTTTGCAACGCTTCATTTCTTGCACAGATTTCATCCTTTTTGTTAGAGTTCAGATGTTCCAATTTCCGTTTCGTGTCCTTGTACAGTAGCGGATTGGCAATATTTCTGTTTGTCGCTCGGCCACCCAAATTTATATTAACCCAAGCAATGGTTGCTTGACGTTGGTGATAAATTTGTTGCCGTCTTATTTACATCTGCTATACTCGTCCCTCTACTTCCACTTTACACTTTGTTATTTTTCTGGCTCAAACAACATTTGTTTTCGTATTTGACTTCAATCGATAATTGAGTTGACATATTTTACAACTACACAGTCACATTGCAAAATATTAGTTCAATAAATTAGAATTTTCCATAACACTACAAAAACCCATTAATTAATAAAATTGAATATTATTAGAAGCTACATTTTTTGAAGGTGCTTATTTAGTTTTACAATAATAATCCATAGTTATCCATAGTTACCAAGGTAATTTCGATGAGATCTTCCTTCAAACTCAAATAATTGCATGTTGTGTTTTCGACAATGTCTGTAAATGTTTTTTAGCAAGAAGGATGTATGGCGACTGGCGCTATAAATTGAAGGAGAAATGGTAGAATTTTTCATTCTATAAATACCTAAACCAATAAATGTAGTTTTATGATATTTTATAAAAAAAATGTATAAAATACTGGATGAATATTACGACAAATGTGTTATTAAAACCGACAGAAATGCAGCTTTTCCGATTTTTTCCTCACACAAAAGACAGGTGAGAAAAATGATAAATGGTATAAGCTAAAAAAAACTGTCAACGTGGTTGTATATTTTCTCGAACATACGAGTAAAACAAATTGCAAACTGTTCTCGTATGTGCGGTAAGGATTTGGAATATGCTTTGTGGGGTGATAATACGAGTATCATGTACACATGGGATTGAGTGAATAATTGATTCACATTGTGTGATTTTATTATTGACTTTAATTTGAAATTGGTTACCATTTTCAATGCAGTTCGTCTCATGTTTATGTCTATTTATAAAGAATAATACAACTTTAAAATGTACGATTAATATAAAGATGCAGCTCATGTTATT
Organism: Nephrotoma guestfalica; assembly: GCA_963691935.1. NCBI lineage: Eukaryota > Metazoa > Arthropoda > Insecta > Diptera > Tipulidae > Nephrotoma > Nephrotoma guestfalica. Next base: position 132,713,282 of record OY829914.1, on the reverse strand, counting down.
TTTATTTGAGTGCACTTAATTGGATACAGTTATAATGTTACGATAAACCATCTTTATGAATAATTTATTGTTAGAAAAAAAAATTCCGACAGCGAGCCCTCTTTAAAAGGCACAAATAAAAGTGGGTTCACGCTTTCATAATGATCACTCTAGAATTTATTGAAATAATTGCCCGTACAAACTTAGGAATTTGTATTAATGCATCGAATTATTATAACAGCCCACCTGAAATTGATTATAATGAGTTGAATGACCCTCCTGTATTCGTAATGACCATTATGGTGCTTATTTATTTAGTTATTATTTATGCAGTCAACAGCCCTAGAAGCGGTCACTCTAGAATGTATAAAATCAGCACACACTCTTAGAAATCGGATTTAGTGCAAGTAGAATTACGTTTGTTAACATGTTATACTTTTACTGAAGTAATTTGAAATTCTTGTTAGTAAAAGTTTCAAAAATATCACATCATCTGTATAATTTCCAGCATGTCAAATTTCTTAATACCCCAGGTGGTACAGCAGCAGATATGCTGCCAAATTCACACTCTTCAGAGGCAGGCCCAACAGATTCGGGGGTGGGCCAATCATTGTTTAACCCATTTCGACGAAGTTCCAAATTATCAAGATCACCAAGATCTTCAACTGGAAATATATTTCAGTTCGAGAAGGAGAATGCCGAACTCCGTAAACAACTAAGAGAAATAAAGGAATTTACAACTAAATTGAAAGAAAAATTTACAATTTTAAAGAAAGAGAAAGAAGAACTGAAAAAAGCAGTTGATACACGAGCAGAATTTGGGACGACACCTAGCCCTGCAGTCGATGATGACATTAATTCATTTCATACGGATGAAAAAGAATTAGAAAGAGAAACAAATTGGATGTTGAACCGGAATTAAAGACCAAGTAAGAAAAGCGCAGCACTCACCAGAAATGGCAGTAACTTTACCATTAACATAAAAAGAGGTTTCTAGAAACCAGTTAATCATCAAGAAACAACTAGCTCTAGAACAACAACCAGCTAAACCAAAAGATAAATCACCTCCACAAATAAATGTCGTCGGGATATCAATTTTATACACTATACAATCGATTATGAAATCGATTACGATAGCCGAGTACAAACTCGTATCTCTAAACAACGGCGTCTGGAAAATTAATGTTGTAGACTCTGAAACCTATAGAGCTTTGACTACAAAGCTTAATTCCGAGGGGCATCAGTGGTTTACCTATGAGGATAAGAATGATCGCCCAGTTAAAGTTATGGCTAGAGGTCTTCACCCAACTTATGCAAAAGAGGAAATTATTGAGGGTCTCAGTAAAAGGGTTATCAAATAGAAAATGCCGTAAATATTATTAAGAAAGAAAAAATCGAAACTGAACAAGAAGTTCAAGTTAACAAAAGAGGGCTTCCACTATTTATGCTCACTTTTAATAACAAACAAAAAGTGAAAGATGTGTATAATATCAAAGCAATACTTAGCATGAGAGTTAAAATAGAGCCATTGAAAAAAATAGCGGGTTAATAGTGCAGTGCAAGATATGTCAAGGTTCCAATCATACGCAGAAATATTGCCAAAGAGAGACTAGATGCGTGAAATGTGCCGGAAAGCATCATGCCCAGGTATGCCCGGTTAGTAAAAATATTGCTGCAAAATGTGTCAATTGTAATAAGTCACATCCCGCAAACTACCGGGGATGTGAAATAGCTAAGGAGCTACAAAGAATAAGAAATAAAACGCGAAAGCAAAGTCCAGGAATATCGGTAAAAATTATCAAACTTCCACCAAAGAGGAACCTAAACCTCATGCTAGTAAAACGGGAGAACCAAAACCAAAACTGTACTCGCAAGTAGTCATGACAAAACCAATTATTTCGGAGGACACTACTGAAGGTACAGCAGTGCTCCAAAAGATACTAAGAAGCATGGGAGCTCTTAACATTCGTCTAGCTAAACAAGAGAAATGCCTTCAAGCTCCAAGCAACAGGTCAGATAAGCAAGACTCTCTAAATGAAATGAAATCCATGCTCTATTAAAATGATGCAAACAACAACAAATAAAACATTAAGAAATTAAAAAATTTTCTTAATACCGAAAAAATAGATATATGTCTAGTATCGGAAACCCATTTTACCTCAACTTCATATCTTAAAATATATGGATACAGTTGTTACCACGCCATTTATCCAGCAGGAAGGGCAAGGGAAGGATCGTCGGTGGTTATAAAAGAAAACATCAAACACTCTATAGATTTTAAAATTGAAGAGGAATTTATGCAAGTAGTCACCTTGAAAGTATTTATAAATAATAACGAAGAATATAGTGTAACTAATATAGTGTTTAATTAAAGAAGACTCTTGCACGTCATTTAAATCACTTCGATCAAGTTTCATAATCGGAGGTGATTTTAATGCAATAAACACCTACTGGGGATCAAGAGTGACCTCTAAAAAGGAAGAGAGCTGTTTGCATCAGGAAGACTACGCAATTGCGATTTTCATTGAGGAGATGAACCAACTTATTGGCCTACGGATAGAAACGAAATACCCAATATCATTGACTTCTTTATCACCAAAGGTATAGACGAAAACTACATATACCTAGTTAAGTAGTGAGGGGATTATGTCGGATCACACACCTGTTATTATGACAATCAGTTGTTAAACGATTGTTAAAAAACTAGTCCACCTTCGCCAACTAACAAAAAAACCTGCTGGAAGAAATTCCAGAAACTTGTTGATGATAATATTGATCTTCAAGTGCCAATTAAAAACCTGATACAGCTAGAAGAAGAACTAGAACAACTTAACAACAGTGTACAAGAAGCGGCGTGGAGTAGTACCCCCTCAAGTTCAAAGGAGATGCGCCGAAATGCTATTTATCCTCTAGAAGTTGGGGAACTGGTTGCAGCAAAACGAAAAGCAAGAAAGGCCTGGCGAATAAGTCGAGCGCCAGAATATAAAACAACTCTAAATTTTTTATCCAATAAACTAAAGTTGCTAATTCAAGAAATCAAAAACGAATCCATTAATAAATACTTGAGTGGCCTTACTGGGAAAAAAGATACCGAGTACTCCCTTTCGAAAGCAAATTGTAAAGAGCTACTAATATTGTCAGTACCTGGGCCAACAGATGGTGAATAAAACTTAATGAAACAAAATCTGTTCACGTAAACTGCACCAACAAGAAGGTCAACTAGATACCAACAGAACTGAACTCTCAGCAAATTTCATATGCAAACACGGCAAAATATCTAGACATGACCCTAGACACGAAACTAAAATGGAAAGAGCATGTGAAAAAGAAAAAAGAAGAGTTAAACATCAAATACAGAAAGATGAATTGGCTCTTAGGAAGAAGTTCTGAGGTACCTGTACATAATAAATTGCTACTATACCGGCATGTCATGTGTGGACCCAACCCTGTGTGGACTTACGGTATTCAGCTCTGAGGCTGTACAAAGAAAACCAATGTCAATATCATCTAGTCATTCCAAAGCAAAGTCCTACATGGAATAGTTAATGCACCGAGGTACATAAGAAATGACAACATCCATAGAGATATGAAGATGGATTTCGTCAGTGATGAAATAAGCAAACACGCGAGGAAACACATGCAACGTATTAGTCTACACCAAAATGCTGAGATACGTCGTATGCTGGATGGTTCAAAACCAGTAAGACATAAAATTGTAAATGGGACTAATCAAAGGGCTACAACCCTCGAAACCAGAATATAACTTATGAAAGATAAATTATAATAATAAAATAAAAAATAAAATAAAAATTCTTAAGGCCATTGAACAACATTAACAAGTGGGCATAGTTCATGCGATCTTAAGTAAAGCATTTCACTCCATCAGTCGGATCCATACTTGTCGGATAGATTACTATATATTGATGTTGGAGAAAAAAGATCACATTCAATAAAACCCTCATTTGGCTTTCCGCAAGACTCGCTTATAAAATCTAGTGACATTTTTTAACTCATCTATATTTTTATTTGCGGATGATTTAAAAATGTTGCAAACTCACAAGATACCAAATTACTACACGACAATGTAAATAGAATCAGAGAGTGATGTGAACACAACCAATTACATGTCAATATCGAAAAACGTAAAATTATGTCCTTTCCACCGGACAAAAATAGTAGCAATTACTGACTGATAGGATCAACGACATAAAAATCAAAAGAGTGACGTTTGTTGGAAATATGTCCTTCAACAAACGCATTGAACTAGTTTTTGCCAAGGCGAGTTCTGTGTTTGGTTTTATCAGGAAATGGACCAAAGCGTTAACTGATCAGCACACCTTGTTCATTTTGCTTTTCAGCTACATCAGATCTCAACTGGAATATGTAGTCTCAGTCTGGTGCACTTTCTATCAATTTCACATGTTTTTTGGAATCATATGTTAACCTGCACGAGTAAACGTTTTATTAACCTGATTCGTAGTGTCGTATGAATATCGATTGTAGAAAATGAAGTTTAGTCTAAGTATAGATTTAAAATGGTTATAGAATTATTGAAATATGTATAATCGAATGGCCCTTAATTATTATGTTGCCTCGATATTTAACGAGAATGTACTCGAACGTAAATAACATTCTTGGATAGACATTATAAGATAATTTAATTGTCCAAACAATAAGGGTTTTATGTCGGATCATTTATGTTCATCTCGAATGAGTGAAATTTATAATGTTTGTTTGTTGCAACTAAGTCGGATCAAAATTGATCAATTTTCAACCTTCGATATAGAAAAATTTAATCACAGGAAGATATTTACCACTTCCATATTATTACTTACACTCGCAAAACGGAATTTCCTACATAACCACACATTATCCTCAATTAAAATCCATTATGTGCATACTCGTACAAACACACTAAGTGCCGTTCTTGTGTACTATTATTACAAATAATTATAAATATTTTAGCATATATTTCATTAAAATTTATTTTAATACAAAATAATTTTATTTATTAACATTATAATCTCTTAATAAAATTTATATCTTTAATAATAAAAGAAAGAGATTAATGTTTCATATACGAAGTAGCACACTGAATTAAAAATACTGTGATAAGGAAAGCATTGAGTTCATCTTTCTTAATAAATTAAGTAATAATAATACGATAACAATATAATTAATTTGAAGAAAGTAAATATTAAATTAAAAAATTTTGTTTTGTTAAAAAAATATTTTCTTAAAATAACTCAGGATGTGTACAAAGAGGAAAAGGGTTTAGAGCGAGACTGATAACACTTTTTGTTTTCGGTGTTTTTTCGAAAATGTACCTTCGGATTAGGATGTGTATGATTTAGGTTTATAGTATTTGGAAAAGAAATAGAAGTGTAAGGTCGAAATGTAAAATTAGGAACTTCTGCAGAAAACAAAAGCTACTGACCGTATCAAAAAGTTACGGTAGTCAGCCAAACTGATTAGTAAGGTTGCGCAGCCTCCAAAGCAACCGATGAAGACCAATGAAATTCCACACAATTATGTATGCATTTTTAGTTGTCGTACTCGATCGACCTTAGAGATTGATTGCAGAAACTAAATTTCTGATTGCAGGTTCATTTGTTATTATATTATTATGGTGCATGCTATTAAGACCCCTGGTACATTACCCGTCGGTCAGTACCCCTCGTCATTACTTCCCTGTAATTACTCGCTCATCACCTTCGAGAATTTACCCCCGATCATCACTTCCCGTTCCCCATTTGTATCGGGATACCGATAATAGAGGATTTCTAAGTATGCTTAGATGGTATATTTGAATGCTACTTTTATTTATCGCCGCATAAGGGACAAGGGAAATATTTCACTACAAAACAATCATATTACGATATACGAGTATTTCATATTGATTATAGATAGTTAAAATGAAAATTGCGTTTTAGAGTCAGATACAATTCTGAAATTTAGTGAACTGAGAATTATGGAAATTATATAAGTGCAATGCAAGTTTGCTGTTTTTAAATTGGTTTTGGTTATATCGATATATTCGACGATAATCTTTGGGTAACTCTAAATGAATCAGTCGAAGTAGTAGAGGCTAGATAAGGAAAATTCTGCTTATGAGGGGAGCCTGTTTTGTTAAGCGGCTTGCTATAAACGTGTTTCATAATACCACCAATGATTGCACTTTCCAAAGGAGACGAGGATTTGGACCAACAGCAGTTGGACTCCCGTCCGATCAACAAACGAAATAAATTCAATATCATGTTTTAGGAAATTAAATTAAATTATTAACTTTTATTCATTTTGAACGATACCGTGAAGCTTGACTATACGATAATATTCGAGACGAATCACTTTATACCATAAAATAAAAATATACTCCTTCCAAAGACTTTCTTGTCGACGGTTGTTTGTTTGTATATAACACGACTTAAAATTCTAAATTATTATTTTATTGCATAAATACGTATGAATAATTTTATGATGTCGCGCATGAGGATTACTTGAGTACACTAAGGTCCGGTTTACCTACAAAGAACTGGACAACTCAAAAACACCAAACATTAGAGCTGGTTCTAAAAGAGCCGTAATGAGTAGGCGGTGCTTATAAAAGTTATCAAATCGCCACTAACCATACAAGGTTTAACGTTTCGGGATGAAAAACAAAACAAAAAAACAAGGAAAAGAGATTTCGTAATTGCCCATATAAACTGCACGCTCCGTTATAAATGAGCTGGTATGCTCAAAACATGGTGTGCAGCTTACAAAATTACTGTAAATTAATAAAATAACTTTTAATTAATTTTTTTATGGAGGATGCATTTTCATGAATTAATCCAACATTATCAGCTGCTATTTTTCGTCTAAAGATATTTTTACAAATTTGGCCATGCCAAGGTAATAAATGGCTAATTTACAAATACAACAATAATTTGATTCTAGTGGTATATACAGAAATCGTATATAAAATAAAATAAACTACTACAACAATAAGTATGCAATGTATCTAATTTGTGTTTGACCTATTTGAGAATATATATAAAATTTATTTTGGATACACATCCTAGACAATGGAGTGCTGAATATATTGTGACCCGATTTTATTTTACTTGCATCTCGAATACACCACTCTTGATTTATAAAGTGAAAAAATAAATTAACCGGAATTTTGATAAAACTGGCTTGTATATTCAAAAATCAAAACTCCATCCAGTCCCGAAGGAGGCTGGCACTTCCAGTACACAGATTACTACACAATTTCGCAAAGATCTTTAAACGAATAGAAAACGTTTAAGTATGAATTTTCATTCCGAATAGTAACTCCGCCTGATGCCAAATTTTGGTCAAATAAAGGTTTTTTCTCTAAACTTGTCATTTCCAATCAAATTTAGAAAGTAATAACTAATTCTGTTTTAAAATTAAATCACGGTCTTTTTTTTAACCGTTTTCTCGTAAATGAAAAAAAAAAGCAAAATGAAATAAAAATTCAAAATATTTGCAAATAATGAAAATGCTTCTATGGAAGCTCCCACTTTAGATGGAACGATTTCGGCTAAAAATCACTGGAATCTTCTGGAATTAAAATTTAAATCTTATGTAAAACGTAAATTAAGTTATAAGTTAATTATATCACTTATCTTGTTATAATTTTTATAGTTTGAATTGTTCACACAGCCTTAGTTATTATATATAATTAATTAATGTTATTATTGGTTTAATTGAATTATTTTGAAATTAATTTATAAAATGTATTTACTATATTATTAGCTTACTTGGTGTTATCACTCCATTGGCAGTCAATATGTTTTATAAAAGTTGACTCTGCGAGCGATGATAAATTTATCGCTAACGGTCTTTGTTTACCACTCTTCCATCTTCTGTGTTATCGATAGAGTGATAAACAAGAGAGATTTCGTCGCGTTATTTTTGCTTGTAAAACTTGTATACAAATTTATCAAATTCAAAATCGCTGTCACTTTGATGGAATATTTCGAGCTGGGCACATTAAAATAAAATTGTTATAATTGTATTGGAAAATTTCTGAATAAATTATTAACTAAAATAAAATGTAGAGAACTATTGTGAGAAACAATTTTATTTTCTATTGGAACCGAAATTTTGGAACAGAATTCTAACATTTAATGGTGCTTCGAGGCGGATCCTGAAGAATTATCCAAAAATTTTAAAAGCAGATTATATGGAACACACGTGGATTGAAGAGTATCGGACAAAACGTATCGCGTATTGACTATACCTTTTATTTAATTTTTAAAGCACTATGATTATAATAAATTTGCATGTATCTACATATGTAATTCGTTTTAATTAAACAAAAAAACTCTCCTTGTAATATCATTTGATAATTTAACTACGTAATAATAGCGGAGGATATTAATGGTGAAAGTGTGTGAACTGTAAAACTGTAGTGAGTGCTTTTTTAGTTTAGTTTAGTTTGTAAACAAATTTGTTAAAGTGAAATAATTTTAAAACAGTTATGGAAGGGCTAAAAGGAAAACGAAGTTACATCAAAGGTCAGATTACGAGAATGGAGAATTAAGTGCGTGTGATTAGAGATGATACGAGTGTAGATGAGTTAACGATAAGGTTAGAAAGGATACAAAAATTGTATAAGGATTTCGTTGAGTCAAGTACCAAATGCTTGAATTGAGCGATATTATTGAAACAGATATAAAGGCTGTCTCAGCAAGAGTGCCGGATTTTATTTTAAAGAGAAACACATTTATTTTTGAATTAAGCAAACATTTTTATTTCAACATAAAGAAAAATAGTTCCGATTAAACGTGAAATACAACATCAGGCAAATTACCACCACGAAACCTCTGGCACAGGGTTATTCTTTTGTTTAAATTTTGAATAACGTTTCCGCATAAATGTGGCTGTATTTCAAAACTCTTCACGGCGCTGCTCATGGTCCCTTGGCTTTATTTCTTACACCAATTGAACCTTGTACGCGTGCAAATGCAGATCTTTAACCAAAATTCGTTGCATAGTGCTTCTGGGAATGTTTAATTCTTGACCACGATGCGGAATGGAAGTTCCTGGATTCTCAGCCATAGATTCCCTTACTGTGGCTATATTTTCGAGTGATCGACAAGGACGACGACGAGAAATGATCTTCTGATCCATCAGCGTAAATTTGGTCTCAAATTTTTTAATTAAACGCCTCACTGTCGATTCATTTAGCGCATTATTGCGACCGAAAGCTTGACGTAATTGGCGAAAAATATATATTCGCAAAATATATATTCGCAATATATATTCGAATATATATTCGCAAAATTTTCACCATTTTTATGTACTTATACAATAATTAAACGTTATTGGTTTTGAATACTTCTCCATATTCTTAAATCGCGTGGTCTGTACGTGACAACTGTCATCATCGTACAACTCGTATTAACAAAATGTCGGAAAATTTAAATCCGGCGCTCTTGCTGAGACACCCTTTAGAAGCCGTAGATACACAATATTAGAGCATTATTCCTAAACTTCAAGGTGCTATACGAAAAAGAGTGCCTACGAATCAACCCCCGGCAATGCTCGACCAATCTCTAAATAATACAAATGCGCATTCGTGATTTTCGGTTACCTCGCATTACCGCACACAACAACAAACGAATGGATATGTTTAATGCTCAGTTATTTACAGTAGGGTAAAAACAAAAACTGAATACAAAATTAACATAGTAACTGCAAAAACAAAAGTGGCACCTATTAATGCAATTAGCATTCCTCGATTAGAATTATGTGCTGTAACGTTATTAACCAAACTCATGGCATCCCTGGTAAGAAAAAACGTTCAAGAAGACAATGAATGCAATTGCATGGCTGTGGACCGATTCGACAATAGTACTGAATCGGATAACATCGTGTCCCAGAAGGTGGCAAACGTACGTAGCCAACAGAGTCTCATATGTCTTGGAACACTCAGATCGAAGACAATGGCGTCACGTATCATCTAGTGATAATCCAGTGGATTGCGCGTCACGTGGTTTGTTTCCAGAGGAATCAGTCAATCATTCCCTCTGGTTCAGTGGCCCACCTTGGTTTAGTAGACCAGAAGAGGACTGGCCAAAACAAATTCAATTCACAGCAGAATTATCTGAAGAAGCAATCAAAGAGCAAACAATGAATTCGATTGCATTGGTTACAACTGGAAATAGCAACGATTGGCTGGAAGACCTTCTTGAACGATGTTCATCATTTTCGAAGGTCTTATTTGTAATTGCTCAGATTCTAATATTGTTCAGAAGTCGAGCATCACGTAACACAGCTGCAGATATTGAATTATCGAGACATTTTAATCGAGCCAAATATGATGCATTTACTTTGACGATAAGGCGAATACAACTGAGCAATTTCGCTATGGAGATTAATTCTATTAACAAAAAAAAAAGCAAATCAATCAGTGAATGGGTTGCCAACCCAATTGTTGATTCAAGCTTAATTTTTGTATTCCGTGTTTATCACTTCTCTGAACACAAAATGTTTGTTTGGATACAATTTCGAAAATATCCACCAACTAACCGCAGGTCACAATACAACACTATGAAAATACGCTACTTCTTTTAAACTTACTAAATTTACTTTACTAAATTATAAATTTATTATATTTATCAACTGCGGCTTGTTACCAATTTCTGGTCGTTACATGATGACAGGTGCATTTATATATTAACGAAATTACCCCCACCATATTTCTTAAGTACCATGTACATATAATACATATTAAAGTGTTAAACATAAACAATAATACTTAATTCTATCCTCCACTAGATGGCAAAGTGTACAGCAAATTACCAATTTTTAATTTTATAACAGTGGAGGCTTATTATAATCTTAGACACTATTAATCGACATTATTGGTTTGTGTCCATGGTTCATGGCATGCAATGTAGGCTAATTATCATAAAAAAATGGTAATTTTAAGAATTAATATTAAATTCATCTTTCTAAGCTATGTACAGTGGACTGTATAATTAATTTTGTTTCTTAAATTTAGTATAGGTAAGTATTACCATGACACAGCGGCCAATAAATTTGAATAGCTATCCGAACATTCTCCCCAGCATTGAGCAAACATGCTCAATTAGTTGGTAGCGGCACGATTTTGTGAATTGGGCGGCTGATACTTGCTGAATTT